>CAJHZI010000463.1:3550000-3985000 GCA_905160935.1 Enchytraeus crypticus
TAGACAGTCAGCCAGCCAGCCAGCCAGCCAGCCAGCCTGGCTGTCTGTCAGCCAGTCAGTCAGTCGGTCAGTCAGCCTGGCTGTCAGTCAGCCAGCTAGCCTGGCTGTTAGTCAGTCAGTCAGCCAGCCAGCCAGAAAGCCAGCCTGGCTGTCAGTTAGTCAGTCAGTCAGTCAGCAAAACAGACAGCCATATATCATACAGTGCGCCACTCTTCCATTCTTCCACTCTATCACTCTTCCACTCTTCCAAATAAAATTATGACAGGATCAATGTGTAATTTGTGCTGCATTTAAAAGCAAGTTTATATAGTCAGACAGTAACTAACTGAAATCCACTTTCCCGTGCAGCTGTCTGCAAACCTAAATAGAGATGTCCTAATAAATCACCTAGTGTAATTTGATAGTCGGAAGTTGTCTGGAGTTAAACATCTAGGACGTGATGTAAAAGAGGACAAGAGTGAGCGCAGAGTAATCACCGTGTCTAGACTAGGAAGGGTTTCTGTCCTGATTCTTTTCAATTGAATTATTGTGGGCCTATTTAGAATAGTTAACTGAATCAGTTAACTGGTTCTCATTTGATGTCACAATAGAGCTCTCACGCTGTTAGTCATGACACTGTGTCCATATCTCTCTTAATGCACTGCCTATTGGCAGGTCCATGGTATATAACGCCTCCACTCTTCTCTGTCTTCCGTCTTCCTCTTCATTTCCACATATGAGTGGGTCTTTAAATCATCTAACGTACCTAATATCGGCCTGCCCCTGCCTCTTTTTTCCTTCCATTCTACCTTCTATGACCTCTTTTAATAGACCTTCCCCTCTTAGAATGTGTCCTATCCATCTCTTCTTCTTATTTCTTAATACATTTATCAACTGTCTATCTGTGCCAACTCTCTCCAGGGCTTCCTCATATCACATCACACATAGCGCATCACACATATCACATCACTCATATCACACCTCACATATCACATCACACATATCACATCACATATATCACGTCACACATATCACACCTCACATATCACATAACACATATCACATCACACATAGCGCATCACTCATAGCGCATCACACATGCCACATCACACATCACACATATCACATCACACATATCACATCACATATATCACGTCACACATATCACATCACATGTGACTCTCTCTCTCTCTCTCTTAGTGCACTGCCTAATGGCAGGTCCATGGTATATAACGCCTCCACTCTTCTCTGTCTTCCGCCTTCCTCTTCATTTCCACATATGAGTGGGTTTTTAAATCATCTAACCTACCTAATCTCGGCCTGCCCCTGCCTCTTTTTCCTTCCATTCTACCTTCTATGACCTCTTTTAATAGACCTTCCCCCCTTAGAATGTGTCCTATCCATCTCTTATTCCTATTTATTAATACATTTATCAACTGTCTATCTGTGCCAACTCTCTCGAGAACTTCCTCATTTGTAACCTTTTGAGTCCAGCTAATCCTCTCCATTCTTCTCCAAATCCACATTTCCGACGCCTCCAGTTTCCTAATCTTCCTTCCT
Organism: Enchytraeus crypticus; assembly: GCA_905160935.1. Lineage (NCBI taxonomy): Eukaryota > Metazoa > Annelida > Clitellata > Enchytraeida > Enchytraeidae > Enchytraeus > Enchytraeus crypticus. The sequence goes on from CAJHZI010000463.1 coordinate 3,551,540, forward strand.
TAAGGTCCATGTTTCACACTCATACAATAGCGTGGTCCAAACCAAAGTTTTCACTATCTTTATCTTTGTGTCTTTCTTTGGACTTTTTGTTACTAGTTCTTTTCTACTACCAAAGGCCGCTTTTGCTTGTGCAATCCTACTGCAGATTTCTGTCTCACATTTCCCATCATCTGTTATAGTATGACCCAAATATTTGAAACTCCTTACCTGTTCCAATTTCGAACCATTTATTGTGATATTAACTTCACCTTTATTATTGGACACTCTCATAACCTTGGTCTATTTTATATTAATCTTGCCATATCTCAATGCCGTAGCATTTAGCCTAGCCATTATCGTCTGCAGTCCCTATCTCACTGTTCGCTACCATTCTGTGTCAGCGGGCGTGATTTGACACTGTCTAATCCTGTGAGGATGACACAGGATGAGACAGTGTCTTTATCATGACATATAAAATTACCATGGACCAGCCACTTGACTGAGTGAGATAGAGATAGAGAAATACTGAGGATGAGAGAGAGTGCGAGAGAGAGAGAGAGAGGAAACATACAGAGGATGTGAGAGAGAGAGAACATACCGAGGATGAGACAGAGAGAGAGAGAGATAGATAGATAGAGATAGATATACAGAGAGAGAACATGCTGAGGATGAGACAGAGAGATCGATAGAGAGAGAGAGAGAGAGAGAGAGAGAGAGAGAACATACTGAGGATGACTCAGAAAGAGTGTGAGAGAGAGAGAGAGAGAGAGAGAGAGAACATACAGCATACTGAGGATGAGACAGAGAGAGAGAGAGAGAGAGAGAGAGAGAGAGACCATACAGAGACTCTGAGTGACGTCTACTATCGTTACACCGGCTGTGGCTGATGAGGAATCGTAGCTTCAGATCTCCAGATAGTACACCAAACGACTTCACCGCAGTCCCCACCACCAGCATGTTCACCAGGAAACCACCTGCGCGTTAGACAAAAAAGCTAGTAAAGGTAAGGTTAACGTCAGTAATAGGCAATAGACACTTACGATTCAACGATTGTTAGGTCACAGCCGACAAAACTGTCTAAACAGAAAATATTGACCCATATCTAGTACCAGTATAAAACAAAGTGTAGAAATGATATATAGCGGTACAATAAATATTTAGCTGAAAGTGGTTTAGACTAGTACTATGAAATATTTGACTAAAAGTGTTTTAGACTGGTGCAATAAAATATGTATCTGAAAGTGTATTGGCCTGGTACTATGATCGAGTATTTAACTGAAAGTGATTTAGACTGGTACTATGAAGTATTTAACTGAAAGTGTTTTAGACTGCAGTTACTATACAACATCGAGTGCTCGATGTTGTCATTAACGAATTGACTTAATATGACTAATAAACGGAATTTTGGATTTGCACAGATATTAACCTAATTTTGTGCTCATAAGTTTGGCTTTGGTTTAACATCGAGTGCTCGATGTTGTCATTGGCAATGAACTTTATTTTGTACTCATCGGCTGGCCTTTGATTCAAGAGCGAGTGTTTGATGTTGTCATCGACTCACATATGTATTTATAGTAACAAATTCCTATTTATAGTAACAAAGAAATTTCTATACTTTTATTTACAGTATATAAAAAAGTAGTGGGTAAGTGAAGGTAGCCTCGAGTAAAACTCGTCTCGAGATTGAAGTTTACTCAAAAAGAATAAAATGACGTTTTGAAGAGAAGCCGCAGGCTTCTGACCTGGACGATAAAAACACTATCAACAACAACCTGGATGAGCATTTCAAGTACTTGTGGTTAAGATATTGTGGTTTTTTTAAATGAGGTAATACGACTAGACTGGTATGTTACAATTCTTCAAGGCTCTCTAAAACCAGTATAATTAAGTTAAGTTAACCTTTGTTGTAATTGTTGTAATTTTTATATTTCTTGGCAGCACTGAGAGTTTGTTTACAAACATTGTAATGTTTATAACTTTATATATTATAAATATATATAATCATTAATTACAGCAATTAGAGTGCTGCTGTCATCAATAACAACATCGAGCACTATTATATATATAAGTATCAGTATTTGTTTATAATAGTGAGTTATGGGTAGTAACAAAAAGCATAGAAGCACTTTGGACTGATTATCTGGATTTTGGAATTTGCACCGTTTTTGGACCTTCTTTATGCTCCTCGGCTTGATTTTGTGTCAATAGTGCTCGATGTTGTCATTGATGACTGGAGCACTCTAATTGCTGTTATTATTATTATTATTATTAGAAAAATGACATAGACGTTTTTCATAGAAAATTACTAAGAAATGTCCTAAAAATTTACTATCCATACACAATTATTAATATAGATATACATGAAAGAACAAACGAGACTCCTTGGAGTCAAATCATAAGGAAAAAAAGATATCGTTGGATGGGGAATATGCTAAGACTAAATGAAAATACTCCAATTAGAAAAGCTTTAAAATACAGACTACTAAACAATAAAATGAGGGTAGGAATGGGAAATAAATACACATTAATTAAGCAATATAATAATGATATAAGTCAATTAGATACGCAATTCAGTCTTATGCAGGGTGATGTTTATGACTTTGCACAGGATCATGATAGGTGGAGGCAGAAGGTTGAGGAGGCTGCTCTGGTGTCCACAGAGTGACGTTGCGCAGAGTTTTATATATATATATATATATATTAATAGGTTGGGATATAATAGGAGAAGCTAATCTAAGGGGGTTTTAATATAAACACTATTTATATACGTATTTTATAAAATATTAGAAAAAAACAGACCCTAGTAATGTTAAGTACAATTAATTCTGTTGTTGGGTTTTTGATATTGATTGTTTTTATTCAAAAATTAGACTTCACGTGACATAAATTAATATTTATTTACCATAGCAGTGCTAATTATTTCTATCCATTTGGGACGGCAGCTACGCTTACAATTTTATGAAATTGCGTTAATTGATATGTAGGATGGCTAAATAGTTCAGCCTAAAAGTATGGTAGGTAACACCACAAATGTCTTATGATAAATCTTCTGGTGTACTGATTCACATTGGTTTTTCAAACTTCAAAGTCTAAATGGATATTTAACTATTCTTAGAACTCATCCTATAAATGTTAATATATAGTATTAGTAGTGATAATCATTTGCATCGGCATCATAGACCTGTATCGTCAGCTTATCAGTAAGTATATTACTGCTGAGAGGCCCTGCATTCATTCGTTCAGCTACTTAATCCCACTCTCATGCAGTTCAGCTGAGTTGAAATATATACATTTCTCTCACCAAATTCTTTCTGGAGTCTTTGTTGTTGTTGGAATCAGTTTATGGTTGAATTTTTAATTGCTGCTTTAACTGGGGCTCGTGTAACATCGCCCCTCTCAATGATCCCGATGTACGATTTTCACCAAAACTTTTTTAGTTATTTGATAAAAACAAACCATATTTATAACACTACATATATGGAAAATAATCAGTATAATTATTTATGACCAAACAACAGCCCCGCCAGCCGGGCACTAAACTATTGTTAACAAGTATAGACTAAATCCGAATTTTATAATCACTATAGAATATATTGATATGGCTTAAATTGATTTTAAATTAATTAATAATTTAATTATTTTTTATCAATTAAATTATATATTAACTATTTTAATAATTAACTAAAATGCTAAATTTGTGTAAATTAATGATATTTTAATAATATTAGTAATAATTAATTAAATAATTAATTAATTAATGTTAATCAGTTTACCTAATTTATTAATTTTTTATAATAATTAAATACATTAATTGATTCAATATCTAGTAATATTTAATTAAATTACTGTATTAACTAATTATTTACTAAATTAGTTTATTTATCTGGCTAGTTAAATAGTTAAATAATTACTAAATAATTAGTCTAGTTTATTGATCAGTTAATTAGTGTCCGTGGACTCGACCGCGGACACTCGATCGTCCGCGATACTGATCCGCGGTCGAGTATCTTACCAACTTCGCCACTGGCTCCAGCCAGTGGCGAAGTCAGCAAGATACTCGACCGCAGATCAGTTGATGTGGGTTCAAATCCTGGGCTCGCCTGTCACTGACATCGCTTTCGAGTGAGGAAACTGACGTTAACCTTAGCTTTACCAGCTTTTAGTTAGTTAGTTATTAAGTAAATTATTTAATCAACTTTTGCGTCTTTTTCTGTTAAGTATAATTAAGTGATCAATTAATCTTTATAATTAAATGACTTTATTTGATAGTTTACTAAGTTAATTTACTTACGTCCTTAATTAATTTAGTTGGGCATTTAATTCAAATAATAAATTTAATTAATTAATTACTCATGTTATCAATTAGATAATTAATCATTTAATTAATCATTTCGACAATTAATTAATTAATAAATTACATAATTGTTTAATTCATTAAATAATTAATTAATTGCTTAATTAATTATGTATTTAATAACTTAATCAACAAATAAATTACTCCAGTAAATAAAAAACTCTTCCCACCGTGGACTTTTCATCTTGCCTGACTGTTTTTTGATCGCCGGACTGGCACCATTCAAGATCTTTTTCTTCAGCACATGTTTTTTTCAGATCGTTTGGGGTGAATCGATTTGTAGTGACATTGATGGGGGGACATCCCTGACATCATCTTTGTATGAGGAAACTGACGTTAAACCTTTATTATTATTATTATTATTTTTTTTTACCCCGGTGTAAAGAACCTGGTGTTTGATAAAAACGATTCAAGCAATACGTGCTGAATCGCCGCCCGGCTACTCTAGGTCATCAAATGGCTTAAAAGAATTATTGAAGCAGACTGCATTAAATCTTTGCAAAGTCATTATTATTATTATTATTATTGTTATTGTTATTATTAATACATATTAATTAATCATTAATACTTATTTTATACTAATATACTGTATTTCAGGTATTTGAAGAATGTCTATAATTATAATTATCAATATACTATGCTAATAAATATTTAAAGCCGGCCGATATTCGTGATAACTTTGATACATATCCTGTATTAGATTCTTTGGAACAGTGGTAAGATGTGCTTCAAAGCATCCTCACTACTAATTGGGCTTTATTTCTGTTTAACTGTGAATGGATTAGGAAGTCATCAGAAGTTGGGCAGAATCAAGGTAAAGAATCAGTGGATGCTCGATGAATTCAATCGAGTTAGAATATTTCATGGATTTAATTCAGTTGAGAAGCAGTTTCCATGGTATGTTGATAGCATACTGAACACAACGCAGCTATCGTTACTTGAAGAGTGGGGATTCAACGTGGTACGTCTAGGAATGATGTGGTCGGGTTATGAACTGTCGGAGAATAAGTATAACTATACTTATCTGCACACCATACAGGAGGTAGTTAACAGATTAGAATCTCACGGTATGTACGTCATACTAGATATGCATCAGGACGTACTGTCATCTGAGTTTCAATCCTATGATGGAATTCCTTTGTGGCTTGTCGATAAATTTACATCAGCCTCTCATCTCTACCCGTGGCCTCTCAGACACATCACAAGTGCCAACTGGGCGCTCGGATATCTAACAGAAGCCGTCAGCCACGCCTTTCAACAGTTTTACGACAATTCTGCTGGAGCGGTAGATTTCTTCGCCAGATTTTGGCGAGAGATTGCGCTAAAGTTTAGATCATTTGATTCTGTGCTTGGATATGAAATAATCAATGAACCATGGGCTGGAAATATCTACGAACATCCCAGTCTCTTGCTGCCGGGTGTGGCTGGCAAAAAGAATCTGCAGCCTCTGTACAACAGCATAGTGTCAGCGATTCGAGCAGTTGACAACGAGACTCTGGTGTTTTACGAGCCGGTGACGTGGGGTGTAATGTTCCACGGCCCTGACTCTGGAAGCGGTTTCGACGATGTACCTGGCGGTCAATCGCAACGTAATCTTAGCGTTTTGTCGTATCATTTCTACTGCTGGCTCATTCCTGAAGGTCACCCCTCTGAACTATATCCCCTGTGGAAACGTTTTCTATGCGACAATATTATCGGTTCAAGGATTATGCCAACTGTCACGAGAGATATCTCTAAAACTGGTGGTTCCTCGTTTCTAACAGAATTTGGTCTGTGTGAACCTGATGGCGATCCTCTTAGTATCGATACCATAGAATGTCTATTTGTTTTAGAACAGGCAGATATGTACATGCAGTCGTGGACATACTGGGACTCTGTGATATTCAATGATGTGGGTCAGCCAAATTACAATATTGTTAAGATCCTATCCAGAGCGTATCCTCGTGCTGTTGCCGGTGAACCTCTTGCATTTAACTTCGACGTCTATAGTAGAATTTTCAGTTTTAAATTTTTGCTGGACATTAGTATAGTGCAGCCGACTGAAATATTTATCCCTAAGTTGCACTATAAATCAGGATTTCGCGTTAGCGTTTCTGAAGGTCTTTCATATTCATATAACAAAACTACTTCAGTTCTTTTCGTTTCAAATAGTAAGATTAAAGCCGCACAAGTTGTGTATGTTACAGTTGACCCCTTGTAGTTCAGTTTAGTGTAGTACTGGTTAAATGCACGCATTCATTCCAAAACTAGCTTACTAATCCATTATTCTTCCATTTCCTCTTGCAGGAATTGAGTTGAAGCGTAATTATTCATGCACTAATTCACTTCTATGTATTTTGAAGTAGTGATATTAACTATACGAAAAAAATTGAGGATTCCTTGTTCAGTCTTTATCAGCCTTTCTAACTTTCTAAAGCTTTAGCAGCATTATAGTGATTCTTAAGAACTAATTTTTCAAGTAAAATTCCTGTGGTTAGGTCAACAATTAAAATTATGGAATGAGTCTGCTAACTCATGCTCTCGATATATTTCACTCCCGATATTTGTCACTCTGTGACTAAAGTAGCAGGATGCCTAGTATCTTGAATAAGACTATATATATATATATATTGGACTGTCGATAGCTATTTATAGTCAAACTTCTGTTAATCTCTTTGTGTAATGTCTTAATCCAATTATGCCTGCTTTATTTATACTTATCCACTTTTTGCATAAATTAGCGGAATTGCGAATTGGACCTTTCACTTGGTCGAATAATAGAGACAGACTTTACTGGCTAGGTGAAATGTCATTGTTTCTAGAATGAACTTTTCTTATAGTGCTTGTTTTTTAATATTTTACGTAGAATTTGTACTATATTAAACTTATGTTGTTCTGTAAATTTTAACGTTTATATTTAAAGTCAACACTGTTTACTTGTTTTACGAACGTGTCTGAAGCTATTTTTACCTGTTTGTTGTTCAAGTGCTCTTAATTCGTAAATTAGACTGTTTGTGTACTTATTTTTTCTGTTTAGGTCGGGATTATGGAGGGTCTGAGCTCTCAGATATTTTGTGTCTTGAAAGTGTCCGAGAAAGTCTTGAAAGTGTGCGAGTTATTTTATGTTTCTTCTATTATCCTCCACTTTTGTTAGGAGGTCCGTAGCCCATGTGGGTAGAATGTGGCGGTGGCTTTGTCCCTCTGCATTTTAAACGGCTCATTCTTTCATTTGAGAATTTTGCTTTTATCCATTTTGTTGTATTTTATGCAGAAAAATTAGCTTTCCGTTAATTTTTTTAGATTATTATATCCGTAAATTTTTATACAAATAAATTAACATACCCCTCCTAAAGCTCGTGTAGTCCCTTCCTCCTTTATGTTACGGTTGTCTTCGGGCCTGCCTCTAAACTAAAGTCTAATAAGTCTCTTCTAGTACTTTCGATGGTTGGGCACTTGACTCTTTTGCGAAAGAATCTTAAATTCTTTTCCGCTGACCTTCTCATGATTGGCTGATTACATGTATACTAGAGCTTTGACTATATTGAAATATATAAAATTGTTCATTTCACACATGATACGATATTGAAATTTTTCAAATTGTTCATTTCACACATGATACGATATTGACATTTTTCAAATTGTTCATTTCACACATGATACGATATTGACATTTTTCAAATTGTGCCTTTCACACATGACATTGCTCCCCCCATTGACATTGTTCTATTGATTAATTGATTATTACAATTTTAAATTGATTAATGTTTTAATAATGTTATCATGACAGTACAGAATGTATTTTACTTTGCTCTGTCATTGTACCTATGTCATTTGTTTACTTTTTTGCTAAATGTTTATTATAAATGTAGACAAATAAATATACTAGAGACTTCAAAAGCCGTGAGAGCTTGAAAAATAAGTTAGTCTTTTAATGGAGATTTTTTCTCCGTGTGCTCGTCATGTTTGAAGCTCCTAAAAGCTAATCGAAGCTAATTAGGTCTAACCACTAACGCCCGGGCTCTATTCCATTTGCTATAATTGATAAGAAACTTATTAAATTTTCTGCTAGTCATTTTGTATGTGAACTGTTTTAGTTTTCATCTAGTATTTTTGTATATTCCCGACCGTAGCCAAAACTCAGATTCTATGGAAGATGATGATAGTGGTGATGGTGGTTAGATGGAAGATAGATTTGACATTTGTAAATGAATCAGAAGCAAGTCAAAATACAGCAGGAGTTCTCTGAGGGTGTAATAAGACGGGGGGGGGGGGGGGGGGGGGTAAGACAGGGATGGTGTATTTCACCACTATAGTTTAATCTCTACGCAGAGGCGGTAATGGTTGAGGCGATGGAAGATACTGAGGAAGAAATAACTATATATTGAAGGTAAGTTGCTGAAAGATGTGAGGTTTACAGATGATCAAGGTATGCTTGCTAGTAGTGAAGTAGGATTGCAAAAGATTTTAGATGGTCTGAACGTCACAGCATTGAGATGTTAATCTTCACGGCATGAAGATTAATATAAAGAAGACAATGGTTATGAGAGTGTCTTGGAGTCACATGGATGTAAATATTACATTGTATAATACGCTACTGGAACAGGTAAGAAGCTTCAAGTATTTGGGCCACACCATCACGGATGATGGGAAATGTGAAACGGAAATAAAATGTAGAATTGCACAGCCGAAAGAGGCTTTCGTAAAGAGAAAAGAACTACTCACATAAGACATTTGGAAAAACACAATGAGAAAGATTGTGAAAATATTGAGTTGGCCGACACTTCTGTAAGAATGTGAAACGTGGACATTAAAGAAAGAAGATATCAGGAAACTAGAGTCATTGGAAAGGCGGTTATGGAAAAGGATGGAAAAGATTAGTTGACCTGACAAAATTACAAACGAAGACGTTCTTGAAAGAGTCGGTACAGATAGACAATTAATAAATGTAATAAGAAATTGAAAGAAACGCTGGATAGGACATAGGGCTATTATAAGGGGGATAGTTTAATAAAGAGATGTAATAGAAACAAGAATGCAAGGGAAAATAGTTAAAGGAAGACTGAGACATATGGAATGTTGCATGGTCTGATAACAAATTCATATATAGAGAGATGAAAAGGAAGGTTGAGGATAGAATTGGTTGGAAGAGTTATATGCCATGGCCCATGGACCTGTCAGTAGGCAGTGCACTAGAAGATCATATAAAATTAACTAAAATTATTACTAATTTTTACTCATCAGATGGAGCCTCGTTTCTAACATTTTTCTGTAACTGCGGTTGGCAGGTGTTCAACAATAAAAGCTGTAGCCGCTGTAATACTTTAATGTTACGAAAATACCAATTAGATCTAAGTATTAATAAAATAGTAAAACCAATCATACGAAGCATGGCTTAGGGCGCGATCCGGAAGCCCCCCTAGTCTCATCGATAAAAATTATCCATATTTTCATTATGTTCAAGAAAATTTATATGTGTAGGCTAAATATGTATGCAGCCGTAAAATTAGTTAAGTAAAAATCTGTCCCGGAGAAAACGTTGACGTTAGCAAAAAGTGTTGACACTGCCCTCCAAAATATTTACTTTTCCCTCCCTCTAAAATATTTCTGGATCCGCCTCTGTATGCCTTGTTGCAAATATATGGACCTACTTTAGATATGTCAGTTTATGCTTGTTTATACTTATATAAATTATAATTATGAGAATATTGTGATCTATTCTACATGTATATACCGGTAGGCCTACTGACCTACTCTGTTTTACATTGAAGTTACACCATCCAGGGGGGCCGGGCCCCTTGCCCCCCCCCCCCGCCCTCTGAAAACAGTTATTTAATTTTTGTTTTAAATGTAAGAAATTTTTGTTAATTATATTATATTTTCATTGTTTTTATGGCAATTTCTATGTGTAAATATGTATGTAAGAGCAGTGGTTAAAGGGGAGGGGCGAGGGAACTCAGTTCTACTAGCTTGATTTTTTTCAAATCTGGGCCCCACACTTGAAAAAATTCAGTAGCTCTCAATTTTCACTTTAACTCTGTAGAAGAGTAAAAAAGGGTGTAAGTAAAAAGTGTGTACTCTGTCCCGGAGCAGTGGTGCAACCGGTTTTGGTTGGGAGGGCTTAACCCCCCCCCCTCCCCATCGCCAAAATTAGGTCGCTTTTGCAATTCGTCCAGATCCGCCGAGTTTCTTCAAAGGTGAAAATTTAACCTACTTTTTCCAAAACAAATGTAGAATTTTAGGTATTTTAGGTTTTCCCGTGACTTTAGTAGGCCTACGGGTATGAGTGGGGTTTGTTGAGGGGTAAAATTAGGGTATACATTCACTCTATGAGCCGAGCGCAGTAGTGATAAATTTTAGCCGCCCTCCCTCCCGCAGCTTTTCTACTTGATGCGTCTCATGTCCCGGAGAAGGCGGGGCGTAGGTCTAAAGAAAAAATGTGTACACTGTCAAAAATAATTTCGAACCCCCTTACAAAATTCCTGGTTCCGCCACTGGTTACAACGTTTGGAAATTGGAATATATAATGTAAGGGGATGTATTTGTTTATACATTCCATACAAGTTTACTAGTTTAGCCTATTATTTTTTTACATCAGGGAAAGTTAATTACAAAATTAATTAATAATTAAGCTCAGAGACAGATTTGCTCAGTCGAGATTGAAATGGTATGGGCATATTGTGAGAAAGGCAGACGGCGATGTAGTAAAGGGAGTCCGAAGGGAAGAGCTGGCTGTTAAGCTAGAGAGAGGTAGACAGCAATTGACTTGGGATGCGGTGATTAAGCAAGGTCATGAAAAATAGGAGATTGACTGATGATATGGTGTGGGACAGAGAGGATTGGACACAGTCCCGACCCTAGTTAAACAGTGATTTTAGGGAAGACGAAAAAGAAGTAGAAGATGATGATGATGACGATGATGATAATGAATTAATTTAATTAAGCCAATTTTAACCCACATATAAATTACAATTTTATATAACATTTCTAAACTAGGCCTACACATATTTTAATATATGATCGGCTACACTCCGCTGGATGGCCTAAATTAAGTCTTGTAATTTAAAAATTTAATTGCATTAAATTACATTATTCCTTTTACTCCTCAAAAAAACCAAGCAACAAGATTTGGGCATTGCCATGCGTTTAAATAATACGTTAAGACGTATTTATAATAGACCTATTGGGCTATAATATAGGCCTAATATCAGTAATATGATATTATTATTTATAATATTATTTCTAAGGTTTATTTCTATATTATTTCTATTTTCACTTAAATATATTATGTTCAAACAGGGGCGGATCCAGGAATTTTTTAAGGGGGGGGGGGCGCCGAATTTTGTTTCAATTTTTCAGCATACTGCGCTCAGCTCATAGAGTGAGTGTATCCCCGTATCTTACCCCCCCCCCCCCCACTCATTCCCGTACTAAAGTGAGACGAAAACCTGAAATCCTACATTTGTTTAGGAAAAAGTAGGCTAAGTGGTGGGCTTAAGCCCCTCGATCCCAGCCAAGGCTTTTTGCACTACTGCTCCGGGACAGAGTTCACATTTTTTACTTACATCCTTTTTTCTCTTATACAGTGGTTAAAGTGAAAATTGAGAGCTAGTGAAGCGATCAACATTTTTCGGGCCCCCTTCCATTATATGCGCTCCTCCCTAGTGGGGCCCATATTTAAAAAAAAAATCCAGGTATTCGGACTGTTCAAGTTGCATCTCTTACGCCCCCACCCCAAACCTCCCTAACGCCCTTAAAACATATTTAGACCTAGAAAGCAATTTTTCGCGAATGACGACCTTTACTAAACCTCGTGAACATTAAACTACATGTATATTAGTAGGCTATGCATAGGAGTAGGCTGATTAAGTCAAATAGGCCTAAAAGTTTGAGACGCCAGCAGAACAACGAGTCGTTTGTAGTAGTTTCAGTGCAAATTGTCTAATTGTTTTACGATGCTGCTTAGATCGAATTGTAAATCTGTTTGATTTTACTAAAGACTCCCACATTCAACTCTCCAACTCGCGTGAAACAGCCTAACCTTATATTGTTGAGTGCAAAATCTCCCGGTACGAATCTGAAAGTCGTTTAGTCGTTAATTTGTTGCACTTTAATTGAATCTACATGCATATAATGCATGTTGAGGTCATCGTCGTTAACTTGAAGTCAAACTTAGGTCGACTTCAAAGGGTGTGATAAGACAATGAACACGTCTGTTAATACGTAATTAACGACGATCGCTTTCTGGCTGCGAGTCTTCGAGTCTGTAGATTGTTCTTTCTACAAGAATGAATTCAGTTTTGGGCTTCATCTGAATGAACTATAGTCGCTAGATTGTTTTATAAGTTTTAGCAATACAGCTATAATATCATTTTCTTTATTTGTAGCATTTAGGCCTAAAATACGCAATGACAATAACTATAGAGATGTAATTCGTATATTAAATAGGCTATTTGATTAAGGTTTCGTTCATTTTAAGTTGTAATTTGGGAAAATTACAAATGTTTCCTTAATGCGAATTTAGAACGTTTAAGTTTACAAATTTCTACGTTAATTGTTTTAGCTATTTGTTTAGTATCATTTATAAAACATCATAGTTGGATGTGGCCAGGGACTGCATGCACTCACGATTTTTTATACTTATTTTAGACAGATGTGATGATGTTGAAGAGAATATATAATAGAAAGATTTATTAATGTCAAATTCCAAAAAGAAAAATAATCCCCTATATTTATTATAAGATGCTCAGAAAATATACGGTTTCTTTTCTATAGTTTCACAAAATTCACCCTTCGGGGAGGGAGTTTAATAGCGCCCTCTCCGAAAAATGCCCCAGTTGGTGCAATCAGGCTAAATGCAACATTTTTATGTTACGAAAATTAAATCTGAAATATCAAAACCCTGGACCACAATGGTCCGCTACGGTAGCTTACGACGCTCCCCCAAATCCCCTGCTACCCCTAGTCGAATTTGTGGGACTGCATCCCCCCCTGCCGCTCCGCGGCGGAATTAACCCCTTAACATGTACCCCGCTTGCTAGTCTCCAGGCCCCCCCCCCCCCCCATCTACGGGGCTGTCAGATAGAGCCGTTCACAGTTAAGCACAGTTAAGACGGTGGGCGGTTGTTTATCCAGCTTATTAACGAAACCAGTCCAACAAGCTAGTTAGTTCAGATCTTTAGTTTAACGCAGTTCCAAGTTAGTTAGTTAATTTCTTTAGCTTATAATAGTTATCTTTTTATATGTATTAGAAGACAGTATGGAACTGACTCGAGGAACGGTTACAAGTAACTCTGTCTTATTTCTCTTTGACATTCTACTGTCTATTGTGTTTTTAAGACTATTTGGTGTTTATGACACCGTACGTATTAAAACTTTGCGTTTAGTGATTTCTTGTGTTCTCCTATTTTGAGTGCTATCTTAATTATAAATGAGGAACATGGCGAAGCACAACCATTCGAACTGACAACCATGCCTTCCGTGCCGATCGATTATTCATTAAACGCCATGTGGTGACTCGCATGGGCCGGAATGTACGCCATATCATCCTTATTTCACTATTATATATAGAGATAGGTTTGATATATACATGTATGTATGTATGTATGTATGTATGTATATATATATATATATATATATATATATATAAATATATAATTTAAATTCTTATTTTCAAGCTTAATTTTTTATATCTTAGTTTAGATTTATATTTGTTAAATGCCATCATTGTTTTTTCCTTTGAATTAATCTTTTCTGATTCTAGTATACTACCTAAGTATTTAATATTTTGCCATTGCATATCATCTATTGTGTTTGGTATAATTATTTTCTCTGTTTATCTTTATTTATATGTAAAAAGTGTAAATCTCTTCTTTTAATCTATTTTCTACATATTCTATTAGTTTATCAGATTTGTTATTTCCAAAAATATTCCATCCAATATCATCGGCAAACTGCTGATCTATTGTTTCGATAGTTATTTTCTCATTTTTGTTTTTATTCCAATATATGTATGATCGTGTAGTTCTACTAGTATATTATTACCTTCGTTTGCATTTAAAGCTATGGCTAGATATAAAGTAAATAATATACGAGTAAATCCGTCATGGGCTTCAAAATCTGTATGTATCACTTAATCTTATTCCAAATTCATATTTTGATGTGCTGCAACTTAACCACTGCGTATTCTATAACTTTAGATCATTGAACTTACCAAAAATGTCTACCAGATAGGTCTACTTTGACAACCATAGCTGATCAGTCAGGCAATCTGTTAGTAGCTGATCAGTCAGGCAATCTGTTAGTGACTGATAGGAATTCTTGTTCAGCAAGAAAAAAGTAGGCTACTTCATTTCTCAGCTCAAATTTTTTTTGCAAAATTTTACTTTCCTTTGATAACCATGTTGCGCATCCTTTTTTGAACAAAGAACTTAAAACAAACGCGTATTCAGAACGCTAGCATTAATGGCCTTAATCATTTTAATTGTCTTGCACGACACGTCATGCAAATCTTCACCTAAATCTTTAGTTGCTAATACTTCGAAAGCTGTGAATGAAACAGTGATAGGACACTGCAAGAGGAGCAACGTTTTTAATGCGTTGAACTAATCCAAAACGAACTTCAATCATTGAGGCTGCACCGTCTGTAGTAATTCTTACACACTATGACCACTGTAGTTTGTTCCCAGTTGTTCTTGTCGGGAGTTCCCAAAAATTATATAAAGATGAACTTAAGGCTTTATGTTTTTTTTAATGTTTTAGGAGACCCTTGGTGGCCCACCGCTACCAGTCTCGCGACCCACTTTCGGGTCGCGACCCCCAGTTTAAGAACCCTTGTTCTATATATTATTATATAGGCCTATTCTTATTATAATCTATAGTCTATGTGTAATGAACGTGCCTTATTCACATTTAAATATATTTAGAAATATATGCCATAGATAGAAAGCAGGAATTATACAGCAGTTATTTATAAATAATAAATGACGTTATGAAAGAATTCCCAGTAGGGGTTTTACACAAAAAAATTACAATAGATGATATAGGCCGCGGTTATAGATGGATATAACTAGGATTTTCCGATAGGGTATTTCCAAAGTGATGCAGCTATGTCGTAAATTAGTTAAGCGAGAATTGCTGTGATTCGATAGAAGCGTTTGACATCGATCGACAGCGGTGTATATAATGAGAATCTAGATACAGTAGAAACAAGTTGGGGCCGGGGGCCTTCTTTGGTTCGTCTGAGTAGGTTCCCAGGAGGGCGGCTCCGATGGGGCTATAAGGTGTACAACGTGTAGTGCCCATGAAGGATCGAGTCTCAATGATCCTTCCTTTTACAGACTCCCTACGGGATAGGTAAGAGACCCCTCAGGTTGGCTAGTTTCCCCAAGACGCGAAGGCTAATTGGAGGCTATGGTTCGGTGTCCCCCTGGGTAGGCCCAGGTAAGAGGCTGGTAGTCCACGGCTACACCCGGGTCAAGTCCGTCTTTGCGGGCAATTGCTAAGCGCCTGGGTCGAGTGTGTCTCTGCAGGCGGGAGGCTGTTAGTCCACGGCATTACCCGGGTTGACTACACGGAAGCCATTGGGCCATCTGGATGGAGTTCGACCCTGCAGGCGGAAGCAGGATTACCAATGACCAGTAGACTATCCACGAATTTCATAGTGACTACATGGAAGCCATTGCGCCATCTGGATGGAGTACGTCTCAGCAGTCGGAAGCGGGATTACAAATGACCAGTTGACTATCTACGAATTTCATAGTGACTATAAGAAAGCCATTATACCACCTTCAGCAAGGATGGACGAGAAAAGGAACTACGGAAAGACCAATATTAAACGGATAGGGAAGAATAATTAAGTCTAAAAAGTATAGGGAAGTTTTAATAGGGCAAAGAAGAATAAAGTTCGTCGCAGTAAAAACAACCAATCATAAAATTATTTAACTACTAGTTTGTAAACGAAGAAGCTTGGCAGAAACTCAACCGTCATCGCCTAAAAATGTAGCAGACGTGGAGTACGCTTCTACTCCCGGTTCGGGTAACCATATCACTTCGTCCCCAGAATCACAATACGGAAGAGAATCTACGAAAGAAGCAAGGGGATCGGCCCTTGAATTAACAGATAGAAGTTGAACGAAGATAGGCCATTCGAGATGCAGCACCCCTCCGTTCTCAGTTCCTCCTGACAAGCGGTACCTAAAATAGACCAATAAACTAGTGATCTGGTATCTCGAATCGATGTCGCTCCACCACAACATCCTACAACAACGCGACAACGTAGAGTGAGTCACCACTCCCGATTCGGGTAGGGCTGCCAAACCCGATGTCCCGGGTTCCCAGGACCCAATACTGAGGGGGAGGGAAATACGTCTCCCCACGCTGTAACACGGGAGGCTTCGCCAGCCGCACGCTAGTCGAAGAAACCCCATTCGGTACAAATGACGTCAGAAGTGGGATTTCGTATAAGAATATATCTCCACTCGTTTGTAACACGAGAGGCCGCGCGCACGCAAAGAAACCCCGTTCGTTGCAGTCTATATGCACTATACAGTGTTTACGATAAAACCTTATATCATAATTTGGAATAAGAAGATGCGGAGGATTGAGGGGATTAGTGGGAGGAGCATAATTGTTAGTGTTGAACAGAATTAAAAAAATTGAAGTTACAATTTTTTAAACTTACCCTCCAATCCTAACCCCCTGACTTTCATCCCTTCTACGGGGGGGGGAAGACTACTAAAGGAGGTCATAGAAGGCAGAATGGAAGAAAATAGAGGCAGAGGCAGGCCGACATTAGGAATGTTAGATGATTTAAAGATCCATACAGATGTGGACATGAAGGGGAAGCGGAAGACAGAGAAGAATGACGGCGTTACATACCATGGACCTGCCTGTAGACAGTGCACTACGAGAAAGAGAGAGAGAACCGTAACCTCTACCCATTACCATAACCATATTTCTAAAAATTATTAAAATTTAGTAACCTTAACAAATAAAAGTGACTCGAGTCTGAATCGAACCCCGAGATATAAAACCTAGCTATATTCCACCAAGTTATCGGGGCATTCATTTGAACCCAGTTCAATAGATGATGTCAACATATTGTACTAGGAAATGGTAGATAATCCTAAATAAACAAAATCTGGTTCCAAAATCTGATTTTGGGTTACATCCTAACCACTGCCAAATCTATAGTCGTTTGATTCGAAACAATGCATTGAGCACAATGCTAAACACAGGAAAATTATAAAATGATCCTTAAATTGACATTTATTTTGGTAGAAGCTACAAAGTATAAAAAATTATAAAAAATTCGGCTACAAAGCATTTCACCATTTCCTATTTGTAATATGAAAGAAAAACACTGAAAACGATTATTTTGTGCTTTTACGATCAAACTGAGAGGATCGACAATACAAAAACAACATTTGTGTGTCAACACACTGCGTCCGGCCTACACATTCTAGTGTCTGCTTACTCATTTCCTATTGGCTATATCGTTACAGCCTTGATAATGAATCGTCATACTTTTAGAGGGCTAGAGTGTTCCTTCATCCACTGTAACATTTTGTACTCTTAGAACAGAGACATTCGGATAAACCAGGCTATAGCCTTTAAGCACCTCCTAAATGAAGAATACCACTGCAATGATTTGACTAAAAATATACAAAAACCCAATAGCACTTGGATTTCTTTCTGTGTATTTCAGCATATTTTGCTACTCTGTTTTTTTTACCAAGTAATCCATCCCCAAAAATCTATCATGTAGCTATAGGCTACATAAGGTATCGATAAGACATAGACTTTGTGAAGGGATTAACTTGTTGATCTTTGGAGTGCTCTATGTGGAGAAAGAAAGTAGACTTGAGTATGAAGATGTACCATGAATCTGCCACTTGGCAGCGCACTGAAGAGAGAGAGAGAGAGAGAGAGAGAGAGAGAGAGAGAGAGAGAGAGAGAGAGAGAGATAGATCCCAAATTTGCAGTCTTTCAGTAATACCATGGATGTTATATTGCACTATAGATTGTTTGTGACAAATATCATTACCATGTTTAATGTGATGAATAGTTTGTGCAAGCATTTCGCTCACACCCACACTCTCTCACACACTCTCTCTGACACCCACTCTCTCTCTCTCACCCTCTCTCTCTCTCACACCCACACTCTCTCACACCCACACACTCTCTCACCCTCTCTCTCTCTCACCCCCACACTCTCTTACACCCAATATCTCTCTCTCACCCACGCTCTCTCTCTGTCACACCCACACTCTCTCTCTCACCCACTCTCTCTCACACTCACACGCTCTGTCTCACTCGCACTCTCTCTCACCCACACTCTCTCTCAATCTCTCTGACACCCACTCTCTCTCTCACCCTGTCTATCTCTCACACCCACACTCTCTCACCCACACTCTCTCGCTCACACCCACACTCTCTCACACCCACACACTCTCTCTCACCCTCTCTCTCTCTCACCCCCACACTCTTACACCCAATATCTCTCTCACCCACGCTCTCTCTCTGTCACACCCACACTCTCTCTCTCACCCACTCTCTCTCTCTCTCACTCACACGCTCTGTCTCACTCGCACTCTCTCTCACCCACACTCTCTCTTTCTCTTTCTCCCTCTCTCTCTCTCCCTCTCTCTCACTCTCCCTCTCTCAATCTCTCACACCAGCACTCTCGCTCTCACACCCACTCTCTCTCTCTCTCTTACACACTCACCCGCACCCACTCTCTATCACTCACACTCTTAACACACACTCGCACTCTAACACTCACACAAATCGTCACTATCACTCACACTCGCATTAATAACAACAACTAATAGTAACAACAACTAATAATAACAACAACCAATAGTAGCAACCACTAATAATAACAACTAATAACAACTAATAATAATAAAAACTAATAATATTAACAACTAATAATAATAACAACTAATAATAATAACAACTAATAATAATAACAATTAATAACAATAACAACTAATACAACTAATAATAGTAACTAATAATAACTACTAATAATAACAACGACTTATAGTAACAACTAATATCAACAACTAATAATAACAACGGCAAAAACAACTCATAATAACAACTCATAATAACAACTCATAATAACAACTCATGATAATAACTCATAATAATAACTCATAATAATAATAATAATAATAATAATAATAATAAAAATAATAATAATAATAATAATAATAAAAATAAAAATAATAATAATAATAATAATAATAATAATAATACTTCTAATACTGATAATATCGCCCGTCAGCCTAGGATTTGAACCCGCACCTACTGATCCGCGGTCGAGTAACTTACAGACTTTGCCTCTGGCTCCAGCCAATTAATACTACTACTAATACTTCTACTAATACTACAACTACTACTAATACTACTACTAATACTGCTACTACTACTACTAATAATACTACTACTAATAATAATAATACTACTACTAATAATAATAATACTACTACTAATAATAGTACTAATACTAATTCTAATAATAATAATACTAATAATACTACTACTACTAATAATACTACTAATAATAGTAATACTTCTAATACTACTACTACTAATAATAATAATGAAATAATACTACTACTAATAATAACAATAATAATAATAATAACAATACTAATAATACTAGTACTACTAATAATAATAAATAATAGTAATAATAATAATAATACTAATACTAATAAAACTAATAATAATACAAATAATAATAATAATAATAATAACAATAATACTAATACTAATAATAATAATAATAACAATAATACTAATACTAATAATAATATTAATAATTATAACTAAAATATTATTAATAATAATAACTAATAGAGCTAATAACTCACTCTCATAATAATAATAATAATATAATAATAATAATAATAATAATAATAATAATAAAACTAATAATAATACTACTAATAATAATAATAACAATAATAATACTAATAATACTAATAATACTAATACTAGTAATAATAATAATAATAATAAAGATTTAATGCAGTCTGCTTCAATAATTCTTTTAAGCCGATTGATGACCTCGAGTATCCGGGCGGCGATTCAGCACGTACTGCTTGAATCGTTTTTATCAAACCCCAGGTTCTTTACACCGGGGTAAAATAAAAATAATAAAAAATAAAAATAGTAATAATAATAATTCTAACTAAAAATACTACTAATAATAATAACTAATAGAGCTAATAATTCACTCTCACTCACGCCCACATGAAAAAGCTCACACTCTCACACTGTCGCACTGTAGCACGTACACAAGCACCCAGTGAATATTCTAACACATACAAGCATCCAGTGATGATCTCTAGCACATACAAGCACCCAGTGATGATCTCTAACACATACAAGCATCCAGTGATGATGTCTAACACATACAAGCACCCAGTGATGATCTATAGCACATACAAGCACTCAGTGATGATATCTAACACATACAAGCACCCAGTGATGATCTCTAACACATACAAGCACCCAGTGATGATATCTAACACATACAAGCACCCAGTGATGATATCTAACACATACAAGCACCCAGTGATGATCTCTGACACATAAAAGCACCCAGTGATGATCTCTAACACATACAAGCACCCAGTGTGATCTCTAACACACACAAGCATCCAGTGAAGATATCTAACACATACAAGTACCCAGTGATGATCTCTTGACACACACAAACACCCAGGGATGATCTCTCGACACACACAAGCACCCAGTGATGAACTCTAACACATACAAGCACCCAGTGATGATATCAGACTTCACACGCCTCACACGGTCTGAACATCGCTGAAAATCTTCTAACATTGATCATCACTCATTGGGATATCGACAAGCAGTCCAAGTATCCTAGACAAGCAGCTGCGCAGAGAATACCGATAAGAAATAAGAGTAAAGAGCTTAGTTTATTTCATTGGATCTGCAGTAATAATTTACTATTTAAATTACAAAAGAGTATTATATTTAAGTAAGAAAAATGATTGAATTCAATAAATAATTAAATACATAAATATATCGATATACAATATACAAAGCAGTAATACTAAATATTGAAAATATTCACACTTATAGCAGAAATATTTCCCATCTCAAATTGTTAACTTCATAGTTTGTATAACTGTAAAAGTCCTAATAAAGTTTCCATCTTCATACTATCCAATAGATAACAATACAATAGTTAAAGTAGGGATAAACTAAAATATAAGACAGTACTAGCTTCATATTATCTAATAGACAATAATACTATAGTTAAAATAGGGATAAACTGAAGTATAAGACAGTGATAGTAAACATTTCTTAGGTAATTTATACTTGGGTTGGCATTTATCATTTAGCCCTTTTGCAACTTTTTAAAGATACTTGGTCAATCTTAACTTTTTATTGGCTAGAAGCATCACTTCTAAACTGCTCTATGAACCATATTTCAAACCTGAACAGATCCATGATCCGTATCCCGGTTCAAAGAGGAGAGAAGTTTCACCACTCGTTGTCAAACCTCTATGGTAATCGGTTGCTACTGATGATCTCAGTCCACTGATCGACTGGTAGAACATCTGATCGATCAGCTGATGATCTCAGTCCACTGATCCACTGGTAGAACATCTAATCGATCGTGTTCATCACTCGCTCGAACAAAAGGTGAAGCATTTCATCACACTGCAACACAGCTAAAGATCTGGTTAGAAATTATGCTAAAATGTCTTAGAGTAGAGGTGATGACTGGTCCAAATTTCACGGCAGCATGGAGTTTAAAAGTTCTTGGAATAGAAGCTCTCATTGACACTGATGCAGGTATATTGAAACATAGGAAGATATTGGAGAGAATTATATGATTCATGTTCACGATTAAGGAATACTTTCAAAAGAAATATGACGAATCAAACTATACAGCGACTTTAAAGAAACTGCAAAAGCACGCAATATAGTGAAATGATCAACTTTGTTGATATATATCGCTTTTAATACCACATGTTTAAACCTTGAGGCAAGTTAGACCAATTTTCGTATAGCCAGTCCAGTGGATGTCAGATTTTACTCTCAGATTAGAGCGGCTGGGATTCAACGTAATACAATGAAATACAATATAACATAATAAAATGAAACACAATGCAATGCAGTAATATGTACAATGATGGTTCTAAATTAATCATTTTGCTATCCGTAATTAATGATCAGATCAATTTTGACAACTACATTCATCACAGCTTCGTAGTAGAATGTGAATAAACTTTCTGAAAAAGGACAGAAAGGAAAAAGAACTTCAGTGAATTAAGTTAAACTACAGTCACAATAAAATTCACTCATGCATACAACTACAAAGAACATATCATACACTACAGTTACTGATAGATCGACTCAAACGTCAAATAAACTCACAACATGTACAAAAGATCACACACTTCTCAATCAGCTCGACTCGCGACCCAATGCATACCATAGTACGCCATGGCCTCTGTGGTAATTGAGCTCTGGCAATGCCATTCCGGGACTATTGAACAGGTCCACAAATAGAAACGAAACACCCGAAAGACAAAGTCAGTACGTTAGATCAAATGATAGAATCCTCTTTCTTTTAATGTACTGCCCACTGGCAGATCCAAGATATATTACGACTCCATTCTTCTTGTCTTCTGTTTTCCTCTTCATGCCCAAACACTAGTGGATCTTTAAATCATCTAACATGATATACCAATATTCTTGGGAGGATTCTGCTTATGACGAGGCGGGCTCCTCTATACCTTAATCAACTCGACTAACATTTACTGGGCAGGGGCGTATTTCCCCGAGAAAACAGTCATGTTTACCAATACTGGAGTAACAGTGGAAATAAAAGAATAAGAAGCGTTCGTTTTCTAAAGCAAAAATCAAAACAAAAAAATCCGAAAGACGAAGTCAGTCCGTTTGATCAAATAATAGAGTAACCATGCATAAAAGAAATAATAGAGTAACATGCATAAAGGAAATAATAGAGTAACATGCAAAAATGAAATAATAGATCCGAAAGACCGATCAGTCCGTTGGATCAAATAATAGAGTAACCATGCATAAAGGAAGTAATAGAGTAACATGAATAACGGAAATAATAGAGTAACATGCATAAATGAAATAATAGATCCGAAAGACCGATCAGTCCGTTGGATCAAATAATAGAGTAACCATGCATGAAAGAAATAATAGAGTAATATGCATAAAGGAAATAATAAAGTAACATGCAAAAATGAAATAATAGATCCGAAAGACCGATCAGTCCGTTGGATCAAATAATAGAGTAACCATGCATGAAAGAAATAATAGAGTAATATGCATAAAGGAAATAATAAAGTAACATGCAAAAATGAAATAATAGATCCGAAAGACCGATCAGTCCGTTGGATCAAATAATAGAGTAACCATGCATAAAGGAAATAATAGAGTAACATGCATAAAGGAAATAATAGAGTAACATGCATAAATGAAATAATAGATCCGAAAGACCGATCAGTCCGTTGGATCAAATAATAGAGTAACCATGCACAAAGGAAATAATAAAGTAGCATGAATAAAGGAAATAATGAAGTAACATGCACAAAGGATTCGAAAGGTCAAGTCAGTACATTGGATCAAATAATAGTGTAACATAAAAGTGGAAACGCATCACGCGGTACATAAAGACCATCGAATCACAACTCAGCTCTTTCCCTGAATCAAATGGACTGACTCCACATTTCGTATATGGACTACTGCCATAAACAGTTCATACCAATTGTAAATCAACCATACGCAATAAAGCCTATCCTCAGTTCAAGACGATCATCAGTAAACTACTACACGTCAACATATCATGCACCAGATACGCCATATACACATATAAATAAAGAACATGACAAAGACTTAATTCACTGATTAATTTAAGTTTCATAGTCATCATGGGAAATAACCACGATAGCAATGACGTCCTGCAATTGTCATGGACAACTAGCACAATTAAGCAAAATTTTAGTATCTAAACACAATCCATTTTAACGATGCATATCATCTACTCTAGACCCAGAGTACGACACTCTAGAACAACAATTGTCTGGTATATAAGATACTGCATTTAAGCTCTTCTCGTTCTAATTCAAACAACACAGTGTTAACATCTCAAAATCAACTTTATTTTCAAACTAAATTCACTTTTACATTTATTCTTCACATTTAATCTCTTTGCTTCAGTATTGCTACATGCCCGAAATCCATGATACGTGTACAACACGTATCAAATGTCTGACTCGTTTTTAGAGATTTCTATTTAGACTCCTGGTGTCAAAGTTAAATAAGCTCTCGCAGCTTGTAAATATTTTACAATAGTGTAGACTCACCGCGTCAAACTCTGCGGCAAATCCTCGACATCACTCGTATATGATCTCTGTTGAGTATCAAGAAACCCCACGTCGCACCGAACTGACCTGAACATTGCAACAGCATCAACTTTTAAATGACCGACCCTGAGATTCGGACGTTCACTGGACTGGTAGTGCGGAAAATGGAATTAATTGGAATTGCCTAAAGGTTTAAACAAGTGGTATTAACAGTTATAGATATTAACGGGGTTCACTATTTCACTATAATGCGTGCTATTTATTTTTGTTTATTTATAACTTGCGATGTAATGCGTGTTGTGTAGTATGTGTGATGAGTGATGTTGTATGTGAAGGGGCGTGTGTGATGTGTAATGTGTCGAGAGTTGCGTGCAAGTGTTTTGCTATGTGTGATGTGGTATGTGTGATGTGGTAAGTGTGATGTGATATGAGTGGTGTGATATGTGTGATGTGACATTCTTTTCTACTACCAAAGGCCGCTTTTACTTGTGCAATCCTACTGCATTTTTCTGGTAAATGTGAGACAAAAATATGCGGTAGGATTGCACAAGCAAAAGCGGCCTTTGGTAGTAGAAAAGAATTATTGACAAAAAGTCTAAAGAAAGACACAAAGATAGTGAAAACTTTGGTTTGACCACGCTATTGAATGGATGTGAAACATGGACCTTAAGGAAGGAAGATATTAGGAAACTGGAGGCACTGGAAATGTTGATTTGGAGAAGAGTGGAGAGGATTAGCTGGACTCAAAAGGTTACAATGAGGAAGTCCTGAAGCCCTGGAGAGAGTTGGCACAGATAGACAGTTGATAAATGTATTAAGAAATAAGAAGAAGAGTTGGATAGGACACATTCTAAGGGGGGAAGGTCTATTAAAAGAGGTCATAGAAGGTAGAATGGAAGGAAAATAGAGGCAGGGGCAGGCCGAGATTAGGTATGTTAGATGATTTAAAGACACACTCATATGTGGAAATGAAGAGGAAGACGGAAGACAGAGAAGAGTGGAAGCGTTATGTACCATGGACCTGCCAGTAGGCAGTGCACTAAGCGAGAGAGAGAGAGAGAGTCACATGTGATGTGATATGTGCGACGTGATATATGTGATGTGATATGTGTGATGTGATATGTGAGGTGTGATATGAGTGGTGTGATATGAGTGGTGTGATATGTGTGATGTGATATGTGTGATGTGGTATGTGTGATGTGGTATGTGTGATGCGCTATGAGTGATGCGCTATGAGTGATGCGCTATGAGTGATGCGCTATGAGTGATGTGATACGTGTTATGTGATATCTGTGAGTTGACATGTGCAGCGTGATGTTTTGTGATGTGGTATGTCTGCTGTGGTATGTGTGATGTGGTATAACTGCTGTGGTATGTCTGCTGTGGTATGTCTGATGTGGTATATCTGTGTGGTATATCTGCTGTGATACAACTATTGTGGTATATACAGTATGTTGTGGTATAACTGCTGTGGTATATCTGCTGTGGTATAAATGCTGTGGTATAACTGCTGTGGTATATTTGCTGTGGTATATTTGCTGTGGTATAACTGCTGTGGTATAACTGCTGTGGTATATCTGCTGTGGTATATCTGCTGTGGTATATCTGCTGTGGTATATCTGCTGTGGTATATCTGATGTGGTATATCTGCTGTGGTATATCTGCTGTGGTATAACTGCTGTGGTATATCTGCTGTGGTATATCTGCTGTGGTATATCTGATGTGGTATATCTGCTGTGGTATATCTGATGTAGTATAACTGCTCGTTTGAAGAACAAGCAATAACAAGTAGGAAGAAGATGCAATAACATGTAATAAGACTTAGCAATAACATGTAGGAAGGAACTATGTTACTTAAAAATTGTTATAGAAATTTAAGGGTTAAAAAACCAAATAAATAAATAAAAGCAAAAAAACTGTTTCTTAAAACACAGCCAATAGACATGTTTTTTCATCAGCAGGCCTAACAGATAATAATCTAATGATTACATAATTTAATAATTATATCATCTTAATATATTATTACGTATTTTATATACATGTATAATTGTTACTTCTTTAAGAAACTATAGGTATTCATAAACTCCATTTATCATAAACTCTAAACATTAAAATATACCAAAAAGACTTAGCAATAACATGTAGGCAGGCAGTATGTTACTTTAAAGTTGTTATAGAAACTTAAACGTTAAAAACCATTAAAAAAACAATTACAAAACAAAAAAAACCCACAAAAAACTATTTAAAAAACATGTTTTTTATCATTAGGCATAACAGATAACAATTGAATGCTTGCATAATGCAATTATTATATCATCTTAATATATTGTTACATATTTTATATACGATAATTATTATTTCTTTAAAAAAATATGGTACTTTCATAAACTATATTTATAAATCTAAACATAAAATATACCAATAAACCTTTGCAATAACGTGTAGGTAGCCCTATGTTACTTTAAAGTTGTTACAGAAACTTAAGCGTTAAAAAACAATAAAAGCAAGAAGCACACAAAAAACAAAAAAAAATTTAAAAGCATGACCAAAAAACATATTTTTCATCACTAATTATAGTAATATTTAACTAAATTGCCTAATGACTAAAACATGTGATATTGCAAGCGATGGATATAATCTTTTTTCATCTTTAAAAAAGATATTTCATCATGTGTTTGATTAGTGAACGTTTATCAGTCCACACGGCACCCCGACAATTTCTAGGGAAGCCCAGTCGATCAGCGTCAGCTCTAAAGTCTAACTCAACGGTAGGGGTTTAGGGCACTGCAAAAGTGTGTACTTCATTACTGAAGTTAGGCAAAGTCGGGTTCGGTTAGTTCTTGAATGAGCGACCACTTTTGGAAGACCAAGAACTAAAAGCGCTAAACAAACATCGCCCGGTGTTGACAAGTATTCTTTAATCCGCATTAGTTGCACCCCGCATTTTCAAAAGTAAAAGTTTGTAAAAGCTAAAGTTAACGTCAGTTTCCTCACTCGAAAGTGATGGTAGTGACAGGCGAGCCCAGGATTTGAACCCCGCACATACTGATCCGCGGTCGAGTACCTTACCGACATGACCACTGGCTCCAGCCGCAATTAGTCCTCCTAGGCAACTATTCCTTGTAGCAGTCATGGAGAAAGAAAAAGAAAACTGAATCCATGAACACAGCAAATAAGCTAACTCCATAACCTGTCATATGAGCAAACAAACAAAAACTGAAAACCAGCTGAGGAAAGCCACGATGAACAAACCGTCAACAACCCTCTAACAAACTGGAAACAATTTCTTTCCTTCTATCTGAACTTTAGACATTTTGATGTATCAAAGCGAATAGTGATAATCCTTCAAGTATCTTTATTTTATGACAGTCTATATGTAGAGTCGATGTATCAACGGCGCCACAACGACCACTAAACCAACAACGTGAATTCTACGATACTTGTCAACAATTATCTTAGGTAGAAAATTCTGGAGCAGGAGGTATGGATGAACCGCTGATGTAATCTCCTCGGAAACCATGTGGCTCTGATTCAAACGCAGGTCAAGTCAACGGCCAAAGATGTATAACCTCGATGATTCCTGGAAAGTGAATCGTATAACTGAGTTGTCACGTACGCAATCTTGTTGCCGGGTACGTGACTGAGAAGTCAAGGAACGGAAGAATTAAATTATCAAACAATGGGATCTTGAAGATATCAGAAAACTATAGCAACTGTAAATGTGTATAAGGAGAAGAATGGAAAGGATTATCTGGACTCGAATGGTTTGAAATGAACAAGTTCTGGAGAGAGTTGGTACAGATAGACAGTTGACAAATGTATTAATAAATAGGAAGAAGAGTTGGATAGGACACATTCTATGAAGGGGAAAGTCATGAAAGAGGTCATAGCAGGCAGAATGGAACAAAATAGATGCAGAGACCGGCCAAGATTAGGAATGTTATATGATTTAACGATCTACTCGTATATGGATAACAGAGGAAGCGGAAGACAGAAGAGTGGAGGTGTTATATACCATTGACTTGCAGTAGGCAGTGCACTAAGAAGGAGAGATTGGGGATCTTGAAAAGTTGTCTCGATAACCAGTTCCGGTTTACACAGCCAATATATACCATCATTAGAAACACATCAAAACAAATTAAGACTGTATGAAAAGCATCTATTGAAGGTAGTGTGACTATAAAATCTTGCAATTCCACCTCTACTCCACATCTCCTGACAACTGACAAGACGTTCTGGCACAGTGATTCGAGCAGTTGTAGCAGCTCACACTCGACTCTCAGACTCGAGAAGAACATGCATGTTTCAGAACACGGGCAGATCCTTCCAAGTATCAGTTCAAAAGATCAGTCATCATCACTCGTAAAGATTACTCATAAATAGAAAAGGAAAAATTTAGGAAAGAAGGAGCGAGCGAATGCGATTACAATTTATAAATCTTTACAAACCGAGGCGCAACTCTTGGATTACTTGTTCAGTGGCAGTCTAGATAGTTAATTGTAACACGGACATATTAATAATAATAATAATGAAGATTAAACGTCCGTTTCCTCATACAAGGATGATATCAGGAACGTATAAAGTAATGCTAATAGTGATATAAAAGTAATGCTAATCTTTTGTGCATTTAATTAAAACAATGTTCTACTATTAATTATTTTTCCAGAAATCTCAATAGAAATTAAATTAAGTAATAAAGAAGACGTGGACAAAGGCAGTAAATAGAATAATGTCCCTGTATACAACTGAATGAAGTAGTAATTAAACCAGAGACATTAAAATTTTAATAATGAAATAAACTCTTTTGCTATATAGGAGAGCACCAGATACAATAAGTGGACCATCTGAAGCAACTAAAATAGTCGTTTTTCGTAAATGCATGGGTAGGCCTATAATTTTAGACAGGGAATATGGCATAACGGTTCGAGTGCTCGTCTCGGGTGCAAATAGCCTAGGTTAAAGGACCAGGCCAGTCAGCAAATGATGGGTATCCCTTGGACCCATGGATGATTAATCATGTATCGGAGCTAGCAGCCAGGTTGCGCTATCAATAGCAAAGATGATTACACATGGAAAGGATTGTTAGTAATTATTAATATTATTACTATCTACACTTATTATTTCTATTATTAATTATTATATTATTACTACCGCGATCAATTAAGTAACTTTAGATTTGACAATGAGCATGTATAGACAGCTTTGCACTGGATAGAACTGACTATGTAACCCACTGACTACTTATCTACTGATCGATTTACCAAGTACTGATCGCATTTCTAACTACTGACTACTAATTTGATTGCCAATGACCGAACGGAAATGAATGACTGGCTGCTTGACTCTACTGATTGACTGATTAACTGACTTGACTGACTGTTGCTGACTGAAAGACAATGACTGACTGACTGTTGCTGACTGAAAGACAATGACTGACTGACTGTTGCTGACTGAAAGACAATGACTGACTGTTGCTGACTGAAAGACAATGACTGACTGTGGCTGACTTAAAGACAATGACTGACTGACAGTGGCTGCCTGAAAGACCATGACTGACTGACTGTGGCTGACTGAAAGACAATGACTGACTGACTGTGGCTGACTAAAAGACAATGACTGACAGAAGCCGCTGACTGAAAGACAATGACTGACTGTGGCTGACAGAAAGACAATGACTGACTGTGGCTGACTGAAAGACAATGACTGACTGTGGCCGACTGAAAGACAATGACTGACTGTGGCAGACTGAAAGAAAATGACCGACTGAGCGAGACTGACTGCAAGACAATGACTAACCGATTCAAAGCGACTAAATGGCAGATATAACAAAGTGACTGACTGATTATCTGACCCGATTTTTGTAGTTGTAGAGTTTTCACATCGCAGCTGTTCACAGACTCCAGTATCTGCACTCCAGTCTCAGGCTCATTCTAATGCAGCCCAGCTGCCCCCAGCACTTTAACATTGTTCACTCATCTAACTCAATCAATCTACAAAATCATTAGTTAACATAATTTATAATGAATTTAGTTATAGCAATTATACACTTATTAATAAATAATTAATCATAATAATGTTAGCTACTACGTGTTTGTTGCCCTCTGCTACATTATCTACTACTGTTGTTTTTTTTCCAAAATTGACAAACACCATTTCCACTATTTCCAAATTTACAACCAACTTTCTAAGTGCTCTGAAAAATGAAAAGTTCAAGGTACTGATTTCACTTTCGACATGTTTGTCTACGGAGTACTCGTACTGAGTCAACTTACAGCAGGAACACACTGTTGATCAACTTGTCGAACCCGTCACAAAGGCTAGACCTTTATCAAACCTCAGTAAATGCTTCCAGCTTAGGAATATTATGACTTCTATGTGACTTACATTGCCTTCCTCAGTTCCTGTTTAATCGTTTCTTGCAAATTACAACACATTCATTTTACAGTTACACTATTTTGCAATGGCCCATACACGAAACAGAAAATGGATATGATCCTAAAGATACTCGTTAATACTATACACATCGAATAGGCTCAATAAAATATGAAACGGCACAATAAAAATAAAATATCATGTTTTTGAGTATAAAAAACATAACCGCACATTGGGTCAGAAAGCACAGATGCTTGTTTTAGCCCATTTCCTTCTTCCTCTCCATGGCTATTAGTAATCTTTGCCTTTTGCCAACGCATCAATTGCAGCTGGCGCGGATTTAAGAATAATCTTCCGTCATCCTGAAACTTTTTTCCTTCCTTCAAAGATATTAACCCTCAGTCTTCCAAGGTGGACTACCACAAAGTACCAACAAAGGACGATGTAGCTTAACTTACATTATAGACGCGCAACTAAAACAAGTACACTAAATCCCGCGGTATATATAGTGTTGCCTAATTTATATACTTGCCACAAAAGCAATATAAAGTTAAATGCCAAAAGTCTAATTTAAAGTCGGTTTCTTGTCACAAATGCAGGTTTCTGACGTAATCAACACTATGATTGTACCCGGAACCTATTAAAGCAATAGGGCAAGTAACCTATTTGCTACAGGTTCAGCCGATTGCAATAGTCATATACAACATAACACCAAAAATTATATCCTAATATAATTAGTCAAGTTAAATCGGTAATAAGTTTTGCTCTAGAGAATCTGCTATCTGAAATACAAAAGCTATCGAAGAAACAGATTTCATTCCAAAAGCAACGTCTAGCGAGTTGACCAGTGTTTCAAAACCTTTAAATTTATTTTTAAAAGTGGGCCATATTTTATCAACTGGATAAACGCCTAACGTCAGATTAGAGCCGATTTCCGTTACATATCAGAGTGAAACATGTTAAGGACAGATAATGACATGTTGATTTGAAACAATTCACACTAGTTTGTCGGTGTTTGAAGACTTTTAAATAAACATATGTAGGCCCTACTACTACTACACACTATGTTGAGAATAAATGTTAAAAACAATGTTAAAACTCAGTGATAAGTGTTTTCAAGAGAACACATTATGAACGTAAGTTTCAGTAGGTTCCATGGAAAAGTTTCGATGCTGCAACCAGAAATGTTTATCAATCGCGACTGACAACAAAATTGACTTACACATTATAGTAAAATTTAAAAGTAGACATATGAAAACTGTGTCAATTAGTTTATGTTAAATAACGTTATGCTAAAATAGAATTAATTAAACTTATCTATTTAATTATAATCAAATGCTAAAAGACAGTTAAACTTACCACGCGGTTTTGTCAACACGTGGTTGATGTGCACAGCTGGACGTCTCACGAGCAAATGACCGCAGCAAAATCTTCTTCCAGTCTGCTCATCCTGCGCCAGGCTAAACCACCCCATCCCACACAGCCTAGCACGCCCCACCCCCTCCTGCCGTCACGCACCACCCTGGGCAGAGTCCAACACGAGGCTAGCTCAGCCAGGTTGTAGGCCTAATTACCTAGGCCTGAGCCAGGCCAGCCTGCGCAGTGTACACTGCAAGTCAACTGTGACCGAGTGGATCGTCTTAGTGTACAACTGTTACTTCTCTCTTGTATATAATAACGACAAACTGTACAGTGTACACTCTTGACAATAGCAATATCAATAAAATCAAGTTGTGTGACTTGTGTCGTGTATTGTTGCACATCTAATACGCTGGAAAACAATCGAGAAAATTAGGTGAATGGGCATTTCAGTTAAAAGACTCGAAACCTGTTATTTCACTCTCTCTTTTCAAAACTAATCTCAAAACAATATAATTAAGAAACAATTGCATACTTACTGATTTACATATAATTATACCAGATTCATTTAACACTGCTTAGTGACGATTATTTCCCATGTTGTGTTCTGGACACAGAAGAATAGAGCTACCGTTAACTGCAAGTTTCGCAAGAGACACTAAGCAAAAACTGAGTAAGGCAACGGGAAACCACCTCAAGAGCATATTTTTCAAAACTATAGACTCCATAAGGTATGCATATGGTTATATGGCATTGCCTTTTGTGAAGGGATTAACCTGCATATCATATATTGCTGAGAGAGAGAGAGAGATAAAAGCGAGAGATAGAGAGAGAGAGAGAAAGAAAGAAAGAGAAGGAATAACGATTTATGATCTTATAAATAATATTCATCATCATCATCTTTCCTTAAATCCCGTTTAACCAGGGTAGGGATACAAATAGACTTTTTCATTCCTCTCTGTCCCACACTATATCATCAGTCAGTACCCTATTTTTCATGTCCTTCTTAATTGCCGCATCCCATGTCAATTGTGGTCTACCTCTCTCTAGCTTAACATCTAGCTCTTCCCTCCAAACTCTCTTCACTTCATTCTCATCTGCCTTTCTCACAATATGCCCATACCATCTCACTCTCGACTAAGCCAACCTATCCCCTATCCACTAAACATTCAAATTCTTCCTCACATATTCATTTTCCATTCTGTCCTTCCTAGTTCTTCCACACATTAGACGCAACATTCTCATTTCTGCCACATGCAAACTCTCTCAATGATCCCTTTTTAGTGCCCAATATTCCGAATCATACATCATTACTGGCCTTACCACAGAACCCTAAAATTTACCTTTCAGTCTTAGTGGTATTTTCCTATCACACACTAGCACTCCACTAGTTGCCCTCTACTTCACTAGCTGTCCACCCAGCCTGAATCCTACTAGTAACCCCTTATTCCAACTCCTCGTCATCCTCTATTATAGACCCCAAATAGGCCTACTTAAAATCTGTAACCTCCTTTAGTTCCACCCGTGACTAATTACTCTATCTCCGTTTATCACCATACGCTTCCATCTACTCTCCAATTTTCCAAATGCTCCTTTTATCCTTATTCACCCTCAGTTCTTTACTTTCCAATGCCTCTCTCGCGTTTTCCAACATATTGCTACTTTTTCCACAGTGTTTCCTACTATCACCGGATCATCTGCAAATAGCATTCACCATGGGGCCTCCATAATTACTCCCTCAAGCAACTCCTATATAATAAAAATTAATAAAATGGACTTAGGGCTGATTCTTGATGTACCCCTATCTTCACATCAAAACTCTCAGATTGTCCACTCTCCACTCTCACACTAGTCGTCACCCTACTGTAAATATATTTGATTCCTACAGTTGAAGGTTGAAGATTGAACCACATCATCATTTGTGTAAGCAGAATTTCGAAGAATATATATAAGCTAAAGAATATGTCGAGATTCGAATAAGAATTAACTGATATGATTAAATGATTTCTGATTAAGCATTTGATTAGAAAGCTTGAAATATTGGTTTAAGACCCACTCGTTACGTAGAAATAGCCATAGTAAACTTACTGGTTATTTTGAGTACTTTATCGTAGCAATAACGTTTATTTTAATTACCAAATGAAGCTTTGAAACTTTTAAAATTTAAATAAATTTCTATAACTTATAGCAGCCATCTTCAATGAATCTTTATTTCACGCCATAGCTTCAGTCTGTGCACAATTAAAAGCTGCTATACCCAATGGTAACGTTAGTTTCCTCACTGGGAAGCTATTTCTTTAAAGATAAAAGACATAAATAAAATAAAGATATAAATAAATAAATGAAAGATCTGAAATTCTCTTCCATCCAATCTTCGGAAATCTTCATTTGAAGCACATCGGCCTTTGCTTTCCTATGAGCAGTTCCATAGGCAGTTGAAGACCAATCTTTTCCATCTCTCTTTTCCATCCAGTGTCCATGAGAAGCGACCTGCGCCTAAACCTCCTTTTCTTTAATTCCCTTTACTTTGGACTGATTATCTGGATTTTAGAATTTGCACCGTTTTTGGACCTTCTTTTTGCTGGCCGGCTTGATTTTGTCTCAATAGTGCTCGATGTTGTCATTGATGACTATAGCACTTTAATTGTTGTTGTTGTTATTATTATTATTATTATTATTATTATTATTATTATTATTATTATTATTATTATTATGTCATACTTTTGACAGATTTTCTGGCTTTTGAAATTTGCACCGTTTTTAGACCTTCATTTGCTCGCCGGCTTGATTTTGTCTCAATAGTGCTCGATGTTGTAATTGATGACTGTAGTACTCTAATACTTAAATTTGTTTAACATTAATAATGACTGATCGGCTGCCAGTGGCTGAGGCTTGACATTTTGAAATAGGCGGAACTAAGAGATATTCTGTTGTCTCGCTTCCACCGTAGGGGCTTGTGGCGCAATGGATAACGCGTCTGACTACGGATCAGAAGATTCCAGGTTCGACTCCTGGCAAGCTCGAATTTTGCATCTGTGTATTTTAGCGGTTTCTCACAGTACATGATATACAAAATGTTCTTGCATAGTTTGCAGAAGAGATAAATTGTATATATTAAACAACTTCCGACTCATTTATTTAACAAATTACACACCGATAATTGCAAATAAACATTTAAACTATAACGAGCTATATTATAACATTTTAAGTCACAAGCAAAGATAATTAATTTGCATATTCTAATGTCATACACTTAAAATTAAAAGCTAAATAAATTTTGCTTTATGTATTGAATATGGTTATTTGATTAATATTAATTTTAAACAGTATAATTCGTCTAGGTTATCGAAGCCGGCTAAAAAACATTCCATCTGTAATCTCTATAAACAATTAACGTTCTTTTAGTTAAAACAAATAACTAACGCTAATATTAGCATATTAAATAGTTTATTAGCATAGAAATTAAGAAAAACAAATAGTCCTAATCTAAATAACAATACGCCCTATTATGGTCCCTTCCCTTCTTCCTCATAGTACACTACCCCACAGTGTTGCCACTGCTCCAGTTAACATTGTCACCCTGGTAACACTGCAGCGATAGACCATACCCATCAACCCCCGCTGTTTCACTACCCCCCGAGTTACAATTAAACTGTCGATTCCCGCCCTCTCTCCTGAACTCCCCGACTGACTTCTCTCCCCTGAGTGATTCAAAGTGAACAACCTGCCAGACATAGTATCATCATTCTGCAGGTCAATGCCCCGCAAAATTCTCCGTTCGTGAGGTCTTGGTATGTGATCAGGTGAGATTCTGGACAGGTGATTAGCGAGAGCGTCTTTTAAAGGGCAAGCCACAGCGGCGCCGGTTACGATATCGCGCCTTAAAGCAGAGACGTGAGGGGGTATGAATTGAGCTAGAAGATGCAGAGGGGAAGTTTGGGGGGCGCTAGAGGGAAAATGTTGCTGGGCGGAAGGTTCCACGAGACGACTGTAGAGATGATTCATGAGATTGTATGAGTCAAATGAGTTCAGCGAATCTGTAGCGCTGTTAGGAATGGTGACGATTTGAAGATTGGAGGATTGAATTGAAGATTTAAGAGAGATTTTAGATGAAAGATGAACTTTATATATTAAAAATATTAATAGAAAATGTGAAAATAAAAGTAATAAATGAAATTTTGAAGGAAAAGATTTTAATACTAACACAGGAGTTCCTCAAAGAGACTGCTTAGGCCTAAGTCCTAAACTATTTACTTTATATCTAGCCATAGCTTTAAATGCAAAAGAAGATAATAATAGGCCTATACCAGTAGAAATAAAAAAATCATACATATTGGAATAAACACAAAAATGAGAAAATAAATATAGAAACAATAGATCAGCAGTTTGCTGATGATAGGCCTATAGAGGATGGAATACTTTTGGAAATAACGAATCTGATGAACTATTAGAATATGTAGAAAATAGATTAAAAAGGAGAGATTTACAGATAAATAAAGATAAAACATAGAAAATAATTGTACCAAACACAATAGATGATATGCAATGGAAAAATACTAAATACTTGTTTATAGACTGTTTGACACACTGTGTTTCTGGGATTTTTAAAATTATATTTCATTTAAATGTTTATTTCTATATGTATTTGTCAGTGCTTGGGTGTTGATGCTGAAATAAACACATATCTCTCTCTCTCTCTCTCTCGCTCTCTCTCTCTATCTCTCTCTCTCTTTCGCTCTCTCTCTCTCTCTCTTAGGTAGTATGCTAGAATCAGAAAAAGATTTAAATCAAAGGAAAAATTAACAATGATGGCATTTAATAAATATAAATCTAAACTAAGACATAAATAATTAAGCTTAAAAATAAGAATTAGAATATTTAATATATATATCAAACCTATCTTTATATACAATAGTGAACTATGGATAATTACTAAAAGCATGGAAAGTAATATAGATATATTTCAAAGAAAACTATTGAGAATCATACTAAATATAAAATATCCACACATAATTAGCAATACGGACCTATATGACAGAACTCAAGAAAAACCATGGAGTGAATTAATAAAATTTAAAAGACCCAGTTGGATAGGACATATGCTAAGATTGGATGAAAATACTCCAGTAAGAAAAGCTCTAAATTATAGAATAACAAATAGTAAAATGAAACTAGGTATGGGAAATAAATATACTTTAATTAAGCAATATAATAGAGATATAAAACAAATAGACACTAAATATAACCTAGCACAGAGTGATGTTTATGATCTTGCCGAGGACCGGTATCAGTGGAGACAGAGGGTAAAAGAGGCTGCTCTGGCGTCCACAAAGTGATGTTACGCAGAGAAAAGAAGGCATGGTGACGCAGTGATCTCTCCATCCTGTGTGACGCATCAGGGAGGGGGAGTAGCCAGGTGGTAGTGATAGAGGTGATTAATAATATGGCAATACTAAATCTGGCCGCATCACGCTTTGACCTGTGTAAGCGTCCAAAGATCTCTTGCTGTCTACCACATAGGGCACGAATTTTAGGAATAGGCAGTGATCTTGCTTGTCATTCTCTTTTGTGTAGGATTCTATTAGAGGCTACCATGCCATCAACCATAAATGACTTCATTATTTCTTTAGAGCGGAACTGCTTGAGTACCGATAGGTTCATCTCGTTGTTGTTGCCGAGGTAGTTGTAGCTGAAGAAGGAGGTGGGCTTGAAGCCCGTGCCGACGAGAAATTCAACGGGAACAGACTTTACTTTCGTCTGATCAGACTTGAAGTCATCACCTCCGTTGAAAACCTTTACGCACTCAGCCAGATCTACAGCTCCGGGCCACACAGGGGTTTTGAAGATTTCCGTTGACGAAGGAATAGCCCTCCAGCATGGACGCTACGTTGAATAGAGAGAAGGGCGACACTTCTGCCTCGTTCTGACTGGTAGAAGAGATGAGATTATCAGTCGAGTCATAGAGTCCCGCCCTTATATCGCTGAATCCTTCAGTATTCGATGTCAATAACGATATCACATTGACCACACACGACTCGGACTTAAACTTCCTGATATTTTGTCTGAGGCGCTGGAGATGCGCAAACTTGTCTTTACCAACGATCACATTGTCCTCCGTCACCACCTGAAGGGCTGTAATTAAGTCAGGATAGTAGATGAAGTGTCGAGTCGTAAGGCTCTCCATATGTGGGCGAGGGTCAAAATCCAGTGTTTTAGCTAGCACTATTGCTAGCTAAAATAAGTTATAAAAATAACTTATGACTTATAAATTTAATGACGCCACTAGATAGGCACTTCTATGTGGAGTATATAGTATATAGTGTATATATATATATATATATATATATATATATATATATATATATATCGATATATTTTATATGTGTGTGTGTATATATATAAAAATATATCATATATATGTATATATATATATATATATATATATAATATATATGTGTGTGTGCGTGTGCCTGTGTGTGTGTGTCTGTGTGTACTACCTAATATTTATCTCTAAAAACATAGCCAAAACTAAAATTCACAAAAGATGATCGACAAAAATTTAATTGTACAGCTAATTACCAAATAGACTGCTTAAATTTCAATTTGCAGGACCGTTATTGTCTTTTGCAATTTATAGACCTAATCACGGGTCGAGCATTATAAACTTGCTAATTAAAGCTCTTAAGATTTTCAATTGTTAATGCGATTTTTAAGATTTTCAAGCGTTAATGTAGTTAAGGTTATGCGTCGTATGACTCGTATCAAAGATTTTGATTGGAAATTAAACAGATGCTTTCTGTAAAGAAAGTAAAGCGAAGTCTTTTGTAAAAGGCAGTAAAATAAAGGTAGCATGCATGACAATATAGTCACTTAAGATTATTATATCATACCTAGGCTTCCGATGTTGTTTTCGGTACACTGAAGAATAGAGCAACCGTTAAAGTGTCGTAGAAAGCTACTAAACAAGAACTGAGGAAATCAACGAGAAATCA
This sequence comes from Enchytraeus crypticus, assembly GCA_905160935.1. Classification (NCBI taxonomy): domain Eukaryota; kingdom Metazoa; phylum Annelida; class Clitellata; order Enchytraeida; family Enchytraeidae; genus Enchytraeus; species Enchytraeus crypticus. Next base: position 3,590,971 of record CAJHZI010000463.1, read on the forward strand.
CCTCATGGAAACCCGTGCCTCCCTGGCTAATGGGCCGCCTGCTAATTTTTTAATTTTTTTCTGGTTGCACCATTAGGCCTATCTAGAACCTGAAAATTTATTGGGCCCCAAATCAAAAGTCACGCTACGGGGCTGCTTTCATGATCTCACATAAAATAATCTAGTTAAGACTTTACTGGTGCTCAGTTTATAATTGAAGATGACGAAAGGGAACGAAATCCAGAATTACGCCGTTTAGCGACAAAGAGCCTATGATATGCTCGGGTGTGTTTAGTTTGCCGGCTGCCATAGAGCAGATTCAAATCCGATACTGGATTGTCACCTTGACATGAGACAGGCACATTACAGTGCTTTGGAGACATGACCCGGAAGTTAAAAATACAGGCCTCTAGAACTGCTCCTGTAGAATGACCCACATGGAGCTTGGCAGCTTGCTATGAAAATCTTAATGAACTTTGGCCTACATCATTCGCCACAGCGTCTCCCGCTAAAGTTTTGCATCATTCACTGTATCCAATCGCCATTCATATGCTACCACTCAGCAGTTGTAGCAGTGTAGCAGCTGCAACAGCTGTAGCAGCTGTAGCAGTTGCCGGTAGCGCAAAGGGGAAGCCGTCAGCAGTTCCTAGAAATGTTATTCACATAATTCACGGACTTCAGATCCAATCTTTGAAATAGATAATAATAAAAATAATACCCTCCGACAATTCCTTCGGCGGTGTCATGATCGGTGTCCCGTCTTCGAGACCACTTTACAAGTTCCTGGCAAGTTATGAATATTATTAATCCTTTCCACGGTTAATCATATAGATTTGCAGTTGATAACACCATAGACAGAAAAATCTCCAATATAATTACGTTTAACGTTCCATGGGTCTATGGGAATATTTTATTGATTCAACTTCTATTGATTGACCTGGAATTTGATTCATTGAACCCAACCAATTGTAAGTTGTATCCCAGGCGAACACTCTAACCGTTATCCCATATCCAAGTGCAGGTAATTTGCACCAATTTCCATTGCTTTCCAGCTTTTTATTTTGACTACGATTTTCTGCCTAAGTAAAAGCTTATGGTTGAGTTTAATTAGGCCTATGTTTTAATTCTTATTTATTCAGAGTTAGGCATAATCTCAGCTGATAAATTTACGAGGTTGGATTCTAGAGCTATGGCTAGAGATTATGGTTTTAAACTGCTTCGTTTCTTCTAATTCACCGTTAAGTGGCAGGTTCAAGGTACATGTTCGTACTCAGTCTGTGCAAGAAATTAATGCGCTAGGGCTCCTTGGCAGCGTTACAAGGGTTACATAGAATTTACGAAACTGCTACTATATTATTTTTGAAGCCTACTATAGAAAGTAAATTACCTGAATGAATAAATTGCTGCTAATAACAACAAGGGTTATATTGAAATCACTGAAATGATCAACTATTTTAGATAGTACCTACCACTTTTAATAACTCATGCTTACCTTAAACCTTTGGACAATTTAATCCATTTTCCATGCAACCATGTAGTCCTGCGAATGTCGGAGATTTTACTATAAGATCAGTACGGCCGGGAAGCGATATTTTTTCCCGATCGGTTCGTAACATGTTCTAAAAATAGATTGAATTTGCTGCTCAAGATAGATCTCTGTAACAGATAGTACTTGCGGATTTAATTACTGAAGATAGACTAATGAGCCAGAGAGACCGTGAGACTTTCGAATTACATGTGTAGTGCAAATCAGTGTGAATATTCATTTAGCCAACGCCTTTATCTCATTTGGTTTCAATAGTTCCATAAGATTAATATTTTGACCTATAAGTTTAACCTAGACATATTCCCTTGAAAATGTAGCCTACTTACACTTTAACTTACAAGTCTTCATTTATAATAATTAAATGACTGAAATAGGCCTATGTGTCAATCTGTCAAAGGCGCTCTAGGCCTATCCATCGTCCAATTAACACTAGGTTCTTCAGATTCTAACAATTTCTTTAATTTTCCAGGGTTGGAAACGCCTGATTTTAAATTAAGATTGTCAATTTTTTAAGGTTTTTAGTTTTTTTTAGATTTTTCACAGTTAGACCTATAAAACTAGAAATCCTGAAATCTCTTAAATCATAACCAGAAATGAATAACGTAGCATAATATTGTAGGCCCCTACTATTGCTTGACTATGACTTTAGGTCAATTAGTAGCTTAACTATTAATTTGTAGCATTTAAAGAAAATAAACCTCAAATCCAAAAATCTTACTTTTGCCATTCCTCCGTTAAACTAAGCAAATTTTTACCATGCCTGCGGACGTCATTTCTAGGAATATCTTCCCTTTTACCATTCGATAACTATGCGAAATTTTTCATATTCTAAGTTTAAGTTTCTCCAACACCGCTATTTCCTATGAGCGTTAACCTTTAAATTTAAACAATGTAGTAACGCACTAAAGTTAAAGTTAAAATTTTGTTTTTTCTTCTCTTTTAAGATAGTCTATTGCCATTTTCTGTTTTTAATTTTGAAAGTTGGTTCCTCAAAAAGGTGACGATATTGTCAATTTAGTAATAATTATAAAATCAGATGAAAGATTTTTCAGATACATGCTGCAGCACTGTCACTGGTAAATTGTCTGTCGGCCTACAGTATCTAAAGTATCACATTAGCCTGCAATTAAACTCCACTCTACTACGTAATGCCAAACTAATAACAAGGATATGCGCGTAGCACTATCCAGATGGCAGAAAATGAAGAGAAAGTGAGAAATTAAAGCTGTTGTAACAACAGACAATCAGAGATATTAGTTTACATATATTACTTGAAGATAAGTTTGTGAGAACAGAAGATGAGATTTACTTATCTATGGAGCTATTTTTAGAAACAAGTTTCGAACCGATCGGGAAAAAAATATCGCGGCCGGGAATCGAACCCATGAAAGTTAAATTTTCATCTGTTATTTATACCTTCATGACGTCATCTGAGGCCTCTAACCACTGTGCTATTGAGATTTTGAGATATTATCAATAATATAACGCATATGTTATAGACTATATAAAAATATATGTAGCCTATTATATAAATATATATGTATTTTTATGTAATATTTAAAAATTAAGTTTTGACGTCTTGAGGAGAAACCCTTCGGGTTTCTGACCTTGACGTTAAACCCATATAAGCAAATTCAGTGCATAGAGACATTAGTGTATACTTAGTTTATTAATGGTTAGTGTATCCCAGCCGCGCTGATCTAAGAGTAAAATCTCGGACATTCACTGGAATGGTTATACGGAAAATGGTCTAAATTGCTTAACGATTTAATGCGCCTTACTAATCACCAATCGCCGCAAGCCCGCAGTCGAGTTTTAACATAAGACAACCTAAAAAACCCTACCCTTTCTATAAGACAACCTTAAATTGAGCATTAAGTACCGCTAAAAGCATTCTTTGTCAAACATTATTTAATACTTGTCTTATCTTGTAAGTCAACACTAGTGTTTTCTTGTAAGTGAATTTTCTGTGACGAGTCCGAACCTACCGCAAAATGGACGCGTCGTGTCGTAAGAGATAACTGATAAAGAACTGAAGAAGACCAATATAAATAACTTCAGAGGCCATACTAAATATTTATCCTAAACTATAGAATACAATAGGCTCTCGATTAAACTGTGAAACGGCATGGATCTTTTGAAGTGATTAACGATGAACTAGTATTAACCTCAGTTTCCTTACTCCTCAAAAGAAACTACGACTGCAAATATGTACCTTGGACCAGCGACTGGAACGAATGCTTTGGACCTCCCACCTTGGCAGAAAATTGAACAGAGAGAGAGATAGAGAGAGAGAGAGAGAGAGAGAGAGAGAGAGAGAGAGAGAGAGAGAGAGAGAGAGAGAGAGCGAGAGAGAGAGAGAGTAAGTAATTGTTATGTTAACTACGCAGAGTAAACGATCTTAATCGGAGATTTAATATTTGTATTTTACTAATAGCACATTTACAGCAATTCAGCTTGTTCCTGGACTTTCTTAAAATATACAAAAATAAATAAATTTTTGCAAGGGTAAAAATGGTGTAAATTCACGACGTTTTCTTTTCCTCCAGCTTTACTCAATTTACAAGTTTGGATTTGTTTTCCTTTACTACGGCGTAATAGGGCTATAGCTGAACGGAAGTGATTAGTGCTCGGTGGGTTAACTGCCTAGCTGACCAGATGCTGACCTATAAGCTGATCAGCTGCTTTGCAGCTTCTTTCTGAAGCATTCATGATTGACTCCGGGTTTCAATTTACTTTGGCAAATTGCCAAAGGTGAGATGACCCATAAATTAAATATAGCACTCTGGGTTGCAATTCAATTTGGCAATTTGCCAGAGATGTAGCGGCCCAGAAATTAAAATTTTGTCATTAGCTAAATGTGGATTAGCCTTTGTTACCTTTCTTTTTGCACTACTCAGGTATTATGTGGATATTATCAACTTCTCTTTAACTGAAGTTAACCAGAAACCAGTATCAAATAGTTTACTGTATAGCCGAGTGTTTAATGTAGGTCGTGTATAGCCCCGGGCTAATGCAATGGTAATATTTAAATTTGTTATTCTTGCATAAAATCAGATTTTGTGCATGTTTGAAAGTCGTGGTCGCTCAGTGGTAAGCGCGTTAGATATACGTGTGTACTGTACGTGTGTACTACCTGTGCGTGTGTACTACCTGTACGTGTGTACTACCTGAACGTGTGTACTACCTGTACGTGTGTACTACCTGTACGTGTGTACTACCTGTACGTGTGTACTACCTGTACGTGTGTAGTACTCTGTACTATCTATACTTGTGTACTACCTGTACGAGTGTGCTATCTATCTGTTACAGTACTTGTATGTACTATTTGTACACTCATGTACTACCTAAAGGCGCGAGTAGAAAACTGAATTTAAGCGAGTGAGTTGCATATACGCTACGTTCGTCCTACATTTCATAGTCACATTATTATGTCACATTTAATATCTGTAGGGAATGTTGTTGAAACCAAAGAAATGTACCTGCTGTGATCTGGATAAGCCACGGTGGTCACGCATCGTTGAGTCTGAAGCGACCGTTGGACTCGGAACTTCGTAAGTTTAGAGGCGACAGTGCTAGCCCTATCTCTTAATTCTACGACACTTTTTGAAAAATCTAACATTATGCAGTGAATTAATTTAAGCACTTTTTACAGTCTCTCTCTCTCTCTCTCTCTCTCTCTCTCTCTCTCTCTCTCTCTCTCTCTCTCTCTCTCTCTCTCTCTCTCTCTCTCTCTCTCTCTCTCCTCTCTCTCTCTCTCTCTCTCTCTCTCTCTCTCTCTCTCTCTCTCTCTCTCTCTCTCTCTCTCTCTCTCTCTCTCTCTCTCTCTCTCTCTCTCTATATATATATATATATATATATATATAATGAAATGGAGTACTTTTAGGTTTAATTTACTATTTTTAAGTTTAAATTATCACATTATGACAATATGTCAGTTAAATTTTTATATTTTAACGTTTATGGCTAATCTAACTTTAGTTGTTTAAAAAATCCCATAAATTTACTCTAACCTGACATCCATCAGTTGCTTACATTTGGCATACAAAAGTGATAGTGTTGAGTCTCTCCAAAATAAACTAGCAAAATTTGAATTATGCCAGGAGTTTACTAAAATTTTTGTATTAAAAGTGAGTTCAACAATTCATTCACATTACTGAGAGCAGATCTAATTTTATTCAGTGACCAGCATAGAGTTAATTATGTGAAGAATTTGCTCTTAGGTCCACATGTCAACGACACGCTCTTGGTCATAAGCAATGAATGCTTTCTAATGTGAACGACATCGATTGGACGAACAAACTGTGCAGAAATCAGGCCAGAGAGCAGTGAATATTTTGAAGGCCTTATTGTGAGATATCTATTGTCGGATTTACCTCCATTTTCTAAACTGAGAACTGAGTTAAATGATATTCAGTCCATGGACCTATACGCTTGCTGATGCGGTATAATCACTAATTCTCAATCAATCAATATATCTTCAGTAGCTCTAAATGGACAATGTGAAGTCAAATAGTACAGTGGAAAGAGGGCATAACGGAACCTCTAAAGGTTGCTAGCTGATTCTTTTATATATCATTACTGCCGTATGAATGGTCTATCTGCATTCATCGCATCTTTGGAGTTCGTAAAGAGTTTCGTTAAAGTAAATTCTTAACTTCCTCGAATCTACAGGGAAAAAGTATTAACTACATGAACCTATCGCTATCGCTATTTTTATAAATGGACTATCTAAACAAAATGAGAAATACAATGAACTGTAATGCAGTTGTGAACGAAAGATAATTAAAGTTAAACAAACGTGATTATACGAAAAAGAATCTATGGAATAAGAAAATTCAAATGAAACCTTGCATACATTATTAAATCAACTAAAAATAAGGGTATAATGTTCATGTAAGCCTCTTAAATAATAAATAGTAATAAATTTGTAAAAGTTTAAATTTTGATTCCCGAGACAAGAGTCGAGGAAGACCCTTCATCCTACGTCACCGCATATCTATTCAACAAACGATCTTGCAAAGACATAATACAAATGTGTATAGGCCTACTCAATGGAAACAAACATATTTCTAACATGACCGTCCAACATTACTTGTCTCGGTCTTCGAATATCCCATTTCTCGTAGAATCCATTCATCTGTACATTTATCAACATATTATTATTCTACAATCATGATGTATTGTATGTTAGCATTGCACATTATGATTCTAAAAATAATGTTAATGTATATAGTTTTTAAGGTAGGGTCTATATATATATATATATATATATATATATATATATATATATATGTGTGTGTGTGTGTGTGTGTGTGTGTGTGTGTGTGTGTGTGTGTGTGTGTGTGTGTGTATACATGTATATAATGATGTACTTATCGTTAAAGTCGTGTGACTCATGCCTAATCATGTTAATTAATTAGCCAGACATGGAGCATGATCCACCCGTTGCTTATATTTATTATAATAATTAGAGATGGGAATCGAACCGAACCCGAACCGAACCGAAACCTAAAATTTAGAATTTTGACCGAACCGAATCGAACTCGAACCCAGACTCTGACCAAACCCGAACCGAACCCGAACCCAGAATCTGGTCGAACCGAACCGAACCCGAACCCAGACTCAAATGCAAAAGAAGCCTTCGATAATAGGAAAGAACTTTTAACAAAAAGCCTAAAGAAAGCCACAAAGATAAAGATAGCGAAACCTTAGTATGGACCACGCTATTATATGGACGTGAAACATGGACATCAAGGACAGAAAATATCAGGAAACTGGAGGCATTGGAAATGTGGATATGGAGAAGTATGGAAAGGATTAGCTGGACTGAAAAGGTTACAAATGATTAAGTTCTGGAGAGAGTTTGTACGGATAGACAGTTGATAAATGTATTAATAAATGGGAAGAAGAGTTGGATAGGACACATTATAAGAGGGAACAGTCTATTAAAAAGGTCATAGAAGGCAGAATGGAAGGAAAAAGAGGCAGAGGCAAACCAAGATCAGGAATGTTAGAAGATTTTAAGATCCACTCATATGTGGATATGAAGAGAAAAGCGGAATTATAATGTAAAATAAAAACAAATAGATAAAACCACGATTATTATAACATTAAATTAACAAAATTATTATTAACAATATTAAATATAAAAACATGATCATGTTAAGTAATGTTAAACAATTGCATACATTAACCAAACCATTTCGAACTCGAATCGAACTCTTGCGAACCCGAACCTTTGTTAGACCCGAACCCGAACCGAACCGAACTTTCATTTTCAACAAACCGAACCGAATAGAACTCTCAAATTGTCAACTGCTAACCGAACCCGAACCGAACCGAACTTTCATTTTCAACGAACCGAACCCGAACTCTTGAATTTCATAAAATTCCCATCTCTAATTATAATCGTTGACAGATTTGTAGCCAATACGACGTGTATTTATTACTATGATGCTCAGAAGGTGTAGACCTGGCTATATTTAGAAGCTTGATAACTGGTAACATCATCTGAGCCTTGTACAGAGACCTTCTCAAGATTTATTGTGTATTCACTTAGCGCAGTAATTGCTTCGCCCACTAAAACAAATATTTGTGGTTTGTGGTTATTGAAAGACTTTAAAAGTTCCGATTGTATCTCAAATCCTTAAACCATGATAAGGCTTGACTATACTTATCAACTTGCAGTGCGAAATTAACGAAATTATTGCACAAGGTAGTCAAATTTAATGCGTTCTGTAATTGGTTTGACTTCTGATTGGCAATGATGTCAGAGACAATTTCAAGATTACTTTCAATTATATTAGAATATAGACCTTCAGAGTCTCTTTCTAACGGCAACTTTAAAATTTGATGTGGTCATGTAAGGAGTGTGTCAAACAGGCTGAGCCAGTTGTTGTTATGTTAGTTGGTATGTTGGCCAGTTGTTCGACAGCTGATCAGTTGGTGCTGGGTTCAAGTCCAGCACTCTCTCCGTCATTGATATGCTATTCGAACGGGGAACAAATGAGGAGCAAGAGGTCTCGGATTCGTTACCAGCTGTGATAGGGTGCACTTGTTTCCGGAAAACTAACTGACGGTGTGGATATAACGCCAAAGTCAGAAGCCATAGAGTCTTCTCTTCAAGAAATCGTTGGTTCCCAATACGGCTGAAGAAAATATCATCTTAGGTGGTCGTTATCATGGGTTTAAATGCTTATTGGGCGGAGAGCAGCGTTGTTCTACTGAAAAAGACATTAACTTACGATTAGTGTGCCTAGAAGCAGATGTCAAACAGCTTTGTTCTTGATTTTTACTTACTTCTATATTTTAAGCCTTATAGCTTTATTATCCGTGTTGTTCTCGAGTGTGGTTGGATCACTGCAGAATAGGGCAACCGCAAACAATCTGCCGCGTGTACTTAAGAGGCGACTAAAGGCAGGAGCTGAGGATGGCAAAAGGGGACCCACCTCACCATGAAATTATTTCCCCCTGGATTAAATGGTAATTAATCCACCTATTTGAGGAAGGCAACGGGAAACCACCTCAGAATCCATATTTTCCCAAGCTATAGGCTACATAAGGTATGGATAAGGCAACGCCTTTGTGAAGGGATTAACTTGTTGATCTAAGGAGTGCTCTTTTGGAGCGAGAAAGGCAGATTTTGAATATGAATATGTACCTTAAACCTGCCACTTGGTAGTGCACTGAAGAAGACGCTTTATTACTGCATGATTCAAAGCTGGTCTGTGTTGTTTATCATATGAAAGAGAATTAATGATATACATTTATTCGTATTTTAATTTTGCATCTTACAGTCATTTGAAAGTTGTCATCTTGTCCAATAGCATCAGATTTCTGCAAGGCATTGACTTTTCCGTCCGTTAGTATAGGAAAACATTGCATGACTAATGTCTAGCAACATAAGTTCAAGTATAAACAAATATAACTTTATCAATAGCATTGACAACCTGTTGCATGCCATGTGGACATTCCACAAAATGTAACTCCGACCACCATATCCTTTAATTCTGGTGCATATCATGGATGATATAATGATAAACTGCATCTAGATAGCCTTTAACTGAGTTCCAGTTCCGGCTGGTATTTAATGTCCTGTTGACATGTTTTAAGTTTGTAGAATTATCTTTGTAATCATAGCATAGGCCGAAGAAGCTCTTTGAAAGTGGGCGGATAATGGCATGATGTCCCAAACTCTCCATCTGAGAGATATGTGTTTATTTCAGCATCAACACCAAATCACTGACATATACAACTAGAAATAAACATTTAAGAATAAAATAAAATAAGAAATTTCCAGAAACACAGGGTATCAAACAGTCTTAAGAAATTAGAACAACGGCCGTCAGGGAAGATGATACACATCTGAAGATGATACACATCTTACCTAGCTGACCACCGTAAAATCATCTCATCCCAATGCGCCAGGATAAGAGATAAGGCTTCTCTTATCCATATAAGCAAAGGAACAAAAAGTGAAATCTTTTTGTGCAGAGCGGGCAGTAGCTCCACTTAGGCTCCGTCTCTCACTTAGAATCCCAATAGGCTCCGTCCCCAATGACCCATACATATGGAATAGCAGCACGAATGAAGTATGGATCAAACCAAGTGTCACCAGAATTTTTAGGATTTCAGTGATTTAGATTTCAGATTTTTTTGTTGCCATTGAAAGTTGAGTATATGTAAGTTAGCATATTACATGCGCTCTCGATTTTATAAGTTATTGTGTGCACTGTGTGGCATTTGTGTGCCAGCACAAAAATTGCTTTGAAAGTTTTTAAGATAAAAAATATGGTAAAAGATAGGGTAAGAGGTGTATGCGACTTGCTCATAAGAATGAAGGAGTGAGCCCTCAATACACAATACACAACAAACTTCAAGCGTAAAATGGAAATTAGCACCCTTGTCGTCATTCCTGTCTGCCCGTCATTAAAGTAAAGCTGGTAAAGCTAAAGTTAGCGTCAGTTTCCTCACTTGAAAGCGATGTCAGTGACGGACGAGCCCAGGATTTGAACCCCGCGCATACTGATCCGCGGTCGAATATCTTACCGACATCGCCACTGGCTCCACCCAGTAAAATTAACTATAGTAACGTGTAGGCCTGTCTTTTGTGTTTCTCGGAACACGGGACAAGCAGATAGATATAATCAAAAATGGCGGATACAATAATAAGTCATTTAAGTCAGAAATTTAAACAAAGAATTCACATTATATTTATTATTGGCATTGTTCCAAGGTCTTTGTATGAAAATCTACTTTTGGCTTCTGAGTTGCATAGGCCGTTGGCCGGCTTATTGCGAGCTTAGTTACCTCACTATCTATTGACCTCGACCTGAGAAGTTAAGACTGAGAATGACGAGAGATAGAAAGAAAGAACGATAGAGAGGGAGAAATAGAGAGGGACAGAGAAAGAAAGAGAGAAGGAGAGAAAGAGAAGGAGAGAGAGAGGGAGAGAAAGGGATTAAGAGCTCGAGAAAGAAAAGAACGAAAACGAAAGAAAATTTAAGAAAGAGAAAATTTAGGGCTAAGAAATATAGGGAAGAAAAACAAGAAAAATAAGGGATAATCCTTTAGACGGATACACGAATAGAAAGACAGAAAGAGAGAGAGAGAGCGAGACATAAATTGAGAGAGAGAGATTAATGAAAGTTGAAGATAAAAAGAGAGAAAGAGAAAGAAAGAGAGAGAGAGAGAGAGAGAGAGAGATAGAGATGGAGAGGAAGGAAGATAGTGTAGATAAGTGAAAGGGACAATGAGAAAGAGAGGGTTGAGTTTACGCGTCGTGTTTCGCACGTGAACATGAAACCACGCCCTATGTCAAGGCGAAAATGAAACCACATAGCCAAGGAGAGAAACATAAATTTGCTCGTGAATGTGGCTAGAAAGCTCTTAAATTTAAGGTAATTAAAAAGGGTCGATATCTACCCCAGAGGAGGGCGGAAGACAGAGATCAGTGGAGGCGTTATAAACCATGGACCTGCCGGTGGGCAGTGCACTAAGAGAGAGAGAGAGAGAGATCTACCCCAGGATGTGGTGCGCCATGCGTGGGGTGAGTGTGTACCTGCAAGAATTGTACAGGGGAGGGTGGGTGGTGAGACAGAATGTCTCATTAGCGTAAATGATAGATCCTGAGGTGAATTGAACCCTCGCGGGTTCGCATCCCAGCAGCGCTGATCTGAGAGTAAAATCTCGGACATTCACTGGATTGGTTATACGGAAAATGGACTAAATTGCCTAACGGTTTAAACATGTGGTATTAAAGTGATAGATATCGATATAGTTGATCATTTCACTATAATGCGTGTTTACTTTTTTTAAATATAACAAGGTAGACCTCTAGCTCTGAGTAAGACGTACTTTTTTCTAGCGTAATGTAGGCCTTATAAATTTAAGTATAAATCAGAAGTAAAACACGCCATTTCTGTTAAAATGATAATAATATGCAAAGCTTAATATGCAAAGGAATTATACTTCGAAAGAGAAAATTTGACTTTGACCGACGCTAAGCATTTCTAAAAGAAGGACCAACAAATGCTTCTCTCGTTACTGATGTATTATGGATATACTGTATATTGGTCTATGCAATTTATATATGTATTATGCATATATGCTAATAGTATACACCATGCACTACATACCATTTATAGTGTAGAAGTGGTATATAGTATACACATTATTACACACACGCAAACACACACACACATACACACACGCATATATATATATATATATATATATATATATATATAATTATATATATATATATATATATATATATATATATATATATATTAATGAAGGGGTATCTTACGTCAGTTTCGGCATGAGCCATGTGGTTGTGCAGTTTGATCTTTATCCTTATAATTAGCTTTCGTAGAAGTGGATCACATTCCGTTATGTAGTCGATCTAATGAACATTTCAAATGATAACCTTTTTGCCTGTGACTTCCTTTAATTAAGTAATTGGAATTAGTAGTGTAACTTGTAGTGCTATTTATTAGTCTACATGTATGCTTGGTCTCTAGTAGTTATGTGCTTCTGTAGGACAGTAGGCTTGCACATTAGTTTAAGGTCCTTGACAGTGTTGGGTCCTAGGCTCTTAGTTCTTATTCTTCCTTCTTTTCTATTCTATTCTATCTACTTCTGTCTTAGTCTCCTCTTTAACAGAAACGTAAGTATAACTGAGGTAAGGTAACTTAAGTTAGTGAGTAACTCGGTAATTAAGAGAAACTGAGTATTGAACAGTATAAATAGAAGTTATACAGAGGAACAGTAACATGTTTGACTTTTATGATTTATCTTTGTATATCTGTGTCTCCGTTTGTTTTATATAAAATTTTAATTTAAATTAGAAAAGGTATGGCGTGTTTACAGTAGGCTTAGGACATACACATAAGTTAGCTTCCACATAAGGAGTAGTTCTCATTTCCTATATCAAGGGTTAGACTCATACAGTAAGCCTTCAGAGCTTACTAACCTTCCACCATGAGCACGATAGGAAAATATACGAGGGTAACACCCCGTCGGCTTTACCCGTATATAAGAATATATATATATATATATATATATATATATATATATATATATTGTATATATTAATACTAATCTTATATGTATAATATTTTAATTTAATCGAGTTTTTGATCGCATTCGCTACCTTTTGAGTGTAGAGCGCTTTGCGTGCTGTGAGTTACGTTTACTAGTTGCTGTAGCCTAGTGTAAAGTCTAGATAAACAACTCACTTCTGATGATTTGTGTAAGGTTGCGTATTGACAGTTAACTCTATTTACTATACGCATTTAGCGTACGCATAGGGGTCAGTAATTGTTTAGTATTAGGGTTCTTGGAAAGTACAAAATCTCTAGATTTGACTGAATATTTAACTTATCTCTTTGAACTTTGCTTTGCTATTCTGTGCTCTTGAATTTTCAAAGATGCCGCTTTTCGAATACGTTTCGTTTTATATTTAATTTATAACTTGCATGAAACATAGAGTTAATTTGCTAATAAATGATTGTTCAGTTACTGAAGTGATTGAACGCGTATCTTACATTCTGCTTGTAAAGAAAACTGAAGCTGTGGCGCGTTAATGCAGCGCGTTTAAGAAGAACGTTCGCGTAGCGTAATTTAAAATGTAAAGAAAACTAGAGATTAATGATTAAGTTTAAAGATTAATTATTATGTCTAAATAAAATGCATGGTGTAGCAAACGTGGTAATTTCACAATATGATTACATTTATTCCTGATCAAGAAATTCTTCGTTCCTATATTCACATTTGCTTAGCCTTGAATTTTTAACGAAGCATTGCGTGTCATTTCATTGTTTACTCTGTCATTATCAAAGATCTTTAAAATAAGTAGATATGGCATGACTGTTTCAGCGATATCAGTTTTGTAACAAGAGCGACTTGATTTCAAGCATGCTCCATTTAATCGTGAGGGTAAACAAAGCCCCTTTGTTATGTGTATTTAATAGTAATTTCTGTAATTTCAGATTTATTTCATTAAATTCGGTCTCTAAGCGGCTTTAAGATGCTGTATTGTTGCGCGTTTGGGTATACAAATTTCAGAAATCCAGAAACTAAAGAACGGGGAATATCCTTTAAGAGATTTGAAATAAAATTTGTTTGCATTTTGTGTTATAAAAATATACATCAAATTAATAGGAATTCATTTCGAATCATTTTTGTCATGACTATATATTGGATAGATGTGACGATAAATGTGCTGCTAATGTGTTTCATTATCGTTTAAAAGCTTTGCAAATGTTCACAAGCTTCATTATTTTATGCCTTTAAATAACGATCAGTTGATATTGTTTACCTCTGGCTAGCAAAATTTGTTGTTGGAATCAGTGCAATTCTTGAACTCAATGTTTACAATGGTTGAGATTGCCTTTGACACTTCTACGGTTTTTCTTTATTCTATGGTCATTATATAGAAATAGAAGGATGATCGTTAGAATTAGACGCGTTGCTGACTTACGGGTGCACATGGCTAGTTTATTAGGTAATACATTAGACTGATAAGATAAAGATATAGAAAACCTTGATATGGACTACGCTATTATATGGATGTGAACCTTATACCTTACGGAAGGAAGATTTCAGGAAACTAGAGGCATTGGAAATGTGGATATGGAGAAGAATGGATAAGATTAGCTGGAATCAAAAGAATACAAATGAGGAAGTTCTGGATAGAGTTCGTTAATAAATGTTGATAAGTGTCTTTAAAAAATAGGAAGAAGAGATGGATAGGACACATTCTAAGAGGGAAAAGTCTGCTAAAAGAGGTCTTAGAAAGCAGAATGGAAGGAAATAGTGGCAGAGACAGGCCGAGGTTAGGTGTGTTAGATGATTTAAAGATCCCCTCAGATGTGGACATGAAGAGGAACGCGGAAGACAGAGAAGAGTTGAGGCGTTATATACCATGGACCTGCGAGTGAGTAGGCAGTACACTAAAAGAGAGGCAATAGATTACTTTGTATTGAGGCATTGTGTTGCGTGACCGTACTCTAGCTGAATATTATGATAAGAAATGAAGGCAGTGTTCGTAATTGTTGGAGAGAAGAGATATTAAATCTTTAAGTATAAGTAAACTTCGATGTCTTTTACCTTGCAAGCCCACAAATCGTCAAATCTTTTGCACACGAGGAGAGGATAGGTTTAGGTATAAAAGATCTCCTGTAGTAATGGATTTTCATTGGTTGTTTAGTGTGATAATCTGCGGTGATTATGGGTTCGAATCCTCGGTCAAGCAGTCAAGTCAATCTCTTGATGGAAATATTTTAATTAGCTACAACTACTAAAAAAGAATCAATGCCAGTGATCACTTAACAGCATCTTGCAACTGTTGTTGCAAATTGCAATGTTAAGTGAAACTCCATTTAAGGCAATTTAGCATACTGCTTAAATCCGTGCTAGCGTATTTAACCTTAATGCAAGAAAATACATGATCATCACGCAGTGTTTTATTCAGATGATCGTAGTGCGGCTAGTACCTCCCTCAACGCTTAATTTGGTCGTGTCGTGTGCTGCATGAGAGTAACCTATCCAGGAATAGAAATAAATGGAATTCCTACAAATAACAGAAGCACAATCCTTGTTCCTCTCGTAAACTCTTTGCAGTTGGATTCAAACCACATAGCCTATCAAGCTAAAATGAACAAAGGCCTTCCTAAAAGTAGGTCAGAACTGAATGAATACCTCTGTGTGTGTGTGTGTGTGTGTGTTTGTGTGTGTGTTTGTGTATGTGTGCTTTCGCAGGTGTTTAAGAGTATGTGTAGTCTTGTTTTACTCATGCATCAGCTCTGGTAGAGGCATTGCGGGAATAAAGCTGTCAACTGAATAGCGTCCTTACTCATTTACGAACTATAGTCTAGATATGTAAACCATTGTAATACTATCGTTTCTATTTACAATCAGGCTATATTGTCCCGCGTCCATTAATCGTTATCCTGATAGCAAAAGGTTCCAAAAAGGATCTTCCGCAATGGAAGTATTATACCAGTAATTTTGAGATATTTTAATCTAACAGATTTAATCGCGCAGTGATTTTAAGTCATATAAGAAAGGACCAACCGTATGATGCTCGTGTGGTAAAAGGTAACTAAGTATTAACCGAGGAATTGATAGTTAAGAAGTTAATTGATCATAATGGACATATATAGTCAGTTAAAAGCAGTCATTGCTGCTCAAGCTTATAACTATATATTATAATATATATATATATATATATATATATATATATATATATATATATATATATATATATGTTGGAGCTTATATCTCCTTTTGGGCCTGGAATCGGACGTTAATTCTTCACTGCACAGCTTGACGATATCCACGCAGTTTTATCAATTAATTTATTGATCGACTGACTGAGTGCCCTTCAATTACTATGATTAGGACCTTTAGTGAAAATATGTTATTGGCACCTGTTAAATGAAGACAAATAAGCAGAGAGAGAGAGAGAGAGAGAGAGAGAGAACACTCTATAGTCTTATAATAGACAATCAGCTCATGAAGTAGTAGGCATCGATCGATGCAAAAATTAAGTTTAAGTCTAACTTTATTTAGTTTATTTTTATACTTTTATGGGATATTAAAGTGTGATATAGAGCTAGCGTTTCCAATCGTACGATTTAGTCTCATTGCTAATCGCTAGGCATCACTTTTAAATAATTGTAAAATAGTTTGCGACGTATGATGATAACTTAATTTAGCGTTAACTTTCTCTCAATCATTCATGAGTTCTATGCTTCTTTGTGCTGCGCTTGACCTGCAAGTGAAGGCGTGGCTTACACCAGCAGCGAAGAGAAGCGTGGCTTGATTTTGCCTTAAAGCGGCAGCAGCTGCAGAAATTTTGAATTAAAGTACGCTTAGTAGTAAACGTTGCTATATTTGCAATATATTATCCTGTGATGTAGGATCCTATCATTTTAAAACAGTATTGGTAGGTCTATATATATATATATATATATATATATATATATATATATATATATATATATATATATATATATATATATATATATATATATATATATATATATATATATATATATGTAATATATTTTAGTAAAACATAAATTAGCATTTAAATTAGCATTCATTGCTGAATTATTTACAGACGTAGGCCTATAGCTGTATGTACCTGTCATATTCGCATTGTATATAAAGAGTATACGTATACGAGAGTGTTACTATATAGGCCTGTTAATCCCTTGTTGCTAAGTACATGTAGGCTTATATATATATATATATATATATATATATATATATATATATATATATATATATATATATATATATATATTATGCACTCATCTTGATTCCGTTTATGGACTCACCTTGATTTTTCCCTTCTCTCTCTCTCTTTTCATTATCAATTTACCTTTTCTTTTCTTTTTTGACCACTCATATTCAACCAGTGCACATGAACTGAGACCAACACATAAACCTCCATTCCACTAGTACCCTTCCTCGGACCGAACTCCCGAATTTTGGATCGCACCGTTTTTGGACACCACTCTCTGCTCATCGGACTGATTTGGTACCACAGTGCTCAATGTTGTCACTGACGACAGTAGCACTCTGATTCTGTGGTTGTTGTTGTTGTTATAGAAAACTCCATTCTACTTAAACCGCTCTACTTCGTATTCATAATGATCTTAGCTTGGCCATGAGTAGCAAACAGATTGCTGCATTGGTTCTTCTAGATCTCTCTGCTGCCTTTGATACAATTGACCATAGCATTCTAATAAATAGGCTTAAATCTTGTTTTGGCATTTCTGATTCTGCTTTTTCCCTTCTTACATATTATCTCTCATGTCGCACGCAATCAGTTGTTATTGGTCAAAATCGCTCTTCTGAACTACCCCTCCTACGCGGTGTTTCTCAAGGTTCCGTGCTCTTCTCTTTATATATCACTCCTCTTATCTACTTGCTTGCTCAGTCTTCCATAAATTTTTATTTCTATGCAGACGACACTAAACTGTATATTTCCTTTTCTAATCATGGTTCCGATCAGAAACTGGCCCATCTCTCATCCATTCTAGACAAGGTCGATTCCTGGCTTTGTGCTAATCTTCTTGCTGCTAATCCCTCCAAAGCCGAATACATTTTAATTGGCACTCCTTTGCGAAGAATTAAAATTAGTATTGACTCTGTTTATTTTCAAAATCTTGCTCTTTCACCTTCTCGATCCGCCAAAAACCTTGGATTCATATTTAATGAAAACCTTGACTTTAAATCCCATATATCTTCTGTTTTTTGTTGCGCTTCTTTTTTCAGATTCGTCAGATTAGAGAAAATACGTCCATCATTTACTAGAAATTCAGCCACTATCCTTGCTAATTCTATAGTTCATTCAAAGCTCGACTACTGTAACTCATTATTACATGGGTTACCTTCTTCTCTCAATCGCTTGCACATCCAAAATTCTCGTGCACGTGTTGTTTGCAAGTCCTCTCAACTTCATTTTCGGTCTCTTTCTCTACTTTTCAGTCTTCCCTGGCTCCCTGTTAATCAACGCATAAAATATAAAATAGTAGCAATTTCTTACTTATCTGAAATTCTTCTTCCCTATTGTCCCTCACGTGCACTTCGTTCCACCGATGACAATCATCTCTCTGTTCCAAATATTCTCACATCATTGAGTAGACGTTCATTTTCTTACGCAGCACCCACAATCTGGAACTCTGTACCTGCTAATATTCGCTCTTGTTTTTCTCTTTCAACTTTCTCTAACGAGTTAAGAAGTACCTTTTCCCACCGTAGACATAGTAGATCTACCTTGACCATTTTTGATCACCGGACTGGTTTTCGTTTAGGACCTTACTTCTCAGCTCATTTCTTTTGTAAATTAGTCTGGGTGAATTGATCTGTAGTGATTTGTGCTGTGGATGATTTGTGCTGTAGTGATTTGTACCAAAAACTGTTCATCTCTGACATCATCCATGGCTGAAGAAACGGAAGTCAAACTATTACTATTATTATTATTAGTATTATTATTTTTATTATTATTATTATTATTTCGAAGATAACAACAGTAGCAGCAACAATTACAACAAACACAACTACAATGCTACTGTCACCAATGACAACATCGAGCACTAGTGTGCAAAATCCAAGCCAACGAGCAAAACCAAAAAGGGTCCAAAAACTGTTCATGATCCAAAATCCAGAAAACCCGATCAAAGATAAAGATAACACTGTTTACCTAAAACGCTAATTAATTATATAAAGCATATAGTTATATTACATTAACTCTCGCAAAATTTCCTTCAGATGAGGAACAAAAGTTCAGCTGATTTGTATTTCAATGCATTTATACATCCCTGACTACGATTGAAAATGAAGAAAAACTCAAACATTCTCTAATATAGATTTACCACGTGATGTGTCCCGTCACATATGGGGACTTCACCAGTTCACCCTAGGAGAAATGTCTGCTCTTGTCGGATTGACGAGACTTGAAATTTTGAAGTCATTCTCATGCCCTTGTTCTTCAGAAATTATATTCTGATACAGTTTGAATTTTGCAAAGTTAAATGTTAACCTTTTGAGTACATATCAAATTTTGCGGCATTTAACTATTTTTTTCAGTATATAGATTTCATAATGTTTACAGGTATTTTGCTAGCAGCAGCTTACTTTATAAGAGATGGATATAACTTATCGAGGGTACCTTACTCCGGAGCTAGTAAGTAGCTACTATATATGTTATTATTTAGCATTCCAATTCTATTGACATCTATTTATAACTTCTAGTTATAACTAAAGAGTTAGATTTTTCCCTATATTAGATTTCAAATATAATTAGAATCTAATTATAGTTGGATCCAGTAGAATAATTATTCTACTGGAGACATTAGATCAGCTTGTTTAAGTTGTTTTATCGTGATAAGTGTATGATTGAAATAATAAATGATTTTCTGTAATAGGGCACTAAACAGCTTGGTTCAACGTCGGACGTTTCTGCAGAACCAGACCAAACGTCGTGGAAGCTGTCTATTGTTGCTTCGTGGGTTCAGGCAATACCTGAATTCCCTGAGGCATCAATTTCCGAATCGGACCAAAACATTGGTCCAAAAGAAGAGGTACCGGAAAGTTGCCAATTGCTACCTACTGAAGAAGCGACGAAGACATCGCAGGCATTGAGGCCAACTGCAGCATCAATTTACCATTCGCCACCTTCAATAGCTTCAACAACGTCATCAGTTTACCAATCCATACCTTCAATGGATTCAACAATATCATCAGTTTACCATTCCATTTCGTCAATGGATTCAACAATATCATCAGTTTACCATTCCATTCCGTCAATGGATTCAACAATATTATCAGTTTACCATTCCATTCCTTCGATAGACTCAACGGTATCATCAGTTTACCCTTCGCCACCTTCAGTGGATTCAACAGGGTCAACAGTTTGCCATTCCCTGCCTGATTCAGACACCGAGAGTCAGAATCTTGGTGCGAGACCTAAGGTTCGAACGGTTGATAAATCTTCTCATAACTCCGTGAACGGTACTGAGCACGGTGTCGTCTCAAATGCTGAAGGAATTAGAAGAAGTCATTTGACTCGTAAAACTACTCAGAATCTGCTAGAAGTAAGTAAACCGTCTATTAGTATGTACATGGATTTTGATATTTAGTTCCCTCCCGAAATCCTAGTTGGTGACAGATTGATTAATACCTATATCATTGTAACTCTTGGCAAATATCGATTTTTAAATTACAATTTTTAAATTCCAAAAGACGAATTTTAGATTACAGAAAAAGGAGAACAGCATGGTTATAGCACGGTAAATATATTATAGTATCTCCTCCTTATCACTATCATGATCATCATCTTCCCTTGAATCTCAGTTTAACTAGGGTCTGAATACGAATAGACCTCCAATCCTCTGTATCATACCGTATCATCAGTCAATCCCCTATTTACATTATCTGCTACATTACCTCCTCAAATGGTAGATATCGGGTGTTAGGTACATGTGTTTGTATTAAACATTTTGTGTATATCAAGAGAAACGACACGAGATTCGAGCCCGCTATCTGTCGCTTGATAGACGGACGCTTTGACGACTCCACTACCGACTGATTAGTAAGCATATTGAGCTGTATTGTTGTGGACTTTGACTGATAATTGATCAGAAATTTGAAACCTTGACAGCTCGTGATATAGCAATCTAGGAGAATTTGATCACGAGGCTTTGAAGCATATTGGACATGTTCTACATGAGATGAGATTGTTATTAGTTTCTTCACTTTTGGTGTTGTCGGTGATAACGTGTGAATATTAGGAATTGAAATTTGAGTTACTTAAATATTAGGAGTGATAGTTAAAATTTGTTAGGTATTTAAAGATTGCTGAGGTATAGAAATGCAGAAAATACAATTATTATAGTAGCTTGTTTATTTCAAAGGGGGGTACGAGACCTTACGGCATCCTGAAGGTACAGTAATGTGTTTGTAGTTCAGAGCTATAAAGTGTAGTCTATTTAGTATGGTGCAGAATATGCTTAGTTATAGTTTATTTGAGTTCTCTATTTTGGCTATGACTATACGGGTTGCAAAACGGACGCACAGAGATATGTAAATCATTATTTTTTAAACAATATTATGTACTTAAAGTGTAAATGTATGTGTGCTTAAGTGTAAATGTATGTGTGCTTAAAGTGTAAATGTAAATGTATGAAGAAGGCCTAATATTTTAATATTGTATCGGAATTAATAGCATTTTTCATGCGGTGTATGCACACTTTTATTTATCTTTATTTAATTCAATACTTTTGTATTTTTAGTCAGGTTTTGGATTGATTTTAGGTAGGGTAATTTTGAAAACACTTCTGCTGGTCGATATTCACCCTGTTTGACGTCAGTTTGATAGGTCGTACTGGTCTTGTTAGGGTTTGGATGGTTCTGATTGAAACGACTAGTTACTCGGTTTATTATAAAATTATCAAATATATAGGCTACAGAGTGCAATAGCCCAAGTGGCCAATCAGGCTTCCGAGGTTCAGATATCCATAGTCCTAGGAAATGTCTAGAACGGCCCTTATAGACTTCCCACTGCCTTGTTGTAACAACTATCGGCAAGTCGGCGAAATAAGGCCATTAAAGAAATAGTGGATAATTCTTCAAACAATGTTATAGCAATTAAATAAATGTTAATCGAAAAGACTATAATAATATATTGGCATTATAATGGAGGTCTAAAGAATAGCAGCGCATCATTTCCCGTGTTTAGATTTTGTCAGATCCTAAATTAACACACTTGCTATTCGGTATTTATAATGTAACCGCTTCACACATGTCTATTTCTGATAAACAAGCATTTTCATTGCTATACTATTTTTCTGCGAATATTTCCACATGGTAGAATTGTTGTAATTATGTGCGCAGGTTGGCAGTAGACTCTTTAAACGAGTGAACTGCAGAGCTATAGAGAGGGAGCAAGATATGGAAGCGGTAAACAATACTAGTATAGTAATAGTATAGTAGTAATACTGGACACAATATGCTAATATAGTAGCAATACTAGTAAAATAATAGTACAGTAGTATTATCAGACACAGTATGTTAACATTCTAGCAATACTAGTATACTAATAGCATAGTAGCAATACTAGTCGCAATATATTAGTATAGACTGTTTAGTAGCAATTAACTTATAATTTGTGTCAGATAAACTTTATTCGCGGTGAACTGAACTGAAATTCTGATTTTTAGGTTAGAATTATTTTGTACAATCGGCAAAATCTCATGTCTGTATTCTCATCTTCTCCTGTTTTCAATGCAGATACAGTTGTAGAATGTAGATTTTGTAAGAGACCGAGGGCAACTAACGAACTACCCTAACTAAACTAGACTGAACCAAACTAGACTGAACTAAACTAGACTGAACCAAACTAGACTGAAATATACTAGACTGAAATAAACTAGACTGAACTAAACTATACTGAACTAAACTAGACTGAAATAAACTAGACTGAAATAAACTAGACTGAAATAAACTAGACTGAACTAAACTAGACTGAACTAAACTAGACTGAACTAAACTAGACTGAACTAAACTAGACTAAATTAAACTAGACTGAACTAAACTAGACTGAACTAAACTAGACTGAACTAAACTAGACTGAAATAAACTAGACTGAACTGAACTAGACTGAACTAACCTATACTGAACTAAACTAGACTGAAATAAACTAGACTGAAATAAACTAGACTGAAATAAACTAGACTGAAATAAACTAGACTGAAATAAACTAGACTGAACTAAACTAGACTGAACTAAACTAGACTGAATTAAACAAGACTGAACTAAACTTGACTGAACTAAACTAGACTGAACTAAACTAGACTGAACTAAACTAGACTGAACTAAAATAGACTGAACTAAAATAGACTGAACTAAACTAGACTGAATTAAACAAGACTGAATTAAACAAGACTGAACTAAACTAGACTAAATTAAACTAGACTGAACTAAACTAGACTGAACCAAACTAGACTGAACTAAACTAGACTGAACTAAAATAGACTGAACTAAACTAGACTGAACTAAACTAGACTGAATTAACAAGACTGAATTAAACAAGACTGAACTAAACTAGACTAAATTTAACTAGACTGAACTAAACTAGACTGAACCAAACTAGACTGAACTAAACTAGACTGAACTAAACGAGACTGAACTAAACTAGACTGAACTAAGCTGAGCTAAACTAGTCTAAACTAAACTGAACTAAACAAAACTTAACTAATTGACTGTTGTTAGTGGACTGTGCGTGTAATTTCATGGTTAGCATTAATGGTTTGATAACTTTAAATAACTTAACTTTAGCTTTAACTTTAACTTTATTAACGTTAACTTTACTGGTTTGATGAGCCCCAGAGTGGGGAGTTGATTTGCGGCAGTTGATTGAGAAGTTCTAGAACAGAAAAAAAAAATATATATATATATTATATATGTATACAGTATATATATACAGTATATATATAGTATATATACTGTATATGTATATATATATATGCACAGTATATATATAGTATATATATACTGTATACGTATATATATATATATATATATATATATACTGTATATATTATATGTATATTTATATAGTATATAATTACTGTAAGTATATATATATATATATATATATATATATATATATATATATATATATATACAGTATATATATAATATATATATATACAGACTGGGGCAAAAAAAATAATCCCCTAGCGAAACCTCAATAACTTTAATAAAACTCAAAATATCTCTACGAAATTTACGGAGCTACTAGGGGAGGAATTTCTGCGTATATCCTGCAAATTTGATGAAAATATTTTCATTAGTTACGAAATTACAGCATTTCTAAAAGAAAAGTGCTAAAATCAATTTTAACAAGGCTTTTCGAAATGTCAGTCGTTCCTTTTAAAGAAAATAACGACCCTGAAAAGGGCCGCTTACTTAAGTGGTGGAGTTTAAGCCTGCACTACCTTGTTAGCTACTCCAATAAAAGAATCATAAATTTCATTCTTCCGTTAAAATTATTCCTAAATTTTGAAGAAAATGTTCGGTACTTTTGTTTAAAAGAGCCTTGTTAAAATTGATTTTAACATTTTTTTCGAAGAAACGCTGTATTTTTGTTACTTCTGAATATATTTTCACCAAATTTGTAGGATATGTGTAGAAATTCCTCCTCTGGAAGCTATGAAAATTCTGTAAAACTATTTTAAGTTTTGTCCAAGTTATTAAGACTTTCGTTAAAAAAGCCTTGTTAAAACTGATTTAGCACATTTTTCGTAGAAACGCTGTAATATATTTCCTGCTCAATAGATTTTCAGCAAATTTGCAGGATACACGTAGAATTTCCTCTCCTAGAAGTTCCGTATATTTCGTAGAGATATTTGGAGTTTTCTTAAAGTTATTGAGATTTCGCTAGGGGATTATTTTTTTTGCCCCAGTTTATATATATATATATATATATATATATATATATATATATATATATATATATATATATATATAAAGTTAGTTCAAGTGAGATTATTTAATGCCAAATTGTCTATTATTTATTTATTTTTAAGCCAAAGTTAACGTCTTTAAAAATGGAATCATATGATCCTTCGAAAACGTGATTATGTCTTTTTCTATTGCTTGGTGTATAATAGATTGATTTATTTGTTTTCTCAGATTTATTTATCTGTTGATTTATTGATTATTTGTTAGATGGAAGGACGACCGCTTGATATTATTAATTGATTGATTGCGCCACAGGAGGTTCAAATGCATCGGTTAAGACTTAGCTACATATGTAAAGATAGATTAACCGATGCAGTGAACAGACTCTTCACTAAAATTAACGCGGAGATCAGAAGCCACGATTTTTTGATGGCTCCATGGAATGGCAAGGAACTTACACCCAGGTATTTAAGGTATAATCCGCATAAAATGACCTGTAATGCTTGTCATGTAAGTCGTTATCATCTTCTTCATCATCATCATCGCATGAATCCCGGTTTAGCTAGGGTCGGGATTGAGAAAGTTTAAAATGTAAGCAACAGCGATAGTTTACGGGGAGACAATATTTCAATGCATTAACTTTTGTGGTGGTACTTATATAAATTATGTGTTTATGGGAAGTCATCAAAGTCGTCTAACCCATACATCGAAACATCTAAATAAGGACATAAAACACAAAATTAGTTGTAAATTCAGACAAATGGTTACGAGTTCAAGCAAACAGTATGAATCAACCTTTGTGTCCTTTTCATTTCATGTGATCTGCTGTATTTTGTGAGACTTTTCTAACTCTATTGTGTGAAATGATTAAATCATTTAAATTAAAAATTAAATTAATTTAACCTTAGTAGGCAGAGAGTGATATCACTATATGGTATCAAATAGAAACTAAGAATTGATTGCTGAGGCCATCAGAGAGGGCGCTAAAGTACCCATCGAGCCACCGCTGTAAATAAAGATTTTAATCGACAGTCAGTCCACTTGTGAAGACTCCGACATTATCTTTGGGTGAAGAGATCTGAAATTAAGATGTAAAGTACTGTATTTAGTATTTTAACAAGTTCTTACACACTATTTCTGAGAAGTTTCTTCACATTATTTAACATCATTTCACCGTGTATTGACTTTTACGAAACACAAATGTCGTGAGGTGTCTTTGTCGATTATTTTTCGAAAATTTGATTAAATGTTTAGCTCCTTCTAACGCTTTCTAGTAATACTAGTAATAAAAAATCTAACACTATATTGAATGTTATTATTTGAATTGATATTATAATTGCAGGGAGATTACTATGAAGAAGCTGACCGCAACCATTGCCGCTGTATTTCTTCATGGGATGAGTAAAAATCCTGAAGGCTATGTAACTTTTGTAAGAAATTATTTCTCTCTTTTATCTTTACCGTAAGCAGAGCTGATTTTTTTTGCTGTGATTTATACCCCTAACCAATCAGTTCACATTCTGCCAAAGAAAAGCTAATGTTAAAGGCTCTAGGCCTACCTATATCAGGCCTACAATGAGAGCTTATTATGGGAAGATATAGAATCCTGAGCTGCTTTCGTATTGTGTTTTTAAGTGTATTTTAGTCACCTACTAAGAAACTTATGCAGATTTTGGTTTGACTAGTCTTAATTGTTAGAATGTAATGAACCTGAAAACATTTATATAAAGAACTTAAGTTAGACCTATCGTTTGACTCGAGACTTGAGGTTCAAAACGGTAGTTAATGGCAACTAATGGCTATGACGTAAATTTCATGCTTTAGTTCGTCTGCTATAAAATGCTTTTTTGCACAATTATCGTCTGAATTCATTAGTCTTCGATTAACATTTATTAGACAAATAAACTTCAATCCATTGTTCTACATATCTGAACCCTAGCAATATTTCCACACTTAGCAATTATACGGAATTTTTGAGGAAGTACAATTGTATTTTTTATTTTTCTGTTTTAATAACAGGATTTTTGGAATGTTTTACTGAAATCTCAAACTGACAGAAGGATCCTGGACACTGTAAGGAAGTTTAAGGGTATTAATACCAATACCGGACGTTGTGCTGTTAGTAATCCTTACACTTCTCTATTTTTATCAAGTTATTAACTTGCTGGATGTCTGTTGCACTCACCTGAAATATGTAAAATCTATTGCGAAATCGATGCTTATACCAGCTGAATGACGGAGTGGGCAGCAAGCTTACTTGCAAAACTGGAGACAATATGATGTTAGAAACCCAAGTCTGAGAAAATTTCTTTGTGATTCTGTAGCGAGCGTTAAACCTAGCTTTATAACTTTTGATGAAAATCTCGAGACTGCTGTGACAAATCATTACTTGGTGTTTCTCCGCATCCTGTTCGATTGTATTTCACTAATCATATTTTATCTTAATATATACTACCTATAGTACTATTCAATTATTGCTGTTGATAATATTAGTCCTAGTTAAACAGTGATACAAGGGAAGATAATGATGATGATGAAGATGATAATATTAGTAGTTTAAAATACTAATAATATTATTATCTGTAACTATTTCGCATTAGTTGTTTGATTTATACTATGTTAAGGTACCTAATTTTGCTTATTTCAGGCTTGGATCAGACTCACGCTTTTTCTGAGAACTTTCTGCAAGGAGTTTGAAATTATACGAAATGACCGAAGTCTAATCAGGTCTGTTATTAGGTTACGATTAGTGAAAGGCTATGAAATAATTTGTGCATGATATATTTCTAAATATTAACAGTTAATTAAAACAATTTTGAATGATTGTCAATATTATTTTGTTGATTAATCTGATTTGACGTTTAGAAGCTTTGAACTAGTTTCGTTTTTTATATATGTATATATTTTATATATATAATAAAGAAATTTATAAAATTTATATACATACATTATATATATATAATATTATATATATATATATATATATATATATATATATATATATATATATATATATATATTTATATATATATATATATAATTATATATATATATATATTTATATATATATCTTTGCTGTTGACAGCTCCATTCGGCAACAAGCTCTGATACATTATTACTCTTCACGGCTTCAAAGCATATCCAATCCTTGTTGACTGACGACCTGGGTTTTGATCCCAGGCCAGTTGCTTCTAGACTTATCTTCTCTCTAGCATGCACTTACATTCATTGATTTTATCTACTTTTGATTGATTTTTAATAAAAAATTTATACTGTCTTGTTTCTGTGAGTAGAGAATTTTACGAAGATTCGGCATTTATGCAGGATACAGAAGAGACGAATAGAATTTTGCAGGGAGTGAAAGGTACAAGCCTACTATGTTTTAGTGCGATACCTAATTGGATTATTTACTAGTTTTTATAAAACTTTCATGAAATTTTGTATCCTAAACAATGTAAGAATAATTTAATATTCGTTAGAAGCTTTGGTAAAGCTAAAGCTGGTAAAGCTAAGGATAACGTCAGTTTCCTCACTCGAAAGCGATGTCAGTGACGGGCGAGACCAAGATTTGAATCCTCACCTACTGATCCGCGGTCGAATATCTTACCGACTTCGCCACTAGCTCCAGCCAAAACTTCTAGCTTTGGAAGTAGTAGTTAATTTTTCTACTATATACAACTTATTTATGTTCTTGTCTTACAATATATCACTTTCTTTGCTGCATTTTATATCTTCTTCATTATGGGTAAAAAATGTGAAGTTTATATTTTGATATTTTTATATAATCTAATAAAAGGGATAGTTACCATAGTTACCAGGTCCCTTTATTTAGATACATGCTTCAGTAATATCGTGAAATTTCAAACGACTGAGGTTCTGGGATAAATTTCCGGTAAAGCTGATCAAAGTGAAAATTATTGGACAATGACAGGACTGGTAACATAGATAATTGACTAAACTGCCAAATGATTAAACATTTGATATTAACAGTGATAGATATCATCGTAGATGATCATGATGTATTTTCCTATGATGTATTTTAAAATGTAACTTTAAATTTACTAAGTTTTTAATCTTTCAAGGCTTTTAATTCTCTTAGTCTACAAATCTAGTTTATGATTACATTATATTGTAGCTCATCTATACTTGTGCCCGGTGCAAAACTTTAAGGCTATTGATAATGGATGCTCCTACGACGAACCTAATCTCAACATTTCTGATTTTACAAACTATTTAGTTTCGAAGATCATTCTAACGTGTTTAACGCATCGTTGTTGGTATAGGTCGTAGTAGTTAACACTAGTATAGGTTTTAATGCAAATAGCGATTAAAGAAATACTATATTTATTGAAATGCTAGGTCTATATTTATAACTATACTTAAATAAATCATTTATATTGCTGCTCAGAATGGGATCACTTAACGTTCGAGATTGACGTGGCAAAATTCTCGAAGCTGAACCGTTGGTGTTTCAGAGCCCTAACGTTATCTGGTCTTGTCGACCCTTTCATATGGAACGGTACGAGATTTTGATCATATTACGTTAGTGGCTTTCAGTCATATATTTTTATAGCGTTTTATTTCACCTATTATCTAATTTTACTGTCTTAACTCTAGTATTCGTGTAGTATCTTCATTATCATTTGTTATAACAAATTGGTTATCAACAGCAGTCATTTAATTCTGTTGTTCTTTTACTTCTAAACTATATTAGGTTTTAAGAGTTTAATGATATGCCGTATAATCACGCTATAAAAATTATATATATATATATATATATATATATATATATATATATATATATATATATATATATATATATATATATAATTATATATATATAATTACAAAAAAATATATATATATATACAATTATATAATCTTACTTTTTAGATACATTTGAGTATCGACAAATCGAACAATATCTGAATGATGGCAAAGCTATCCAACAAAGGGCGAAAATAAAACAGGGTTGTAGCGTCCTACAAATCCTATAAATTAACCGAACGCCCCAGAACGAAAGATCAAACTTATTGATTATTCTCCTCTAGTCATTAAACCATTGGATACATTCAAGTTACACACAATGTACACACAATGTACATAAAATGTCTTTTGGTATAACAATTAAGGAAAATTATCATCATTAATTTTAAATATTATCTAGATTTGCAAATTTACATGAATTTATGTTTTAGGAATCCTCTCTCTCTCTCTCTCTCTCTCTCTCTCTCTCTCTCTCTCTCTCTCTCTCCCTCTCATTATATACATTGTATTGTTTTACTACGCGTGTACAACTGTACATTGTAATGTTTTACCATGTATGTGCAACTGTACATTGTATTGTTTACCATGTGTGTACAACCGTACATTGTATTGTTTACCATGTGTGTACAACTGTACATTGATTTACTTATTATGCTGCTTCGAGCACAGGCACGGGAGAGTCTGAAGAAATCAAAAGTGACGACTCAATGGACAGCCGCCAATTTGACGAAGTCAGTATTAATAGTTATTTGGTAGCATTATGACTATTTTGGAACCGGGGAAGGAAATATAAAATTGTATCAATCTTATTCTTCTCAAGCTAAATGCTACCGAAAGGTATCGTATGGGACAGCTTTAAATACGACCATGTAATATGTGGATTGATCTTTAACGAGGGTCATTGCAGTCTGACGAATAATATGAACCTTAAACCTGCCTTTTAAGAGAATACAGAAAAATTGAATTATGTGCCGATTGTTTAGTTTATTTTACTACATTATGTCGTCTTGTGATACACATGCGTATTGTAGTAAGTTGTTTATTTTACTTTATGTTGTTTTGAAAACAAGTGTACCGTTAGATATTCTACTGCTTATCTCTCTGAGGGCTATTTTGTAAAAGAAGGCTTCAGAGAATTGTAAAATAATTTGAATTTTGTGCCATTTTTACTTCATAGGTTGTGTTTAATATTTTTGTACCGAAATAATTGGTTAAGGTTTTCCATGGTAAATTAATTATTTAGACAATCAATCAAATTGTTTTTTATTTCCAATTAGGCCAACTGGCTTTGACTCCAATTTGCACTTGCTTTAACTCCAATTTGAAAACCTGGCCAGTTATAAATTTGGTCTCTTTAAAAAATGATTCTAATATTCTACGATCTCCCCGTGTTGTGATTGAGCCACTGAAAAATAGACCAACCATAAACAGCACATGTCGTAAAAGCGGAGTAAGCAAGAACTTAAGAAGGCAAAGACAAACCTTATCAGGACCCATATTTTTCTCACCAAATAGTCTACATTAATGTTTGGATAGGGCTTAGGGTTTTGTGGAGGGATTAAAGTATTAGTCCATGGAGTGTTCTATATAGAGCGAAAAGCTGACTCTGAGTAGGAATATACACTTTAGACCTGCCACTTGGCAGAACATCCGGGAAAGAGTGTTTGTGTAAGTGAATATAAAAAGTAAGTTAAAGTATGAAGGAATGCAGAAATTGCTTCATCCTGTCGGTGCCTGTGAATTGTAGCAATTTAATAAGTTCCTGATGTGTGTGTATATATATATGTGTGTGTGTGTGTATTGTGGTGTCTGTATGTGACTATGTATTTGACTACAATTTCTTCTCATAAATCTATGCTTTTCGCATTGGTTCTTGTTGCCTGCTCTTTTATATGTAAATATTGCCAATCACATATTCTGATTATCGACTATTTGTTGTGTAGTGAAATTGTGTCTTTATCACTACAATCAATTTTGTTTAGAATCAGTATATAGAAGAAGTCATATTTTACTCTGCATTTAGACAAATGTTTTTAACGTACTTAAATTTGCATGTTTGTGAACTACATGTCATTGGTGAACTGCTGTAGTGATGTTTGCTGTTGGGGACGTCCCTAACATCATTCCTGGATGAGGAAACGGACGTTAAACCTTTATTATTATTATATTTATTATTATTATTATTGCAACTACTGCTTATTTCGCAGAGCCTGAATTCTACACAAGAAGATACAGACCTCATCGAAAGCGTTGACGATGCTCTCTCGGAGAAGCAATCGCTAGTGATTTCAGGTTATATCTCTGAGCAACTGAGACGAGTACGTCTATTTTATTATCCCAACATATCGTTAATCTGCTGTATTTACATCTAAGCCATTTCTACTTACTTTCAGTTAGACTCTTTACTAGGAATAACGAGGCCCTGTTGTTTTGGACTTATTATTTTGTTTTATTTATTTTATTTCGCCAATTCAATGGTAGAGAAATATAAACTTAGACAAAATTTCAAAACTATTAAGTGAACATGCACAAGTAACATGTAAACTGTAAATATAATTAAATAGCAAAACGGTAATAGCAAAAAGTACGAAAAATATCGAATCTCAATACGTGCTTGTATGTTATGCATACATAATAATAATAAAGGTTTAACGTCCGTTTCCTCATCCAGGGATGATGTCAGGAACGTCCCCAACAGCACACATCACTACAGATCAATTCACCCAGACCAATCTGCAAAAGAAATGTGCTGAGGAGAAGTAAGGTCCTAAACGAAAGCCAGTCCGATGATCAAAAATGGTCAGGGTAGATTGATTATGTCTACGGTGGGAAAAGGTAAGTCTTAAGCTTGCTAAAGAATGTTGAAAGAGAAGAACAAGAGCGAAGATTAGCAGGTAAAGAGTTCCAGATTGTGGGTGCTGCGTAAGAAAAAGAACGTCTGCCAAATGATGTGAGAATATTTGGAACAGAGAGAAGATTGGCATCAGTGGAACGAAGTGAACGTGAGGGACGATAGGGAAGAAGAATTTCAGATAAGTAAGAAGGCTTGCCAAATCGCAGAGTTTTCAAAGTTAATAGAGCTATTTTATATTTTATGCGTTGATTAACAGGGAACCAGTGAAGTCTGCGAAGTAAAGAAAGAGAGCGAAATTGAAGTCGAGAGGACTTGCAAACAACACGTGCAAGAGAATTTTGGATGTGCTGCAAACGATTGAGAGAAGAAGTAGGAAATCCATGTAATAATGAATTACAGTAGTCGAGCTTTGAATGAACTATAGAATTAGCAAGGATAGTGGCTGAATTTCTAGTAAGGGATGGACGTATTTGTCTAATCTGACGAATCTGAAAGAAAGAAGCGCGACAAACAGAAGAGATATGGGATTTAAAGTCAAGGTTTTCATCAAATATGACTGCAAGGTTTTTGGCGGATCGCGAATGTGAAAGAGCAAGATTCTGAATATTAACAGAATTATTAGTGATTTTATTTCTTTGCAAAGGAGTGCCATTTAAAAGGTATTCAGTTTTGGAGGGATTAACAGCAAGACGGTTAGCACAAAACTAGGAATCGACCTTGTCTAGAATGGATGAGAGATGGGCCAGTTTCTGATCGGAATCATGATTAGAAAAGGAAGTATACAGTTGAGTGTCGTCTGCATAGAAATGAAAATTTATGGAAGACTGAGCAAGCAAGTAGCTAAGAGAAGTGATATATAAAGAGAAGAGCAATGGACTTAACACTGAACCTTGAGGAACACCGCGTAGGAGGAGTAGTTTAGAAGAGCTATTTTGACCAATAACAACTGATTGTGTGCGACATGAGAGATAATATGTAAGAAGGGAAAAAGCAGAATCAGAAATGCCAAAACAAGATTTAAGCCTATGTATTAGAATGCCATGGTCAATTGTATCGAGGGCAGAAGAGAGATCTAGAAGAACCAAAGCAGAAACCTGTTTACTACTCATGGCCAAGCTAAGATCATTATGTATACGAAGAAGAGCGGTTTCAGTAGAATGGAGTTTTCTATAGGCAGATTGATAATGAGAGAGAGAAGGGAAAGAATCAAGATGAGTGCATAAACGGGTATAAATTGCCTTTTCAAGATTTTAGAGATGAAGTTAAGATTGGAATATATAAGTTAAGATATACAGATATAGATACAAACATAAATACATACATACATAAATACATACATACATACATACATACATACATACATAATACATACATAGTATACATACATATTACTACGTACGTACGTACGTACGTACGTACTACGTACGTACATACATGCATACATACATACATACATACATACATACATACATACATACATACATACATACATACATACATACATACATACATACATACATACATACATACATACATAAATACATACATACATACATACATACATAAATACATACATACATACATAAATACATACATACATACATAAATACATACATACATACATAAATACATACATACATACATACATACATACATACATACATACATACATACATACATACATACATACATACATACATACATACATACATACATACATACATACATACATACATACATACATACATACATACATACCTACATACATACATACATACATACATACATACATACCTACATACATACATACATACATACATACATACATACATACATACATACATACATACATACATACATACATACATACATACATACATACATACATACATACATACATACGTACATTATATATTTATAATAAACACACTATTATATTCGATTTCGTTAAATATCAAAACATAAGTCTTCAGACATTCAATTGTTTTAATGTTAAACGTGGAGAATAAAGAAAGGAGAAAGCAGGAAACTAGCATCATTGAAAATGTGGTTATGAAGAAGGATGGAAAAGATTAATTGGACTGACAATATTACAAAATTTAATGTAGAAGTTCTTGAAAGAGTCGGTACAGATAGACAGTTAATAAATATGAAAAGAAATAGAAAGAAAGCATGATAGAACATATTATAAGGGGGAGATAGTTTGCTAAATGATATAATAGAAAGAAGAATGCAAGAAAAAAGTGTTAGATGATGACAGAGACTTGGGATGCTGGATGTTCTGACAACACATTCATAAATTGGTTGGAAGAGTTATGCATGGACCTACCGTTAGGCAGTGCACTAAAAGAAGAAGAATGTGTATGCAGATATGATAAAGCTGGTTACGCCTATGTTAACGTCAGTTTTCACACTAGAAAGCGATGGCAGTGACCGACGAGCTAGTACGATAATGCGAAATATATACGATAATGCGAAATATTATGCTCGAATAGTCTACATTTAAAAGTGTTCTAGGTTGTTGCCAATAGTTAGGGTCGCTGCTTGAAAGACCAGCATGTTGTGGTCCTCAGGAGAAAAACATTTAATTCGCATTGAATGTTTTTCGGTTATTGTAAAAAATATTCCGTAAGTTTTAACTTATAGTATTTTTCATATAAAAAGCCTTCTTATTTGATACTACTGTTATTGGCTGATTGAACGTTAAGAAGTGGTTATTCATACTTACTATGTAATATCTCATTCGTTAACTGTGGTAGAGTATCATAACGTCCTCATGATGTCTTGTTTCGGTTAGTTTTAGAGTGCATTTAATATTTTAAAAAACGATTCAATATATAATATTTTATTTTCAAGTTTTAAATCTTGCAACACGTGAAGTGCCCCTTAGCTCTACTCATAAACTTCAAGAAACAATAGTGATATTTTAATCACCTAATGCTTAATTTATAAATAATCTATCTTTGCAAAGATCTTTGTTTAGTCCGATGTAATTAGATAAGCTAACTGTATTAAAATCTTGATTGCAACCGTATTACAGCAAGGAAGATTCCAAGATTTGAGTGTAGAATGGGAAGACGAGTATCTGGAAGGAATACTTTCTGATGTAAGTTGATTGTAGAAAGTTGCAATTTATGAGCATTTGAACTACAATAGATTTCACTATTTTGTTACACTATAAATTGTTCAAATTTCTGCAAATGTCGAATAGCAAAAAAGTAAACACGCATTATAGTGAAATGATCAACTATGTTGATATCTATCACTTTTTAATACCACATGTTTAAACCGTTAGGCAATTTAGACCATTTTCCTTATAACCAGTCCGTTTACTGTCCGAGATTTTACTCTCAGATCAGCGCGGTTGGGATTCGAACCCACGAGGGTTCAATTCACCTCAGGATCTGTCATTTAAAACTTCATGACGTTACCCCTACGCTATTAAGACATTCACAAAAGAATTAAATAAAAAACTAAAAGAACTAAAGAACTAAATAGAATAGTTAACAAAAGGTTACATTTAATTAGAGTGTTGTTATCCATGATTACATCGATCACGTTAGATAGCCATTTTTGCCCTTAGAGCACTTTAATCCAAAGTTCTCTAAGTGCAAAACATAAAGTAAACCCTCATGTATATCCATTTACTGTGATATAAATGATACTATGCTAATAATTATGCGCTTAATAAATGTGCCGTTAATTCATTATAACTAGTTATTGGTAGTTAATAGTAAATATTGTTTACAGCTAATTGAAATTTAGTGTACATAATTAGTAGCATGCGCTGAGGAAACAACGTAGAATTGTGGATCACTTGTTTGAATGAATAATTTTTTAAATGTCGTTTCATAGGAAATTTGTACTAATTCACTTTTCATATTCACATTCTTTCTTCTCTCACTTCACTCATCCACTCACTTCACTAATTCACTTATCCACTCACTTCACTCATCCACTCACTTCATTCAGTCACTTCAATCATTCATTCACTTTCAATTTCAATTTTTCAATTTTAAAAGCTTCAATTTCACTCACTACAATTTATTCACTCATTGCATGAGTGAATAAATAAATGAGTGAATAAATGCGCATTAGACTGTTTATCCAAGATGAGGTGATTAATGTTGATAGGAGGATAAGAGTATTCATCATCAGTGCGTAAGGGTCACTGCGAGCACTGTGCCGCTAGTGATCGAGAATTTGATCACTCAGGAATGTTGTCCCAACATCATGATAAGTAAGCTTCAGTTATTATCTCTCCCCTACTATCATATCCCTTCTCTGTACATTTTATGCGCTGCTTTACTCTTCGTTTTTTTAAGTATTTAAATTATAAATAATGCGAATATTTGTATTTAAGTTAACCCGTATCGTGTCCCGGTTGCTGAATAATAGATTAACAATGGACTGCACATGTCGTAAAAGGCGACAAAGCTTTAAGGTCGAAACCAATCTCAGAATTGGCAATCGGTTGGTTGAGCCCTTAGGCTCTAGGAATTGCTAAAAATTTCTGTTTGTGTCATGACCCTAGTTAAACTGGTGTTCAAGGGAAGAAGGAAGAAGAATAATAAGAAGATGATGATGATGATTATGATGATTATAATGATTATGATGGTTATGATGATTATGATTATGATGACTATGATGATTATAATGACGATGATAATGATGAGAGTATTTGTATTTAATTAACTTAGCTTAACGAGCTATTGTTTGACATGGTAGTTTAGTTTATGTTTAGTACAGTAATAGCGTATGATCGTTCAATTATGTGCCCATCATCGATTGAATCAAACGTATTCTGTAATCTTTGTAATAAGTAAGATGAAGTCGGTCTGAAGAGGACGTAGAAAAACCGCTTGTAAGTCGTATTTTATCAAATGAAGGGTTATATAACGATTTGATAAATTTTTAACCTGTTGAATGAATTTGTTGAACCTCTAAAAATAATTAATATTATTGCAGTGCTTTTTGGTCTTCGTTGAAGCAGAATGTTAGTGGAAACTTTTCTGCCAAATGAGCGTCAATTTAAACACTAGAAAGAGGCTATCGAGCTGTATTTATACATTTTTGCTATTTGTTAATTTCTTTCTCGAACTTGTTTTAATTTATGTTATGTCCCTTTAGAAATGACTTG
Organism: Enchytraeus crypticus; assembly: GCA_905160935.1. Classification (NCBI taxonomy): domain Eukaryota; kingdom Metazoa; phylum Annelida; class Clitellata; order Enchytraeida; family Enchytraeidae; genus Enchytraeus; species Enchytraeus crypticus. The sequence goes on from CAJHZI010000463.1 coordinate 3,628,744, forward strand.
ATTTAGATATTTGGTTTAAATATTTATTGTTATTTGTTGTTATGTTAGATAAAAAGAAACTGAGATTCTGCCACATGGACAGGAAATATCACTGCGTGCAGTGTCACAGGAATAACAAAAGGAATATTCCATTCCTGATGGTTCTGGACGCTGAGTTTGATAAAAAACCAGGTCTTACACACAGTGACAAATTTTAATGTTCATGCTACAGACTATAATTGAGTTTACCGTCCGTTTTATTTCTTGATGGTTATAAGTTGCGATTTGAACGACATTTCCTATATATAGACTTTATTTCACCAATACATGGTAGTTTCGAACAAAGATATAGAAAAAAGAAAAAAAATTAACGAAAAGAAACAACACTTTGCATACAAGTACAGCTAAGCAATGCAAACCTAGTAGTTTACAAGTGACAAACAGAATCAAATCAACTCAATTATTCATTAGAATATTCAATATGTAGCATTTTGTCAACGTAGATCCAAAATTTTAATCGCACTTTAGCAACAGAATCAACAAACAAAATATTATATTTCCTTTGTAAACTTTCAAATTCTAAATAGTCTGGATGATTTACTATTCGATCCCTTTAATAATTTTGGCATCTAATACTAATTTGTTTAAAAAATTATATCTATGGTATTCATATAAGATACTCAAAGGCCAAAAACCAAAATAATATTGACACCACATAATTACTTCCTTGTCAGTCGTATGAAAGATCTTCGCAAAGATACTGTCATATGCTCTACTCATACTCTTTAAGTCTGAATCTCGCAAGGTGGCAGCAGCAGTGCCATAAAGCAATGCTGTTACACCATTACTATCAATCAGTTTAAGAATGACATCTTCAGATGCTTTTGTTCCCAGCCTTCCTAAAATGGTGTTAGGAGCTCTAAAAAATTTCCCTTTTGATTCTTCCCATTGGCATTTAAAATTTTTTGCTTTACAAATAGTGACTCCTAAGTATTTAATAGATTCCACCCAATTAATTGCAACTCCTTGAATACTTAAAGGTGAGCATGAATAGCTACACCTTGGGCCTATTCTTATACAATGGCACTTTGACACATTTATTGGCAAATCTAACTCATTGAAAACATCACATATATCAAACATAAACTGTAAATCAGTAACCGATGCACTAATCAAAATTAAATCATCAGCTTACATGAAGCTGTTAAAGCATTTATAATTAACAAAGCATCCTAAATTAGATTGCTCTAATACACTCAATATATTATCCACAAATAACGTAAATAAAATGGGTGACAGAACTCCTCCTTGTTTAACACCAGATAATAGAGGCACACAATTAGACATACAATTTTTCCATTTAACAGTTGTAGAGTTTTTGGAAAACCAATTTTCTAGCACATTTAATACACATTTATTTACACCTCTGTTCTGCAACATACATAAAATTCCATAACCATTGCATTTATCAAAAGCTTTTTTCAGATCAATTACCCCAATATTTACTGTAGTGTTTCTATTATTGAATTAATTAACAACTTTTCTAAGATTATGCAAGGCGTTAGTGCAACCGACTTTTTGTTTAAATCCAAATTGCCGTGTGGAGGTTTCTAAACTAACATGCCTTAAAATACAGTATTCAAAAATTTTTGATATTGGGCATATCGTTATTCCCCGAAAGTCATCAGCAGACATGTTTCTTTTGTGATCCTTAAATTTCGGTATTGGCGTAGTAATGCCAACCCCGAACTCATCAGGAACTTTTCCCAACTTCAACATTATATTAAATAGAGTTCTTAGAATTATAATTAAAGACGGATGTGCATAAGCAATATGCTCAATTGTTAAACCATCTGCACCGGGAGCTTTGTTTTGCTTCAATGCTATTAATTGCTTTATCAATGGCTTCAACTTCAATATAGCATTCATTTTCTGTATTTTCATAAACCCCCTTTTTACAAAAATAGCTATCCCGAAAAGTTTGGTGCTTTTCTAATGAGTTTTGTGTGCAGGCATTTTTATATCATTAGCAAGAGCGTTGGCAATCTCAGTATCTTTTTTGAATCCTTCTACAGTAACATCATTTTGGGTATTTTTTTGTTTAAAGAAGTAACCTTTCCAGCATTTCCAAAATTTTGAACCATTTGAATTTAGTAGATTATTTTGTAATTCAGCTGATACATTATTTTTATACTTCAGCTTATTCTCATTTAAGGCATTTCTATAGTTTCTGTGAGCTTTAACTTTCAAATCAAACAGGTTGCCTTCGTTTGGTTTACCTGCATTTTTCCAATTATTGAAATGTTCAATGGAATCGTGTTTAAATGTATCTAAATTTTCATCCTACCAAAATTTTCGTACACCATTTTTACCTCTTTGTTTTATAGTTCTGATAGCACAGGTTTTTAAAATATTAATTACATTTCTATATATGATATTAATACCAGCTTGATTAAAGATATTGGGACTTTTTTCGTATAACTTGTCAAGATCATGATTATTGAGCAGTATGTATAAATTATAAAACGCACTTCTAGTTAATTCATAGTAATCAGAGGTAGATGACCCACGCCAATCAAAGTTGTATGTGGAGACAAAACGATTTACATTTGAGTCATTAGTGTTAGTAATTTTAAAGCAATGCTTTAACACAGCTGGTTTCATATTTAATACAACTGGTAGATGATCAGAGAAATTATCTGCTTGCTCAATGACATCCAATGACGTAATGAAACTAGGTTGTGTATCTGTTAAAAGGAAATGATCAATATACGAATACGCATTTCGAGTTTTCACTCCAAAGGTGTATTGAATAGGGCAATCATCAATAAGACAGTTACTAACTATTAACCCCATATTTTTAAAGAAATTGTTTATATAATTTGCTAGGTCGGATTTCAATAGGATATTATGATTAATATTACCTCCAATTATCGCGTAATTAAATTCCACATTAGCAATATCTGACTCAATTGAATGAAGTGTAAACTCCAACTCATTGCGGTCGGCAGCACTCTTACAACTTGGCAGATATACATTGACCAGCAGTAGTTTATCTATTGTTATAGCAATATATCGCTTGGTTGCACATAATTATATTAACATTCGATGCAATATTACAAAATGATTTTCTTATAAACATACCAACACCTCCATAATTTCTACCTCTTAAAATACCTCTACCTAACACATGGTCCATGGCAGAAGATACATAAATATTATACTCGGTACTAAAACAATCAAAGTTAGATAACTGATCATTTGTTAACCAATGTTCTTGTAAATATATTATGTCAACTTTATTAGTGAAACATAAGTTTTTTAGCATCAAAATTCCCTTTCTAAATCCATGCATGTTATATGTTACAATTTTTATAGCATCAATTCCATTGAGGCTGATTTCAGACTCAGTATTGGTTCGCTCAGCACTACTCATTGTCAGAATTAGTTGTTCCCTGTTTTACTTTAAATACCCAATCTCGAATCTAATACTGGGTGCCCACACTTCCTTTGACAGGAATTTATCAAGGTCATCAGCATCAATATTTACCCGAAAGGCGTATGAATCAGTATTTTTGCATTTGACTAGAAAAACATTTATTTTAATGCTGCAATTGTTTAAATATTGATGAATTTGCTCACATGTGATTTCAGTAGACAGATTACTTACAAAGAAAATTTTACTTTTCTTTAACTCTTTGGCAGCTTTCAAAGCACAAGAGGTATTGATGCCGATGACTCTGAAAGAATTAGTCTTAGGTAGTGGTTGAGGTCTAGGTGGTTGCTGTAGACCTGGTGATGATCGAGGTCTCTTGTTAGATGCTTGTTTGGTTTTACTGTAGGAAACCTTAGTAAAACCATCATTGTCGGTGTCGTAAGAGACCGATGCTCTGCTGTCATTCCTGGCACCTGACTCTACAATCTCTGACCACTTTCGGACTGAACCACCGACATCATTCATCACTTGATGCTCACCTTGTCCGACGCCTGTTTTACCCGTGTTGATCCTTCCACCTCAGAATCATTGAGTGACAGTATCTTGTTCTCAAGACTTGTTAATTTGCCAATAACCACCCCAAGTCCTTCAGGTTGAAGATCAGAGTGTTTGAGTGTAGATGAGTGAGCAAGACTATCCAACTTCTTATCCAATGTATCCAACCTGTTCAGGACGCACCGCAAGTCCCCCTCCTCAAGTCTTGCCGAAGGAAGATTATCCACGTTTAACGTAACAAATCTAGGAAGCCTATCCTTAAGTAAATTTTCATCAATGAAGCTGAAAACATTGAAAATGTCATTCAGCTCCGTCTTAGTCTTGTTCTCGCTTAGCTTCCTCTTCGCAGGTTTAGGCCACTTATCTAATCCTAATCCGTCCACAGATTCAACTAATTTCTCCTTTGCTTCCGTGATATCTGTGGCAGAATAAAAGTCGCCTATAATGCTTTGTAGCTTGGTGTTAGTCAGTTTTCCAAATTTATATTGTAAGTAGCAGAGTAACTCGCAGGCTATCATTGCGGTAGGCCTATTGTTGTCGGTTATATCTACATTACTAGCAGCTGCTTCAGCCATAATGGCAAGCGTTCGAAAAAAATAGTAGTGTAAACTATAATATACACGACTATATATTATAGACTAATCTCTAGTACGGAGTTTTAAATAACACTGTATATTTTACTTTATTTAATAAATAAACACGTCGCCATATTGGCTGTGTTACCATACCATCATTGCTATGCAGGCAGAGTTTGTGTATTTTGTCACTGGTGGGAGAAGCTAATGAAATATTTCAAATCTTTTCAACCCAAGCGCTTGGTATTTATTATTATTAGTAGTCGTTAAATGTGGCTTATGGTAGATAGGCTACTACGAATTCTCACTATGAACTTGGATCTCATTTCTATGCTGCTAGTTATCTTGAATCATCATCATCATCATCGTCGTCGTCGTCATAACATCATAATCATCATCTTTTCTTTAATTTCTGTTTAGCTAGTTATCTTTGAATAAATGAAATTTAAGAAATGTAATAGTCATAATTATTCTATTGAGAGCTGAGAAGTTAAGATTATATTAGAACTTAACGTATCTAGTAAGAGCTGACTAGCATAAACACCGAGAAAGTAAGCAATACCAGCGAGTATGGCGCAGCCAGTGTTATATTTTCTAAGCCCAAGACTGTATTTTGATTGTGAAACTGTCCAGCCTTTTTGATGAAAAAGCAACGTATTGATTAATGAAATATATATTTTAATCATTTTTTGGTGTCATTGAATGACATGAATTAAAATGCATGTGAATTAAGATACGAATTTGAAAAGAAGTTTCACTTTATATCAAAAATATCTTTCACGTTACTGCAGAATGATATCAATATTTTTGTGTTCTCTGTTTCACTTTCAGTTTGCGAAAATTGCAAAGCGTTCCTCGATGGAATGGAGAAGAGGGTGTTCATCAATGTGGTGAAGATGAATCCGTCCATTTACAAAATATATCCTCAACTTCACCAAGTAGAGGTTTGGCACTGGAATATTTCTTAATATAGTAATTTGTCTGCTTAAATAATTGAAATTATGTGTATTTGTATCTATATATGTAGTTATATTTTATAAAATGAAAATATTTTTATTATGAGAGTATAGAAGACGCTTTATTAAACTTTGTAGGAGATATAAAATTCACATTAACTCTCCATTGGATATGCCGTAAACGTTTGATTGCGTGTACGAGAAGAGGAAGGTAAATAATCGCAGCCCAAATTATAAATGAATTGACCTACGATTATAAAGGCCTTTTTGTCATACTTGAAGTTTCTTTCATTGAGGTAGGACAATTCATGCAAATGCGTTCGCAGGCTAATTGTAGTTTTTCTTAAACTTTCATCTGATAAACTAAAAGTAAGGTCTCTTACGTTACTGCCAACTATCAATAAAATAGCAACTTGATATATTGTACTAAAGTAGCCTGTCTCTACTTTAAAGCCAAGCGTTGCAATAGTGCTATAAATAATTATATAAAATAACTGGATGGGCTTCTGGAAATTTAAACAAATTTGTCATTGTAAAGTTAATTTAAATTAAATACTCTTTATTGCCGCACCGCAGTATTGAAACAGAAACGTTTCATTTCTTTCAAGTATCTGACACAAAACCCATATTTCTAGCAACAGGTGCCTATTTCGAAATTTCCAAATATAGACTTGGGTTAAATTTTCTAAATGGACGATTATTGCTGGAATTTTTGCGTCAATATTGATGATTTAAATAGAGTTATTCCTGCATAGAGTTATCCTTGCTGTATTATATCACTGCAGGACTTGAGGAAAAGGATGCATTCACTCTATGGGTACCTATATGTTTGTAAGAGCGGAGTATCAATAAAGTTACTAAGTCGTCTTGGTGGAGGCGAGCGACTGAAGGGTTTATGCCGAGAAACTGCCCTCTTCTCCGTCACTGTAAGCTTTAAATATCAATAGAAACATAAAATAATAATGTTATATATATATATATATATTAATATTATATATATATATATATATATATATATATATATATATATATATATGAGCAAAAAGCATATTCCCCTAGAAATACAATGATATATCACGACAAAGATGAACGCCCCCAGTCTCTTGCACCCCTTAAATGGGGAGCGGTGGTAAGATTTTCGAAGAGTGGAGGCGTTATATACCATGGACCTGCCAGTAGGCAGTGCACTAAGAGAGAGAAATATATACACATGTATATATTGTATATAATATTTTAATATTAATCTTATATACATTTATCTTTCGTACTTCACGTGAGCCAATGCAACACGCAGAGAACACATAAAATAACTAAATTTGCAATATACCAAGAAAAATAAAAAATAAATTTTGAAAAACGTAACAAACAGATATAAAAGCATTTTACCACACAGGTTACATTTGACAAATGTACTTGTCAGACTTGATAGGCAGGATTGATAAGCAGCAGATGTTCTACCAAAACAATTGTTCGATGTTGAGGTTTATTATATCTCTGTAATTATTTTATATATAGTGCTGCTAAATGGCAGGCCCAGGGTACAATTTCATAGTCAGAATAATCTTTTATGGTACTTTATGAAGTAATCTATAAATCATCAACTTAGTTCCTTTTCGAAAAGCTATGCCTTATTCATACCTAATGAAGCATATAGCTTGCGAAAATTTCGGCTTCTTGAGTGGTTTTTCGTTACCGTCCTCATTTCTTGCTTAGTCGCCTCTTACGACACGTGAAGTTAACAGTTGGTTCTAATTGCTGGTAGTCAGCTCTTATTTTTAGATTTCAAATTTTCTCTGGAATGAATTAAAGCTTGTGCTATTGTTGAAAGCTTGTACTGTTATATCCTTGTATTACTACATTATTTCAATTAACTATTAATATTATTAATTAGGCTTTGTAGACAATTTAAAGTCAGATTAATGGTAATTTTGCTGATTCCGTGTAATAAAGGCTGAAACTGAATATTGAAGTCAGTTTCCTGTCAGAGAAACATAACTGTTCCTATTTGAAAACTTAACGCTGGACTCGTGTCTGTATACTATTTTTTTACTGAATTTGAACCTCGCGCCTACAGACCCGCAATCGGACATCTAACGAGTTATGCTACTTGATCACTGTCAGTGATATCTAATAATGAAACTCATTATTATCTTTCATGACAATGATGATATTGACGATTATAATGATTTAGTAATTAACATAATTGTTTTATTTATTCTATTTTGTAGGACCTCTTTGAGATGAAGTCAGGCAGATTGGAGAAGCAGCTGAGAAGCTTTGTAGAGGACGGCATGAAGCACGTCAGAAACTGCTTGTCATGCTTGTCTAGGGGATATATCTGCGAGATTTGTACATCCCAGATAGGAGTTACAATTAGAAATTTGGAACCAATTTTTCCCATGGATTTGGAAAAAACTATCAGGGTATGTGTTATTTATCAAATTTCAAGAAATACCCAAGTATTGCCTCTTAACTACTGAAGTTGTTTAATGATACATACACATGTTTATCATCATCTCCAGGGGAAGGCGAAGATTTTCCGATTCCTAAATTTCCCTATTAGTTTAAAATTAACCTTCCCAGGGGAATTTATTACATATCCCCTTCACTTCTTTAACTTTTTCAGTTTAGTAGGCTATCAAATGTTACCAATTAGAAGACATTATTTACAGGTGATCAGCTTCTGTGGGGACAGCGTCCCCTAGACACCCTAGAAGGGCTTCGCCCCTGGACTACGCCGGGGCCAAAAGTCCCCGGATCGCCATGCTTCGGCTTGCGCGTGATTTCAATTTCTTTATGGTCAATAAAACTCCCCCCCCCCCCACTTGTCCCTACATCAAATCCATCACTGTATAGGGAGTCGCTCCAAAGTAAAAAGGAGAGTGGTAGATAAATAAGTTTAATAAATTTCAGAAGCACGGCTATAAACAATGAAATAATTGTCTGAAAAAATTTTCTCCAATGTTAAAGTCCTGGCGATACCAGTGCCCCCTCCATCAGTGGCATAGGTGAGTCTGGAAAACCTCCATGCTCAAGCTGCGCACAAAAATTTCGCCGCCCCCCTGGTTTTAGTCGTATGAGCACTTATGTATATGCTGTACGACATATACTGATTTATTAAATTGTTATCTACTCGTGCACTGTTATAAACTGGTAAAGCTAGCTAGTAAAGATATTGTTAACATCAGTTTCCTCACTCGAAAGCGATATCAGTGACGGGAGAGCCCAGGATTTGAATCCCGCACATACTGATCCGCGGTCGAATATCTTACTGACATCGCCAATGGCTCCAGCCATTGAAAATTGAAAACTGTAAACGACATAAACGACCTATTATACAAAACAGTAGGACATTATTGCAATATATTATATACATGGATGTTTGCACGCTGTTAATAGTGCAAGGGCTGCCTTGCTACTTGCCACCGTGAGTGTAGGAGGATGGAGAACGAATGCAGGAGTTGTGTGAGGGCTGACAATAGAAGAATTCACGCGTTGTCAGAAAGTCTCTGAAAACCACACTTCCAAAGAGAGGTCCTTACGGAAGAGAGCGAATTTTTCGTACCTGAACCCCGTGTTTCTACTCCAGCTCATATTACGCCTCCCGCAGTTCAAGTGTTTGCAGCTGCTGCCATTCCTACAGCAGATGCCCTTGCTGCTCCAGATATTGCGGAATTTATGTCCTCAGCTGCCATTCCTGCAGCAGCTGTGGCGCAACTATTAGCTGAAGATGAGGAGCCTTGTGACGCGGGTTTCATTGACGCAGCCTCAAAGAAAAAAAACCACACAAGGGTCGCTATGCCGACTTGTACATCACTATGGTTGTTAGAATATAGCAAATCTCAGAGCATCTAGGTCGTTTGTCATAATTGTTGTTGATTTTAAAACGTAATTGGGAGTAAATTGTTGAAAGTAGTTTGACTGTTTCAAAATTATTCTTTTTTTTATAGTGATGTCTAGGTTATGCACTAAGAGGTGTCTAGATCATGTACTAAGAGGTGTCTTAGATCATGTACTAAGAGGGGTCTAGATCATGTACTAAGAGGTGTCTAGATCATGTACTAAGATGTGTCTAGATCATGTACTAAGAGGTGTCTAGATCATGTACTAAGAGGTGTCTAGATCAAGCACTAAGAGGTGTCTAGATCATGTACTAAGAGGTGTCTAGATCATGCACTAAGAGATGTCTAGATCAAGCACTAAGAGCTGTCTAGATCAAGCACTAAGAGGTGTCTAGATCATGCACTAAAAGGTGTCTAGATCTTGCACTAAGAGATGTCTAGATCATGCACTAAGAGGTGTCTAGATCATGTACTAAGAGGTGTCTAGATCATGTACTTAAAGGTGTTTGGATCAAACACTGTTACTAGTGTATTTAGTTTTCTGCTGCTTTAAATCTTACCCAAGTTTGAATTGAAAATCAGTAGGCCTATAGACTATTGCTAAATTAATATAGACTATATTTAAATCAGTATTTAGCTAAGTCAATGTATAGCATGAGCAATGACTCATGACCGTTTCCGTCTGTACTTTATAGTGTTCTGCTGTACAAAAAGCATTGTTATATTATTTCAGATTAGAGCATTAAAGCATTATGTGAACTTTATTAAGATTAGTCAGAAATGTTTGCTATTTAAATGACTATGACTTCAGTGAGCTTCATGAGGAATATATTGTGGTATAGAACTTCCGGATGATAATTTCGTTTAATTATTCGTAGAAGAAAAATGTCACCTGTGCTTTATTTTAGACCTATTGAAGGATCCGTTGATATTATTTATTGATTTGTTCGACGTTGTTGTTGTTGTATCTGCGCCAGTCGTATTGTAGAAAGTGAATATCAGAAATTTGTTTTTAGGATCATTCTGTAGGAATAAAACCAAATTGACAATGCTGCTTTGGTAGTTTCGAGACTGGACTATTCGGAGGCTGTTTGCCTTCACCTATTTGCCTACTACTAAATTGGGCAATTTAAATTAATCTTGATCATTTTGAATAGTTATGCTATTTATTTCGTCTTTTTTGTGGAACAAGTTATGTATATTACTATGTGATGGACTATATCGAATAAGTATATTACTATGTGATGGACTATATCGAATGTAGCTTAGTAGCAGTTTTCATTTTAAAAACACAATGTCACTATGAATGTTTTATTATCAACGGAGTAGCCTGGATCTAACATAATTTATCTTGAGGGTGGCGATGGCTAATAATATTTTTATATGATGTTCTAGAGACTCTCCGTGTTGTTTCCGGGTTGTTTAAAGAATTGACCAACCGGTGACAGAATGTGTCGTTGAAGGCAACTAAAGCTCTAAGATCCATACCAATGTCAGCAAGGGCATTCGGTTGCTGAGCGCCTAGGCTCCAGAATTTGCTACAAAAATTTAAACGAATGAAAAAGTCTCAAATTGGGGATTGACTGATGATATGATGTAGGGCAGAGAGGATTTAAGACAGTCTATTAGTATACCGACCCTAGTTAAACTGGGATTCAACGGAAGATGATGATGATATGATGTTCTAGAGTCGGTTGGCTAACACTTCATAGCTAAACATCGACACAGTCAAATGATATTCAAGTTTATTACGCCGGGAAAACTTTGCTTTTTTAACAAATTAACATTTGACCTTAATTCAAGGGAGAATTATATTTTGGAGGTGAATTCCTGTATCTATCTCGAAGTTAAGTAATGCCACCTTGTTCTCACTTTCAGTTAGTTTATTTCAGTTCATTTCCTGGATCAAATCCGGAAATTTTACTTTTAATCTAAGTGTCAAAAAGTAATTAAAAGATACAGTCTGAATTATAAAGCGTTGGTGGTAATTTTCCTCGCCCTGTCTTTTAACTCTGTTAATATGTTTCATGCGTGTTTCACTTTTAATTGTTATTTTATACATGTATGCCATTAATAGGGCTTCTGCATCTTTGTCATGCCACTGCTGAGGCATATAGGCCCTACTTCTGTATTGTTGCTTTCATCAATGTTGTCTGAATACGATTTAATCTATGTCTCATTTACGCTGCATGTAGACATCGAAGATGTTAACGAAATCTTTCAGACGCAGCTTATGTAGTTATATGTACAAATTGAACGTATGTATTTGAAGTTTACTTAATTGATTAGTATAACTGATTTGTTTAAAAACGATTTTTTTTCAAGGAAAAGTGTTAAAATCAACTATTTAAGATGATGCAAGTTCTCGCTGGTCAAAAGTCCTTACTCACTTCAACGCATGCATGATACGATTATGACTATTGAATTGAGCTGGTACTATGTCGATAGGTTGTTCAGCTGCGAATCATTAGGTGCAGGGTTTAAATCCAGACCATGCCCTGTTATAGACACGCTTTCAAAACAATAAACTGACATTAAACTAGGGCTTAGGTATTAAAGCGATGTTTTTGCTTTAAGGTACACCGCACAGATTCAATTTTTTGCCAACGGGAAGTAAGAGAAGGCTGTTGCGTGTCACCACTTATATTAAACATTTACGCAGAGGCAATGATGATGGAAACAGTGGAAAACGCGTTTGAGTTAAGCTAATGAAAAGAACTTTTTCGAATTAATTGGTTAAAGAATTTTGCTCATCGTATTTGTTACCATTAATAGTTGTTAATATTTATTTTGGGTTAATACTTGTGCTTTTGATACTTATGCTAAATGAAATTGTCATTCAATAAATATGAAATGTATTTATACACAGAATTATTTAACCGATTACATGCATGGTGACCATAAATTTATCTTAGGATTTACCTAATAAATTTTAAATTAGTTTAGTTAACAAACCTTTGCATCAGTTTACAGTCTACGACATGGATGGGATAAGCTGGTTTGATATTTGTACTATTTCCAATTTACTAGCTTGTGTAATTTTAATTCTTTTATAACAATATAAGAACTTTCCATCTCAGGTAGGCCCGTATATAAACTTTGAAGAGCAGTGCACTGCGTTGATTATATATTTCTAACGAGAGCCTAAACAGCTCAGCTAATCTTAACAGTTTAAGTTATTTTCAGTTAGAGTGTTGTTTCCGCGGCACTGAAGAATAGACTTGCCGTTAATTCCGTGTGTCCTAAAAGTCGACTGAGCAACAATTGAAGAAGGTAAATGGAAACCACCTTAGAATTCTAACCATAGTTTTCTCTAATTGTGGGCTATGTGAAGTTTTTGGATGTAGCTTATAGAGTAACCTATAGTAATATCTGATTCTGAAAGCCAATTAAAGAACATTTATCAATGAATCATATGATAATCAATGAATCATATGATAATGAAGATTCCATGGATTTAAAGGTTAAGAACAGATCCAAGGCTAAAGCACCTTAAAATCTTAAATATTTAATAGTTCATTTCCCTTCGTTTCCTTGAGCAAAATACGTGTAAAACATTATAGTCAATGATGTCAAATTAAAGAAATGAAGTTTTAAATCATATTTTTGGTACTGCAGCCAAACACTGAAATAGCATAGCTGGGGTAATTTGGACACTAAATGCTCTTCATAGCTGTTGTGGACTTACTTAATTTAACATTGAATAAAAATTCATCAGATGTGAGGCTTTTCACAACATGCCATGTGATCATCCTGGGGCTGTTTCCAGCTAAAGATTTCTTTATGATGTTCCTTCACATCTTTACCATTTCCTCGATGTTCATTCTTTTTCTTCCCTCTGTTCTCCCATTAATGCTAAGATTACTTAAGAATAGGATAAGTAGGCATCATAGAAATAGGTGTCGCTTTCATTTTATTATTTTTATTTTTGTCTTATAATATTTAAGGCAACATTTAAACTCTACAAATTTCGCGTTTATGTCTAAAAATCTCAACTACTGCCCAGTGTTGTGTACGGGTCATTGAAGAATAGATCAACCCTTTTAAGAGGATGACTTTAAAATGAATTTTAATAAAACAGCAGTGCCATCTGAGAATGATTCCTTAATGTCTATTAATGTGATTCAGAAGAAAGCTCAACTGACTTTGGTTGGAATCAACGATAACATTTATTTTAATTGCATTTATTTCCGCTATTAGTGCTTAATTAACTCGCAAATTAAAATACAATATAATGCTTCAAAAATTCTGAAAGGACGAAATTTATTAACATAAAGACATTTATTAAATTTATTATCAAATTTATTAACATAAAGACTTATCTATTATTGCAAGTCCCTTTACATTTATTGAACAAAGAAAAGTGTCAAGTTTCTAACACAAAACTCAAGTCCTCCGCAAACATCACTGTAGCTTCAGGGTTCAAGTTCAGATCTCCCCCCCCTCCGCTTATTAAACGTATGAACTATGGTCTAGATATGTAAACGATTGTAACACGAGCGTTTGTATCGTTTGTATTTTACAACCAGGCTTCATTGTCCGCTTCTATTAATAGTTATCTTGATATACAACAAAAGTTTTTACAAGATTTATGGTAGTATAAGTGCGAACTATAATATTGGTTTTTTCAGATCTTGATCTTTCTATTTTGATCATGATGCTATAGTATAAATGCAGAGTAGGCCAACTGTAGGCCAACATGGTTTATTATATTGAGATATTAAAATTTAAGTAACCGTTAAAGTTTTAGTGTACGTTAAAATAACGCTACAACCTAAAATTAGGTTATTTAGTGACAAATATTTAAATAGAAACAGTTTCTTCTATTAAATTAGACATTTGGCCCAATCTGGGCAGTCGCAGCCCAATGGCTGAAGACCTGAAGAGCTGGATAATGGGAGCCACTGGGGCGGGCAATCTAGTAGCTTTCAAGCAAGCACTCCTGACCCTGATCGATGGGGTTGAAGAAGAAGAACGCCTAATAGCGTCGGCCTCAACGCTCTCCAATTCCGCCACAAACAGAAAGCGGAAGAAATCGGAGGAAACTAAACGAACTGATACTTGTCCAGACACCTCTGTGCCCGTTGATATTCAAAAGAAAAACCCTACTACTCCCAGCAAAATCACGCCGGAAAGTAAAAAAGCCAAGACACAGAAAAAGAAAACCAAAGGAAAACAGGAAAGAAGGGGTCAGGCTGAGTCAAGCTTATCATCTACTAACGTCAACAACGGCTCAAACATGACTGCGGAGAGTCGCCAGGGAAACGAATCTGGCGATGGTGTCAAGAGACAGTGGGCTGAAAAGCTTTACCCTAGTCACAAGCAAGAAAAAACATCGCAACAAGATTAAGTTGGATAACACTGTCCCAATCTCAGCCATTCCAAGCGCGTCTAAGCCTAGGCCCTTAGTCCTAGAGGGTGTAGCTGAAGCCGATAGGATGAACTCCCTGAAAACCCTTACGGCCAAAGCCGGCACTGTCCTGGTCTTTGCCAAAACTGAAGCAGGCAAGCAACGACTTCTTCAGCAAAAGCTAAACTCAAGCCTCAAACTTAGAGAGACAAAACCACGAGCTGGTGCCTCTGGAAAAACTGACCTCTTCGTCGTTATACTAGGGGTCAATCCGTCCATTGAGGAGGAAGACCTGACCAATGAGCTACAGCGCCCTTGTAAAAGGATAATATCTGCGCAACTCAACAGCATAGCAACATGGAAGGTCAAAATGCTATGCCAATCCAAAGAAGACAAATCAAAATCCATCAGAGAAGGCGTATTAATTGGCTATCAAAAACACCGTGTGACCGCCTACGAAACACGCAAAATGGCTTTGCAGTGCTACAACTGTCAGGGTTTCGCGCATCTTGCGAAAAGTTGTACTGGACAGCTTAAATGCCGGAACTGCGGAGAATAACACAAGCATAACGAATGCCCTGCAAAAAACCCAGTCTGTGCAAACTGTGGAGGCGCGAACGCAGCCTCTGACTACAGATACTCTCTTTTTGAAAAGGAGAAGAAGAAAAAAGAAATCGCTACTCTTTCCTACGCCAACGCCGTCAGGAAAGGAGGAGACACGGTGGACTGCACCCGGATGGCGTGTGCATTGGCCACTACCATAGCCTCTATCCTCATCAAGAGACTAAACCTTAAAGTCAGTGAATCTTATGTATGTAATGACGCAGCACAAAATATAGCCCACTTCTACAAGTGCAGTATTAATGGCAAGCAAGTCTTTTCCCTCGCGTATGCAGGAAGGAAAGCCGCCAACAAACTCATTGTAATCTCCAAGCCTCAACATGTATCAACACCAACTAGCCCACGCCAAAGGAAATGTCTCCCAGTCCGGGATGCTAGAAGTAAAACCAAACAGAGCCAGTAAATCACTGTCAGCTTCCTGAACAATACTCCAAAGGCCTACGAAACAGAAATATATCAAGCCTATAGCTCCCGTCTTAGCCGCTTCGGTTTTGAATGATTCATCCACATTGTAACGGCGTCTTGAAGAGAAGATCAAAGATCTTCTGACCTTGACGTTAAACTCAACTCACATCCTAGACCTACATAGTTAGAGTTGTAACATATAAACAGGAACTGAAGTAGTTATTTTAAATTAGATCATACTTTAAACAGCAATTACCTTATGGCAACATTGATTACGGGTGGGGAATAACATTAATTCTGAACAGCACTAATTCTGCTTCGTGATATTGCTCTGACATTGAGTTTAAACGATTACTTTATTGATCGTTGGATTGCTTTTCAGTTAGTATAAGAAAGAGTGATAGTGATAAGGATGTAGGCCTACTTATAGCCACCTGTTATGCGGTAACAGAATTAGATTCAAGTTGATAATAGCATGCTATCCTATCGAAATGAAATAAATATTACAAAAATCCGAGACGTCCCTAAAATATGCAGTACATCATTACAACCTCAATAGATCCATGGTCAGCGGTGCACCTTGTATTAAGTAGTCAACTCGCACTTTTTATTATTATTCTAGATATTATTAATATCTTTATTTTTACTTTTACTAGGCCTTTCAAATTTTTATAGCTTTGTATAGCGATGGCGGTCAGAACTCAGAATATGATTTACTCTCCATTGAACTATAATTTATATTTAGTATCTGAATATTTTCGCTGCCCGGGCAGTTAAGCTAGCATTTACTTCCGATTTTCAACCAGTCATGACTTATATTAATATAAAAAAGCAAACAAATTGAATGTCTCAATAGAGTAGAGGTAACGTCATGAAGTTTTAAATGATAGATCCTGAGGTAAATCTCTTCCCACCATAGACTTTTTCATCTTGCCTGACTGCTTTTTTTATCACTGGACCGGCACCATTTAGATTCTTTTTCTCTTCAGCACATGTTTTTTCAGATAGTTTGGGGTGAATCGATTTGTAGTGACATGTGATGGGGACGTCCCTGGCTTCAACTTTGTATGAAGAAACGGACGTTAGACCTTTATTATTATTATTAAATTAAACTCTCGTAGGTTCGAATACCAGTTGCGCTGATCTGAGAGTAAAATCTCAGGTATTCACAGAACTGGCTATACGGAAAATGGACTAATTTGCTAACGCTTCAAGCATCTGGTATTAAAAGTGCTAGATACCAGCATAGTTGATCATTTCACTATAACGCGTGTTTAAAATTAGTATTTACTTTCAACCAATCATGAGTTAGATGCTTCTTTGTTCCGGTATCTGACCTGCCAGGAAAGGCGTGGCTTACACTAGCTACAATGAAAGGCGTGGCCTGTACTAGAGCTACATCTGTGAGAGTTTTCTTAACGACCATTTCGAGGAGTTTCATTTTAAAATCGTCATTCCGCCGCTCGCCACAGAAATTGTAGAGTAATTTTAATTACATTTGATCGCTTGATATTTCAGTGCGTGGATATTCTGGGTCTTTACTTTTGATAATTTTAATACAAAGTCCTTCGCTGAAGAATCTAAAACAGTACTGGTATGTATATATTTGAATCGCTAATAATTATTAAATAAAGGAGCATGCGTGAAAGAATTATTCTAAGACATTCCGAAACTCTATGTAAATTTGTTATTCGCATCTTATTATTGTAGAAACAGATATCTGCATTTTGGGTTATTTGTTAAATGGAATATTCTATAGACGATAATATTCTCGAGCCCTTAATTAATTTTATGTTGTTGTGCTTTAAATATTAGCAGTTCGACATGTTTACTAGGTTATGTATAGGATTTGCTAGTTATTCATATATGCATTAATCCTTAAGAGGCCTATATTGATACATTTCCAGAAGTTAGATAAGAGTGACGTCGTTTTCTTCTTCATGGTTTGTCAAGTATCAATGCAGTCCAGCGTAAATTTTTAGACTCAGAAGTTTTTCGCGGGGACCACGAACAGTATAAATTATGTTCTAATATAGCCTACAATTAGATTGTGCTCAATTAATTCTAATATTTTTAAACATAATTTTCTTCATGTTGTGCCCGGGTCACTGAAGAATAGACCAGCCGCAAACTGCACACGTTATAACAGTCCGCTTAGCAGACACTGCAGCAGGCAAGATGAGCCATCTCCGATTCGGAAGCCATATTTTCCTAAGCTATTTTAAGATGTGGAAAAGTCATATAGACCCCTGTAGCGTTTTGTTAATAGATTAACTCATATGCTCGTTGTCGCGAACAGCCTTGCTGCCTGTTCGTCCTCGAGCGGTTGTCTTATTCTGGACCCGCTCGACGGTCGGCAGTACTTCGAGACGGCAGCTTTTTCGTCGAATGCTTTATTAAGGGTACCGCTTGTCAGGAGGAATCCGAGGTGCTGCGTCTTCAAATGATACTTCTTTCCTCGTATCATCCGTCTCGATAGGCCCTTCTTGTTCGTTACCGACTGAGTAGGCCAAGGTCCGACCCCCCTTGTCTACTTCGTAATTGGGTTCTCGGGAACCCGGCGCACAGCGTCCACGCTGGACCGAGTCGGGAGTAGAAGCATACTCCACGTCTTCTATGTATTTAGACGATGATGGTTGATTTTCTTCCATGCTCCTTTGGTAGATCCTATCCCGTAATATCTGTGGTTCTCGGGGCGAAGTGATGTGGTGACCCGAACCAGTAGTGGAAGCGTCTGCGTTATCTTGGGCAATCACGGTTGGATTTTCTACCCTGCTTCCTAGTTTTACAAACTTGTAGTATATAATTAATTGATTGGTTGTTTTAACTGCGACGAACTTTATTTTCTTTACCCTACTAAAACGTCCCTTTACCTTTTTAGACTTATTCTTCCCTATCTTTTTACTATTGGTCTTCCCGTATTTTCTACTCCTAATTTGTAATCCTACTCCCGCCTGCAGAGACACACTCGACCCAGGCGCTTAGCAAACACCCGCAGAGACGAACTCGACCCGGGTATCGCCGTGGACTACCAACCTCCCGCCTGCAGAGACACACTCGACCCAGGCGCTTAGCGAATACCCGCAGAGACGGACTCGACCCGAGTATCGCCGTGGACTACCAGCCTCCTCGCCTGTAGAGACACACTCGACCCAGGCGCTTAGCGAATACCCGCAGAGACGAACTCGACCCGAGTATTGCCGTGGACTACCAGCCTCCTCGCCTGCAGAGACACACTCGACCCAGGCGCTTAGCGAATACCCGCAGAGACGGACTCGACCCGGGTATCGCCGTGGACTACTAGCCTCTTACCTGGGCCTACCCAGGGGGACACTGAACTCTCTCGCCTCCAAATTAGCCTTCACGGCTTGGGTAACTAATCAACCTGAGGGGCCCCCTTACCTATCCCGTAGGGAGTCAGTAAGGGAAAGGATCATTGAGACTCGATCCTTTATGAGGACTACACGTTGTACACCGTATAGACCCATCGGAGCCGCCCTCCTGGGAACCTACTCAGACGAACCAAGTAGGCCCCCGGCCCCAACTTGTTTCTATTGTATCTCCGGCCGCTTAATATACTACTCAAGCGATCGACTTCAGCCAACCACGGCGCTTCTCGTTTAATCGATTTACGCGTTAGCTGCGTCACTTTGGAAATACCCAGCGTAATAATCTAGCTAGGCCTACTTATAACTTCGACTTATATAATCTATCATAAATCTTTGGAAATACCCTACGTCACTTAATATTTATAAATAACAGCTGTATACTATTTGCTTTCGATCTATAATATATATTTCCTAATATATTAATAACTGCTATATAATATCTGTTTTCTATCTACAATATATATTTCTTAATATAATAATTGTGAACAAGGCGTGTTCATTACACAGCCTCCCCCTTTGTGAAATAATCGTCCCGATTATCCGTTTTAAACCTCAATAAAACTCGCCGCAGTTCAGAATTAACGTTTTTTTGTATTTATTATTATTATTATTTTTTTTTTTTTTTTTTTTTTTTTTTGTTTTTTTTTTTTTTTTTTTTTTTTTTTTTTTTTTTTTTTTTTTTTTTTTTTTTTTTTTTTTTTTTTTTTTTTTTTTTTTTTAAATTAATATCTTGTAATTGCGTATTCATGATTTTAAAACGAAATGTTGATCTTTGTTATTAAAATCCTCTCTAGTTCTTCCTACATCTTTCTACCTCCCGTACGTATCAATCTTTTACTTCTGATATTCGGCCTACCCATCCTGTAAGAGAGTGTTCGAAGTGAATATCAAATATTCCCGTGACGGCTAAGTATCATACCTATCACCAGTCACTTCAACACCGGACACCTATGGTTATACATGCCATAATTGAGTCGGAGACGAGGCCAGAAGTGAAACACTATGACGGAGGGAAGGGTGTCCTTAGTTATCACCTAACACAGACTATCATTCGCGATAAGTCTGCCCACCCTAGCGACATGTGCACCCATATTCGCGAATAACTTTGGACAATGTCCGAAACAAGACTAGAAGTGAAACACTATGACGGAGGGATGGGTGTCCTTGGTTATCACCCAACACAGACTATCATTTGCGATAAATCTGCTAACCCTAACGACATTTTCACCCAGATTCGCGAATAACATTAATGAGACGATTCTATGACTTACATTATCGGTCATATCCTCTCGTACTCATGTTGGCGAAAAATCTCAATTCGACTCTAGTCCTCTGGCGTTGGAAAGCATAGAAATATTTCTATCGTGCCCTGGCCTCTGATATCACTCGTTCTCTTAATTCTCCAGTACTTGTACACATTCTCGCACCTTCTTTCTGCTGGTCTCTACTGCGATCTTACAGTATTACTGAAAACACATGATCACATACTAGGCCTACGCCTTGAAATATTTACACTGAAAATTATCAGAACATAATACTTCGACGACATGCTGATTTCAGCACTCTTTCTCGAGCAAGCTTAATTACTGTCGCTCGACTTCTAATTAATTAATAGTACACTACCTTAATAAATCGACAAACTTAAAAACTAAACGACACTATGAAGTCCATGTCGTAAAATACTTGTATGTGCTCCAATTGCGTTAAGATTTCGTACGATTTAATTATTAAAATAAAATTTCTCCGCAATTGTTACATGGCCTAAAACGTCGCATATTTAATGTTTTCCAAACCAAAACTCCTCATATATCCACAGTCTTTTGATGCTGACTGTTAAATATATGTTACCGCTGAATTCAGGCCAAGGCCTAATATTTTCATTAACTACCTGATCAATACGTCTTGTTCTTACT
This sequence comes from Enchytraeus crypticus, assembly GCA_905160935.1. Classification (NCBI taxonomy): domain Eukaryota; kingdom Metazoa; phylum Annelida; class Clitellata; order Enchytraeida; family Enchytraeidae; genus Enchytraeus; species Enchytraeus crypticus. Next base: position 3,649,765 of record CAJHZI010000463.1, read on the forward strand.
TCTACCTTCATCTCTTAATGAAATATCAATATCTTTTCTTGTTCATTTCCCGTTGAACTTAATTCTTCGTTAACGACCCTAATAATCCCTATTACTCTGATTGTCTTAACATTTCGTCGACAGCCACAAGATCCCGAGTAATTCCTGTCTTTCTCCTACTACTTCGCTGATGACCCCCATGATCCCGAGTATGAACCCGGTAATTCAATATAACCTCGTCGTCATCGTCTATTTTGTAGTTAGACCCCGCCGGCCAGGGTTTATATCTCCCGTAATAGCCGGAAATCCCACTTCTGACACCATTTGTCGCGAACAGCCTTGCTGCCTGTTCGTCCTCGAGCGGTTGTCTTATTCTGGACCCGCTCGACGGTCGGCAGTACTTCGAGACGGCAGCTTTTTCGTCGAATGCTTTATTAAGGGTACCGCTTGTCAGGAGGAACCGAGGTGCTGCGTCTTCAAATGATACTTCTTTCCTCGTATCATCCGTCTCGATAGGCCCTTCTTGTTCGTTACCGACTGAGTAGGCCAAGGTCCAACCCCCCTTGTCTACTTCGTAATTGGGTTCTCGGGAACCCGGCGCACAGCGTCCACGCTGGACCGAGTCGGGAGTAGAAGCATACTCCACGTCTTCTATGTATTTAGACGATGATGGTTGATTTTCTTCCATGCTCCTTTGGTAGATCCTATCCCGTAATATCTGTGGTTCTCGGGGCGAAGTGATGTGGTGACCCGAACCGGTAGTGGAAGCGTCTGCGTTATCTTGGGCGATCACGGTTGGATTTTCTACCCTGCTTCCTAGTTTTACAAACTTGTAGTATATAATTAATTGATTGGTTGTTTTAACTGCGACGAACTTTATTTTCTTTACCCTACTAAAACGTCCCTTTACCTTTTTAGACTTATTCTTCCCTATCTTTTTACTATTGGTCTTCCCGTATTTTCTACTCCTAATTTGTAATCCTACTCCCGCCTGCAGAGACACACTCGACCCAGGCGCTTAGCAAATACCCGCAGAGACGAACTCGACCCGGGTATCGCCGTGGACTACCAGCCTCCCGCCTGCAGAGACACACTCGACCCAGGCGCTTAGCAAATACCCGCAGAGACGAACTCGACCCGAGTATTGCCGTGACTACCAGCCTCCTCGCCTGTAGAGACACACTCGACCCAGGCGCTTAGCAACTACCCGCAGAGAACTCGACCCGGTATCGCCGTGGACTACCAGCTCCTCGCCTGTAGAGACACACTCGACCCAGGCGCTTAGCGAATACCCGCAGAGACGGACTCGACCCGGGTATCGCCGTGGACTACTAGCCTCTTACCTGGGCCTACCCAGGGGGACACTGAACTCTCTCTCCTCCAAATTAGCCTTCGCGGCTTGGGACACTAGCCAACCTGAGGGGCCCCCTTACCTATCCCGTAGGGAGTCAGTAAGGGAAAGGATCATTGAGACTCGATCCTTTATGAGAACTACACGTTGTACACCGTATAGACCCATCGGAGCCGCCCTCCTGGGAACCTACTCAGACGAACCAAGTAGGCCCCCGGCCCCAACTTGTTTCTATTGTATCTCCGGCCGCTTAATATACTACTCAAGCGATCGACTTCAGCCAACCACGGCACTTCTCGTTTAATCGATTTACGCGTTAGCTGCGTCACTTTGGAAATACCCAGCGTAATAATCTAGCTAGGCCTACTTATAACTTCGACTTATATAATCTATCATAAATCTTTGGAAATACCCTACGTCACTTAATATTTATAAATAACAGCTGTATAATATTTGCTTTCGATCTATAATATATATTTCCTAATATATTAATAACTGCTATATAATATCTGTTTTCTATCTACAATATATATTTCTTAATATAATAATTGTGAACAAGGCGTGTTCATTACACTCGTTATGGAATATGAAAGCAGAATGTTAGTAAAACTATGTACTTTTGTTCCACCTAGAAGAACAGAAGAGAGAGAGAGATTGGATTATATTATTTTGTTACATTTAAATTATTTGTATATTTTTAAATGTTTTTAGATATTTTTGTTAGAAGCAGCTTGGAATTTATGAGATGGATATAACTTTTCGAGGATACCTGGTTCCGGTAAGCACTCATAATTTTATAAATAAAATAGTATTTGCGAATTAGCAATGGACGATATAATATTAAGTGAGGTTAACGTTGAGACTTGTAGCTAAACTTTTATGCCTTAACACTAGCTATGAAATAGTCAATCTAAAAGGAATTTTAGCAGTTTGTAATTAAAAATGTTGTCAATGATTTCTGTTATAATTCTGTTACTGTGTTTTCATGCTCTAAATCTTGTGTGCTTTGAAAAACTTATATTTTAAGTGTTAATGTCCCTAGTTCCAAACCAATAAGGACTTTCAAAGGCAGCATTCGCCATGAGGGCTCCTGCGAATCTTGCAAACAACTAACAATCGTTGAAAATTCGTGTGTAATGTTATATAGCTAAGACAAGAAGAACTGGCTGTTATAGAATGCCATAGTTAATTTTGATTAATTTATAGTCATTTTCCAAGCAAGAGACCTCTTTTCTTTGTCAAAGGCTTTTTATGACTTTGCAAAGATTTAGTGCAATCTGTTTCAGCTATTCTTTTAAGTAGCTAGATGACCTCGAGTAGACGGGCGGCGATTTAGCGATGTATATAGCTCGAATCGTTTTTATCAAACTTCGGGTTCTTTCACCCGGGGTAAGAAATAGTAATAATAAAATAATAATAATATATTATTAATTATAACAATATAATAATAATAAAAATTAAAATGTTATAAAAATATCAATATATTAATATTCTAGCCATAAACTAATAATATTAGAATAATATTTTATAATATTATAATGACAATAACATTCATTATTCTTATTATTTTGTAATTATATTAAACATTTTCACAAATAGGACACAAAGCTGCTTGGTGCAAAGTCATGTATGTCTGCAGTGCCTAGCTCGCCCTCAGTCTCTGGAGGAGTTAGGAAGTGGCCTAGGGCCGCCTCGCGGGTGAAGGCTATGCCTGTATTTTCTGCCCCATCTGGCGAAGGTGAATTACCCAACAAATATGACGAAGAAATTGAGCTGCTTTTTGCAACGGTAGCGGTACAGGGTAGTCGATCTCTACGTGCTGGAGAAGCGACGAGGTCATCGCAGTCACTGAGTTCAACGACATCAACAGTTTACCATTCGCTCATTTCAATGGATTCAACTGGATCAACAGTTTACCATTCCATACCTTCAGTGGATTCAAGAAGATCAACAGCTTACCATTCACTAATTTCAATGGATTCAACTGGATCAACACTTTACCATTCCATACCTTCAGTGGATTCAAGAAGATCCACAGTTTATCATTCGCTAATTTCATTGGATTCAACTGAATCAACAGTTTACAATTCCATTCCTCAAATGCTGAAGGGATTAGAAGTCATTTGAATCGTAAAACTACTCAGAATCTGCTTGAAGTAAGCAAACCGTCTATTAGTGAGATCATGGTGTACGTACCGTAGACCATGAGACTTGTAATAAAAATAAGGTCTCACTCTCTTCAACTTCTAACTTTCAGAGCGAAAATTTATCCCAAGCCGTCGCTGATATGCTATCTGATAAACTGAGACACGCGTATTTATTAGTTTAGCTGATTTTTTGAGATATTTACATTTAAGCATTTTCTATTATACTTTTTATTATTCTTTTTTCCTTGCAATAAAGAAATCTTTTAAGTCGATACTTTAAAGCTAGCACTAGAGTACGGAACGTTACTCACTCTTTCGATCTTCAGGCGACACTCAGCCGTATTTATTATTGAAAAACTTTCAATTAACAGCTAGTGCAGCAGATTGATATTTCTGAGCTATTTTATAGATTTTCTGAACTGAAATATTTTAAATACTAATCTACTCATGTATATTTTATTTATCTTCACAACTCCAGGTGTAAGCAGTTGCCCATCATAGAGAATATTTTTGATATACATTGTATAATAGTCAATCATGTTTGATTGACTAAATGACTGACCTGTAGGCATGGTCAGTATTGAAAGTTATATTACGTGCTTGTTATTTTTTATGCTTGCTATTTTTGTGCTTGCTATTTTTGTGCTTGTTATTTTTGTGCTTCTAGAGCGCCTCCTGTTCACGCAACAACTGAAGAGTTTGCAGCTATTCTCATTTCTACAGCAACTACCATTGCTGATATTAACAGCTGCATTGCGGAATATTGAGAGAGAGAGAGCGAGAGAGAGAAAGAGAGGGGGGGGGGGGGAGAGAGGAGGGGGGGGTAGGAGAGAGGGATAGAAGTCGAGTAAAATGAGCCTGAAGGCAAACCGTTGATTAGTTTGATTGATTAAAGCAATGACTGGACAAGGTGAAGTTAAATTACCGCAGATTAAAGCATTAGTACAACGTACTGTTGGAAATTCCGCAGATTAAAGCATTAGTACAACTTACTGTTGGAAATTCCGCAGATTAAAGCATTAGTACAACTTTCTGTTGGAAATTCCGCAGATTAAAGCATTAGTACAACTTTCTGTTTGATAAGAAATGCTCTTTCTTTAAGGGTGCGATGAATTCTAGTGAGCTTCGTGAAGAGATGATTTTGTGGAATAGATTACAGAACTGAGTTGAATTCTTTGTTTGATTGATAAAATTTGCTATTAGAGGAAATCCTAACCGTGTTTAATGTGAGTCTTCTCGAAGGATCCACTGGGATGCTTGGCTGGGTTTTAATAATAATAAATAATTAAGGTTTAACGTCCGTTTCCTCATACAAGGATGATGTCAGGGACGTCAACTTAACAAAAAAACCTCTGCAGCAGTTTTCATACTAAACCACTATATTATTGTGATAAATATCGGCAGCGTAGTCTGGATCCAACAAGAACAGAGAGCAAGGGGGTAAATTTAACTTGAGGCTGGGGGATGGCGAGAAATATTTCATATTTGGTGTAGGCTAGTCTACCATACCAATATCCTAGCTATTTACGCCGTTCATATTCTATGTGTTTGTTATTATTTTATATTTTGATGCTGATACATGTCTAACAATAGCACTATGGTGTTTGTATTTTTGTTCTGATATTCTTGGAGCAATTACTATAATACTGGTGCTTTAGATCGACATTTTCTGAATACTATTTAATGTATGCTCATTTTAAGCTGTGGAGTGTAGGCATTGAAGATGTTATATTAGGGCTGGTAACTATTAAACCTTTTTAATAACTTTTTTCAAATTACTGATTAATTAATCGCTAATTTTAGTTAATATTCCACATATTTAATAATTATACTTCTGTCTGATCCATGATAAGCGAATGATTTGTAGCAAATTAAAGGTAAAACCTTTGTGAAGAAATTAACTTGCTGATCTATGGAGTGCTCCGTATGCCCCGTGAAACTCTGAGTAAGAATATGGACCAGCCACCTGCCAGACCACTAGAGAGAGAGAGAGAGAGAGAGAGAGGGAGAGAGATCGACATTGCCGCTCAGACTATGAATGGTTATGACAATTACACAACTACTTCTACTTCTAATTTACAATGATTATCGAATAGTAACTCTAGTCAGTCCCGTATTTCAGGCAATATCATTCCCAGAATATCTTAAAGCACACCTGTTGATATATTTAATGACCATCTATGACTACACTCAACTTCTCTAACGTTACTCGTGTAAACATATGCTATTAACTTAATGTAGCATCGACGTATTGTACACTAAGTGACTAAGCGAAAGGAAGGCCTAACAATTAATTTTTAAAACTTCAGCAATACCGTTTAACTAAATAATATGTAGCCTTTCAGATATAACTCATGACTAAAGTCAATTCTATACGTAATTTACGACAACATTTATCATCACTCGTGTATTTCAGACATAAGTACACAAGACATTACGTATATTTTGCATTTAATTAGAAATTACCTAACAAGTATACAATTCTGTACAGAAAGATGCACAAAAGAGCTACAAATACTGTTAGTCCGTAAATGATCTTAGAGTGAATATTAATATAACGGCAGTGCCCTCGGACAGTAAATGTTCTTTTAATTGCTGTTGATAAGGCTCAGAAGAGAGATCAATCGATGTCCACTCTAGATTCTGCTTCTTTGCCTCTGAAAACATCAGCTCAGTGGAGTGATTGGCTCGGTTAATGTAGCTGAGAATGAACTTGGCGTTCGGCTGAAAAACAAATATGACATTCGATGGAATAAATGAGAAACACTTATTTTAACTGCAATTATTTTCACTAAGAAGCTTTGAATGGACTCACAACATTAAATGGGAAATAATGCATTCTAAATAATTCAGACTACATAACGCAAATAACACAATTTATAAACGCACTGGTCTACCTAAATTTCAATTTTTTTGTAGTTGTATTTAACTAAGAAGAATGCAAAAATATAAAATACAAAACACAACAATATTAAACTTAAATAAGTGAAATATATAGCATCGCTTTTAACATTGAACGTATTTACAAAATTTATAAGACAAAACAGTAAAATCAGAAAAAAGAGAGTAAGGGAAAAATAAATTACAATAAATTATATAAGTAGGGAAGGATGGCAACCACGAAGTAAAACTTTCAATGCTACGGTATAAGAACAATGCAAAGCATTTAAAAATTATTTATTAATGACTAGAATGTCTCAATAGTGCAGTGGAGAGACGCGTCAGCTAACGTCATGAGATTTTAGATGACAGGGGTGAATTGAGGAAAGAGGGATGAAGTAAGCTCTCGTGGGTTCCACTATCATTCGCAATGATCTGAGAGTACAATCTCGGACTTCTTATACGAACAATGGAATAAATTTCCTAATATCGGTTTTAAATTACGGAATTAGAATTAATAGATACTAATGTGCTTGATCATTTTACTATAATGCGTGTCATTATTGTGGGATATCGTCTCTCTTTCTTAAGCATAAATTACAATGTACATATTCAACTAATATAATATATGAGTCTTCCTTACGTCTCTAACAGTAGCAAAAAAAAAAAAAAAAATGCAACTAAGTAATTTTTATATTAAAGACTATGTCAGCTAAATTTGTCAGATATCATGTAATTTGTCAGAAGAAATTATTTATGAACTGATTTCATAGTACAGCTTTTGATAATTGAGGTTATTTTTAAATATATCTTAAATATATTATGAACTCATGCTACAAGCTTATTAAAAAATACACAGTACCTGTTTAACCAATAGACTTCGAACTGTTTCGAATAGCAGAGGAACTGCTTGAGGCCAGAAAACCACATCAGCCCCGAGAATTACATCAAAGCCTCCATACGTGTCTACTAACTCGTTGACTGATGTAATACCCCAGCACAACTCCCAGCATCCAGGTTTCTCTAAATAGAACAGTAGCAATCAGAGAAGTTAATTAACAAATCACGATGACAACTGCAGAAAATTACGAGATATAATCCTATCTCTCTCAGCCTACTGGCAGGTCCACATCCGGGTTTCTCTAAATAGAACAGCATCAGTCAGAGTAGTTAATTAAAAATCACGATGACAAATGCACAGCATTACGAGATATAATCCTATCTATCTCTCAGCCTACTGGCAGGTTCATGGTATATAACGCCTCCACTCATCTTCATTTCCATCTTCTATCCTCTTCATGCCCACATACGAGTGGATCTTTAAATAATTAAACATTCCTTGTGACATACCATTATTCCGGGGGGATTTTGCTTATGACAACGTGGGCCCCCTATGCCTTCCTCAGCTTCGACTAACATTTACTTCGCAGGGACTTCATACCCTGAGAAAACAATCCTTTTTACCCTAACAATAATCTATAGTCCTATAGAACTTAATATTTACAGAAAAATTCTTTAAGGTAAAGGTAATTAAATCAATATTCCCAATCAAATCAATCAATAACTACATATTCAGATTCTAAGTTATGTAAAAGTTAAATTTATTTTCAATTAAATTAAGTTTTAGTTTATCATTTATTCATGTAGCAATCAGTTGAGAAAGTCTTAGCTGTGGAAGCAGCTAAGCGAAGATCCGTCCATTTATAGAATCTCTTAAGCAGATTATCAATAAAAAGATTAATTATCTATAAAAATATTATACAAATTATATGTAACTAAGAGGCCATACCAAACTCAAAATAGTAGAGGAAATGGCACTTGTTAAATGAAAATATAATAGTTTGTAGAGATAGTATACCTTGTAAGTTTGTTCTTTGTTCAGAACACTAGAAGCCAATGTTACTTTAGATTACAATAACGAAATATTGAAAATGTAAGCAATCTCGTTGCACAGACAATTTCTAGTTATATGCAAACCACAACTACTCTAAACTAGACAAAACCATCACAGGCTAGTCCGCTGCATACGGCACCTTAAAATGGAAAATCACAATGTGGTAGAATACAGAAAGGGAATTAAAATTCATAGCCAGAACTGATAAAAAAGCTAACCGAACGTAGATTGGAAGTTGGTGTCTATATTCAGCTGAAGAAGCTCGAGCACAAGGTCGTTGTAATCAGTCAGCAGGACTTTGCTGGGATGCCTGGAAAGCTTAGCGGCCACCAGTCCAGATAATCCTGCGCCCGAGCCCAGTTCAATGATGGAATTAGCATTCCGGCATACATCAGGATTCAATGTTAGATACAGGCTTAGCAACTGTTCAAACATATAAAAGAAATGCATTTATTATAACTTTTATGTACAGGCCTATAAGTAAATAATTGAATAGGTAATTACAATAATATTTCTTTTCTATTGACCTAAATTTTGTTATCATTTTATTTCACCTTGGTTACTTGTTTTGTCCACAACATGCATTGTAGAAAGTTCTTAAAACTGATATATTAAATAAATCCATACGTCAGGTGTCTAGCAAATTAATAACCATCGTTTAATTACCTTAGCTGCTGGCCAAACTATCTGTCCTGTTAGATCATGATCAGCTAAAAATAATAAAAACCAATTAATTAATTAAGCTATTGATCTTACAGTCACTCAAAGATCAGTTCAAGACGCAGATTATTACAATTACAGTTAGTCATAAACAGAACAGAGCTAGTATTTGTCACTCTTCAGAGAGATCAGATTTTAACAAAGTAAAGAAATCATACTCCAGTGCGTCCACAGCATTGAAATCTGCTACAGAAATTATCCACTACATTAATAATTAGTGAATCGTCCATTGTGTTTCTGATTCAATACAATCAATTAAGCAGAAATCAATCAATCCAGCATTCAATCAATCGATCAATCTATTTAGTTAATTAAATACACAAACAAACTATTAGTCAATCAAATTACAATTTGGTGCTTAATAAAAATAACAAAAATTAGAGTGCTACAGTCACCCAATGACAACATCAAGCACTATTATGACAAAATCAAATAGAATAAAAGCAATATGAGGTCCTAACCAGGTGTAAATTCCAAAATCCAGAAAATAAAGCAAAAGATTATTATTTATTTATTTCATACGCAAAGTCAAAGATGATTATTTCATTAGCAGACAATGTTCTAATGATTTTGAAGATCAAAATGGGACTTGCCCTCTTTAGATACGCAACAGTACCACTCTATTCAATTCATTATAATTAAATCATTCCTAGACTGCTCTTTACACTCAGGGTATTAAAAATAGTGGAACTTATAAGATGTCTCATTCATTGATATCAGATCAAAGCATAGAAAGTAATCCTAACTTGTAGAAGCTTTGTGTAGAGCGTGTAACCGCAGCTCTAGGTTTCCAACTGAAATTTCTTTAAGCTCATAACTGCAGTAGACAGTTAAAAAAAATAGTACTAAATGAAATGCAAGAAGTCTTGAATTCAGATAGTAACACAGAACATTCTGTCCAAGTTAAAAGAGATAATAAATTTAATTAAAATATTGGTAGAAATGTTAAAACATTAAATGAAATATATTAGCAACATTTAGGCCTATGTCTATTGGTATAATATAAAGTTGGGTCAGAAACATGTACAAAACTACTGGAAGAGAAGCAAAGAGATAGCTGCATGTGTTTTAAACAGTTTATTGCAGTAGAAACTGAGGAAGGTAATGTGAAATCACTGTAGTAGTCATAGCTTTAGGAAGATATTAGCATATCATTTTAGATCAGTAATTTGGTAAGGCAAACATTTGAAATAGACAAAGATAACACATTAAATGAAGTGTGTAGAAATGAAATAGCAAAAACACAAAAAAATTATGACTATATATATTTAATAACGTTTCATATTGATTAAAAACGTCACTGAATAAATATTATACAAAGATACCCATTCAGTTAACTTACTTCTTGTCAATAAACATGTCACTTTCAAATATATCTTCTGCATCTAAACCAACTTTATTTGCCGACATTTTAAATCACGGCTGTTACCTAAAAACAGTTGCATTCATATAATTTAATTAAACTGTAACACTGTTCTTTCATAGTATTTTTATTTTTACATAAATATATCAATACATACATTTTATGTCTATCAATCAACAGTAGATATGGTACCAAATACAGTGCGGTTGAGATTTAGCATTAACATAAGCAACTAACTAACATAAAATTTAACAAACATAAAAGTATCAGAAAAGCATTGTAAGTTAATCTATGCTTCTGGCACTGTTAATGGTTGAAGACTTCTCATTAATTATGTTAAAGGTGAACAAGTTTTTACCATGAAAATGCCTTTAGACCAGATAATGTAAACTTTCTATAAAAGGAATGTTAAATGTTAAGATATTATAAGGATAATTTAGCATTTACACCTGAATAAACAACAGAGGTAAAAATCAACGGATGATCTCAGTTGGAATAAAGTGTGGCGGTCTTCACCTGTATAACTTAGTGTGAAAAGGATTGTTGTTGCGGTCGATTGGTCACGTGAGGAGAGGAAAAAGAAAAGATGGCGGAGTATGTTTGTAACAAATGTTCGCGTGTTGATCAAGAACAATTCTAATCTAGAATAGATTGTAACATTAAGTGACAATTAATTAATTATATGTGTAACGCTACTGGATTAAGTCTATAGAAATTAAGTTGTGTTTGTAATAGAAATCAGAACGAGGCGATTGGTAGTGAGGCTGATCGATAGAAATCTTTGACTTCCCTGAATGCTAGTGGTAAGAAATATTGTTGCAGTTATGATAATTTACATGTACATTCGATGCGCATGATCGTCGAAATTTTAGTTCGCGTAATAAAAATAAGAAGGAGTGAAATACCTGCATTTGTTGTCGTGGTAAAAGAAAAGAAACGATATGAATATTTAAACGCTATATATCTTTATATTGAGATAATTGATAGTCATAGAAATATTGGATTACTGCACAGTAATTAAGGGATTACCCAACCAAGATATTCCATCCGTTTCAGCAGACACCAGGTAGGTAAAGGCGAGTACATATAACTCTTAATCTTTAGATAAGATTGGACTGTCAACTTAAAGTTGGCAAACATAACATATAGAGTGGTTCACAGATACCCTACGTACTAAACATTAGAACCGCCTAGAGTATGAATAGTTTACTTCTAGATGCAGAAATGGATATAGGCGCTAATGAGACCTACTCATCAGAGTTCACCCTGACACTCCCTAGAGATGACTTGAGTCGCCTAGATCCAAATACTAGCATCTCTCCAGGGAAACCCCCAAGTACAGGATACACCAGATCCTGTTCATACGACAGTCAGGCCGGCTCTTTCAGATAAGACAAGCCATATCCTAGATCGGGCAAATCAAGATAGGGTCTTGTTTTACAACTATGATGCCGTACAGGGTGAAGATATCCTAGGTCCCAGAAATCACCAAAACCGAGACAGCCGAGATAATCGAGATAACCGAGATAACAGAGACAACCGAGATAACCTAGACAACCGAGACAGCCGAGATAACCTAGACAGCCGAGATAACCGAGACAGCCGAGATAACCTAGACAGCCGAGATAACCGAGACAGCCGAGATAACAGAGCCAACCGAGACAACCGGGATAACCGAGACAATCGAGACAGCCGAGATAACCGAGATAACCAAGATAACAGAGACAACCGAGACAACCGGGATAACCGAGATAACCGAGATAATCGAGACAACCGGGATAACCGAGACAGCCGAGACAACCGAGACAACCGAGACAGCCGAGATAACCGAGATAACAGAGACAACCGAGACAACCGGGATAACCGAGACAACCGAGACAATCGAGACAGCCGAGATAACCAAGATAACAGAGACAACCGAGACAACCGGGATAACCGAGATAACCGAGATAATCGAGATAGCCAAGACTACGGAGAGGACCGAGCACATCGGGACAAACGTAATAACCGAGGCGCGCGAGTCCATCTGGCGGTTAGACCGGCGGATCGATTGTTCTCGCCTTTCCCGGGGGAGGCAACGCCCCCGCCCCGAAACGCGGCGGCCTCAGTTGCCGGAGACAGCCGCAACAATGGTACTAGAAGTGGGGTCAGGGAAGGGAGGCCGGGCGATCCCGAGTTTGACGATCGCTGGCGAGGGACCCGCAGTGACCGGAGGTATTTCGACCAACCCAAATGGAACTCTTTTCCCCAGGATGGGGTCGAGACTCCAGAGGAAGGCAGAGCAATGGGTAACTCCGGGTCGATGCATGCTCAGCATAACGTAGTAGCGGGCGTCGGTGGTTATGGTACACCGTGGGCCGCCGTTAGAGAGCGCGAGGAGGGGGTATTTAACCCATCTGAAAGAAGATATGCGGTCCGCGACGGTGAGCAGCATCGAATAGTTGATCGAAGGGACTGGTCGCCGCCTACCGGCCGAGCGCAGTACCGTGTCAAGCTGAATAACTACGACGGATCATACCCGCTAAATGTCTTCTTACAACAGGTAGACATTTGTGCCAGATATAACAAGTGGTCAGAGGGCGAAAGGCTGGTACAGGTCTGTATGGCACTGACCGGGCCTGCCGCTTTCGTTCTGGCGGGTTGTGTCAAGATCGAGTCCCATGAGGAGATTAAGCACCGGCTGGAGGTGAGATTCGGGTTCCGTGGTCAAATGGCGACGCACCGTTCTGAGCTAAAGAACTTACGTCGCAGAGAGAAACAATCTATTCGAGATGTGTTTCTGGAAGTAAGCCGACTGATGCCGTTGGCGTACACCGACTCCGAGTCCGAAATAGCCCAATCCATAGCGATAGACGCTTTCGTGAATGCATTCAATAACCCTGCTATTCAGGTTAAAATAAAAGACGCTGGCCCGAGGTGTTTAACGGCCGCCTTCGACTTGGCCGTCGAATACGAGGCCAACCACCAATCTGTGTACCGCATTGGAGAAAGAAGAATGGGCGATTATAAACGGTTCGAAGGCAAGATGAGGGTTGCCAAAGCCCTGTCGCCGGTGGAAACTCCTCCGGTTCAGAGGAGGAGAGAGGATATTCTGTGCTTTAATTGTGATAGGTATGGCCATTTCCGTTGTGATTGCCCCGAACCTAAGCGAACGAGGCGACTGCCTCAACTCAGAGACCGAGATCGGTCCAAGTGTAGGAACTGCGGGGGAATAGAGCGTATGCCCTTCCCAGCCCAATATACACAGAAGTGACGCTGTATCTCCATCGTCGATTAAGCGATTTGACCAAAGTATTGGAGAGATGAAACAGGCTGTGTCGCCGTCCAAGGAGTCGAGGATGAAACGATTCGTCAAGGGTAGATTCAACGATAAAGAGCATAATTTCCTCCTGGACACGGGGGCAGATTATTGTCTGTTTCCTACAAAGATGTGTAAAGGCATGCGGCTTCGCCAACGTTCAGAGAGTTCAATGTTGATTGCAGCCAACAAAACGAGGATTGGAGTCTGCGGCGAAGTATATTTCGTGATAGAGGTCGAGGGTATCAAGACAAAAGGGGTAGCAATCGTCTCACAGTCGGTGGACGATGCTCTTCTAGGTCAGAATTGGATTCGACAGTACGTTTCTATGTGGAACATGGCCGAAGGGTCAGTTGTAATCGGGGGTAATATTGTAACTCTACGCGCCGGTGTAGTTCGTAAGGTGGCTAGGGGGTGGTCGCTGAGAAGACGCTGCAGATCGCACCTTGCTGCGAGCGCGTGGTGAAATCTCAGTTGAGAGGGTGTCGTCCACGAGAGTGGGATTATTCCCAATTCATGGTGGAGTGTGCTCAGCCGGAGCCTGGGTTGCTGATCGCTCGTACCCTCATAAGCAACGATCCCGACAAGATATACGTGCGGTTAATGAATCTCAATCTGGGGCCTGTCACCATTGCCAAAGGGAAGGTGTTAGCACCTGTCGTGGCGATCACTCGGGTCGAAGAGGTCGACGCCTCAGCTGCTATGATCAATGCAGTGGCGGATGCCGAGAGAGATGGTGCTAGGACGAGCCTTGAGATGCCCGATTATCTGAGGCTCTTGGTTAGTCCGGTTGCAGAACAAGTGGATGGCGTCACGGCGGAGAGACTTCGCGCGTTGATTGTAGAATATCAAGATATATTTTCCACTGGGCCATTAGAACAGGGTCGAGCTGAAGGTACGGAACATGCTATCGACACTGGAGAATGTAGACCGATTCGCCAACAACTGAGGAGACACCCCGCGGCGAGACAGAAGATCATCGACGAACTGCTGCAAGAGATGTTGCAAGCTGGCGTGATTGAGCCATGCGCTAGCCCGTGGGCTTCTAATGTAGTGATCGTCACAAAGAAAGATGGTTCAGCTCGTTTCTGTGTCGATTTCAGAGCTCTTAATGAGAAGACCCTGAAGGACTCGTTCCCTCTGCCTCGCATTGATGCTTGCCTGGACGCTCTTGCGGGGGCCAAGTGGTTTTCCACTTTCGACCTGCGCTCCGGATACCACCAGGTGCCCATGAAGCTTGAGCACAAGGACAAGACAGCGTTCGTGACGTGTTCTGGGCTGTTCCGGTTCACAAAGATGCTCTTCGGGTTATGTAATGCTGGCTCCATCTTTCAAAGGTTAATGACTGTGACGATGGCCGGGTTGGATTATAACGTGTGTCTAGTGTATCTAAACGATATCATAGTGTTCAGTAGTGATAGTCAGGGGCATTTGGAACGCCTCCGTTTAGTCTTTGAGCGGCTTCGGGCTGTAAACTTGAAGCTGAAGCCGTCAAAGTGTACCTTGATGCAACATCGCGTGAGTTTTCTAGGTCATGTCGTGTCGGGAGAGGGAGTTGCGACCGATCCTGCTAAGATCGAATCGATACGATCTTGGCCTACACCCAAGGATGTCGGCGAAGTTCGCAGTTTCCTTGGCTTGTGTAGCTATTATAGAAAATTCATTGCAGAATTCGCTAGAATGGCGACTCCGTTGCACGCGCTAACCGGTCTCAGGGTCAAATTCCTCTAGTCGTCTGAGTGTCAGGCGTCGTTTGACGCGCTGAAGGCTGCCCTGACATCGGCTCCTGTACTGGCGATGCCGGATCTTAAAGAGCCGTTTGTATTGGACACGGATGCTAGCCTATACGGCATCGGTGCGGTTCTGTCACAGATACAGAACGGAACAGAGCGGGTGATAGCTTACGCGTCTAGGACTCTGTCAAAGCCTACGCCTTGCCCAGCACTACCTGCTGGGCAAGGCGTTTTTAGTACGCACCGATCACGCTGCTTTAGAGTGGCTGAGGAGAACGCCTGAACCAATCGGACAACAAGCACGCTGGCTTGAGACTTTAGAAGGCTTCGACTTCTCTGTGCAGCACAGACCGGGACGGTTACATGGGAATGCTGACGCCTTGTCAAGGAGGCCCTGTCGCCAGTGCCCCCATGTGTGGGAAGACCCGGTTCGCGCCACAGAAGCGGAGCAGTGGAAGAAAGAGGAACCCATCAGAATTCAAAGGACGGAGTCGGCAACGGACGTGGCGCAGAGTACGTCGAGTGCCGTGGAAATCGTAGTAGAAGCGCTGAGCTCGGGTAAAGAACCACGCTAGGAACCGGGTCCACTGAGTTCCAAGCGTTATGGAGGCAGAAAGAGAATTTGTTAGTCAAAGAGGGGGAGTTGTATCGGAATTTAGGAGAAACGTCTAGTGCGTACCGGTTGCAGAGGGTTCCGCCGATTTCAGAGCGGGCAAAGATTGTAGATAACGCTCATCAGGCGTGGGGCGGAGCTCACTTTGGCGACCGGAGGACCCTGGCCCGAATCAAAAAGATCTGCTATTGGCCAGGTATGAAGCGGGATGTTGCCGTGAGAAGAGAACAGTGTGCAAAGTGTAACCAGTATCGAAGAGGAAAACCACCGAAGCAAGGATTGTTGCAGTATACGTCCGCCACGACACCATGGTCAAGAATAGCGATTGACATAACGGGGCCGCACCCGCCATCAAGAAACGGATATCGGTATATACTGACCGGAGTCGATACGTTTACAAAGTTTACGTTTGCGTATCCCCTGGCTAGGCACGATGCGGTGAGTGTTGTAGCGGTGCTCGTAGATAAGGTTTGTAGTGTCCTGGACGCACCGGACGAGATTTTGTCCGACCAGGGTAGGGAGTTTGAGTGCCAGTTCATGGAGGAGTTTTGCGAGGCTCTAGGGATTAGGAAACTTCGGACAACGCCGTACCAGCCACGCACCAACGGGTGCATCGAGCGGTGGCACCGGACGCTCAACTCAATGTTGGCGAAAGAAATTTCGGCCCAGCAAACGGACTGGGACGAATGGTTGCCATTTGTGACACTCGCCTATAACGCTACCGAACACAAGGCGACGGGGCACACGCCTTTCTACCTCATGTTCGGGAGAGTGTAACGACGCCCTGGAGATAACATATGGAAGCCCACCTGAGGTGATAGGCACCTTAACTTACAGTGAATACAGCAAAGAGAGACTCAATCGGATGGAAGAAGCCTACCAATTGGTGCGTGAAAATCTAGGTCGAGCGGCCAAGCGAGCCAAGAAGGCCTACGATGCTGCGGTTCGGGAAAAAACCTTTTCGGAAAAACAGTGGGTCTACAACTACTGCCCGCGGAGGTTTCGGAAAATATCTGCCTAGTGGCAGGCCATCTATACTCGACCGTACCGGATTATGAAGCGTATTGGTCCACTCAATTATGCTATACAGGCCACTCCAAACAGGCGTTCCTTCGTCGTACATGTCGACAAACTGAAACTCGTACCCCCGGATACGGCGCTCTCAGCGGATGAGCGGTGGGTCTCACTGAGCATGCCGCTGAGAGAAACAGTAGAGAGTGAAGTCCCGCTGGAAGGGGGAAACATCGTACTGGCTATAAAGAACGGACTTGCGAGTGAATCGAGTCTGGCGCGAGGACTCAGACCTCGAGTTAGACTTCGCCAGCCGATACGGTTCGCGGATGACTAACCGCTCAGGCGTTCTCGGTCGCAGTGCTACTCGAGAGGCCTTACACTCTCGAGGCGCGATGTTTATGATGTGTAGGATGTAAATAATGTGTTTTGTATATTTTAAACTCGCAGTGTTTCTGAGGTAGCGGGATAACGTCGGGGCGCTCCGATGTGGCTGAAGAGGATCTTACGGAGGCTGCTGATCACGTGGACGTGGCCGAAGGACAGGAGGGCTGGGTCTATCTGTGTCGATACTGTCGACGTATATATTCCAAGGGTTCTGTGATGGTCACTCACCTCCTGTCTGCACATCAGGTTGGGCTGAAGTTGCGACAACAGGCCAAAAGTCTGGCTGTAACTCTTGGAAGAGCCCGTATGTGCTCTGGTTTCGGGAAAGACTGGAGTCACGAGGATAGTCGGTCCGGTAGTGGGGATGCGAGAGCTTCCGTACCCCGGGCTTCTACGACCCTTTCTATGTCCTCCAGGGGAGAGCGGTCGGGACTGACACCACTTCGAGTTCTCCATTCCCCCAGGCATCTTCGACCACTGGTGGAGTCGGGAAGCGGCGGCGACAAGAGGAATGTCATAACGAGGAAGCGCCCTCGTCATTCACGCTCTCCCTCATCGCATGGCGATCTATCGTGCCGTCGTGAGAGTTCAAGTAGTACCAGCCGTCGTGGGAAACGCGGGCGGGGGCAGGCAGGCGCCCAGCGTCAGCAACCCAGCAGCTTGGGTGGTATTGACCGTCGACGGGAGAGGAGTCTAGAAGCCCCACCTGTGGTTTCTAGCTCTTCCGAAGCCCATACTGACGAGTATGAATTCGTCCAGGAGCAGGTTGGAGGCCTGGACGTTATCGGTTTGTCGATGTATCCAGAGGAAGAGGTATCTGCAGGTAAGGATATCGGACCCCATGGCGATGTCCCGGATGGAGAAGTCGGTGGGGCGGAGCAAAGAGCTGAGGTGAGACGCTCCACGGATTTTGCTGGAATTGGGGTGGATCGAGAAGACGCTTTGCACAACAGGAAGGTCATTCGGGACGATGAAGCCCGATCGAAGAAGGTCTGCTTGGTCATTGTGGATCCGAGTAAGAATGGAGGATTTGAAAACAGCAAAGGGAAAAAGAGGATGGAATCAAGTCATCGCCCGGATTCAGCTGCGGCTGGAAAAAGACATACGGGAGTTACCCCCATGAGGAAGACCAACCCAGATGATGAGGTTAGGTCGATGAAAATTAATTCAGGAGAAGGGAAGGCCAGGGAGGGTAGTGGGACCCCGGTCGAGTCGTCGGTTACGGAGAGCGGCGGAAGTGGAAAGAAGTCGGTGCGGAGTAATTCTCCGAGTGCTGCCTCAACCGGGGTTCGCGTAACCAAAAGTGTCTCGATAGTGAAGTCGATCCGCGGCGATGGGGTCTCTCGTACAAAGCCTAGTCCGTTGAGTGGGGCCGACAGTGGTAAGGGGCTCGCAGAGACCGATAAGGCCACGGTTGCAGCACTACACTGTTAGAGTTATCCACGGCGAACCGAACCCGTCTGTCGCAATTGACACCGTGGTGTCGGAGTTGTTTAACGGTGTTGAGTCCACTGAGAGAATAGACACGCCAGCTGTGGTTCTCGGGGCTGGCGTCGGTATTATCGCCCCTGAGCCTGCTCCTGCTGTTAGAGGAGTCGTCGCTACGCGTGCTTTCCATTCCTGCTCTCAAGATACAGCGGGGCGAGGTCTGGTCGTCCCGTCCAGCCCCGTTTTAGCTAACGTGAGTAAGGCATTTGATGTCGCGGCGAAGACAACTCGGTATAGGGAGCACCCGACCTCTGCGATGAAGACCAGCTCCGGAAGTGAAGGAGACAGGGTGACAGAACAGAATACGTCGAATGGTGTCGTTGGTACTGTTGCGGATCTGAGTCGTCCTGGAGCCAGTACTAGCAGAGGATTTTTGGTATCTGATGCCTGTCTGGGTGCTATCGTTGGGACGGCTGACGTGTCTACTGAAACTACGGTAGCCGGTAATCTTGGTGTTATGACGGCATCTAGTGAGGAGTATGGCACTCCTGAGCTGATAGAGAATCTGAATCGGTCCGGCTGGAAGATTTGATGGCAGCTGGAGCTTGGTATCAGGGAATTGTTACCCATTACTCCAGCACACTTAGCGTAGATCGGGCTAGTGCCCTATTTCGGCTACACCAATTTCTGATCGGTCCTCGTGAGGTGGATTTGATAGTTCAGGAGGAGGAGGACAGGCGTGTAGATGTGGGTACTAGAGTGTGACATGAGACAGATCGTCGACAGGGAATTCAGGTCATTTTCTAGACTGTGGAATCCAGCACGTGCGGACCGTCATCCTGGCTGTTTTCCCTTGGGCTGACCCTGATCTAGTTGCTGAGGTGGTGGAAGATCGGAGAAGGATCCGTTGTGAGTTCATGATGGAGAGCGCACGCCAGGCGTCCGTCAGCATCGCTAGGACCTTCGCGAACGGGATTTCGTCGTCTTCCGGCCCCCGTTCTTTGAATCAGTCATCTGGAGGTGATTCCGACTTGTCTGGCAAGTGAGAGTCTCGGAGGGTGACGCTGTTCGGTGTGAAGAAGATCGATGACCTACAGTCATGACTTTATTTAGGACAGTGTACTAATGCTTACAATAAAGGTTCATTTTGTCGTGCGTGATGATTAGTGAGAATGACCGATTGGTCGTACGTAAAAGGACTAAATACATTTATCTTTTTGATGTTCTTCAATTTGTTGTATAAAATACGTGGTAGGTTGAAGTTTACCTTATGAATAGTCATAGTTAATACGATTTAATTAGTGTTGTAAGTAGAGATTATGCCAACGTAACTATTTTTTTTAATGAGTTGTGTTGGTGAATGAATGCTCCGGATGAGGGTAGCAGAGTGGCTGTTGTTTACGTTAGTTCGGATTCAAGCGACTCAGTCGATCTTTGTGATCTTACAAACGATGAGGGAGACATCAAGCCAAGCTGCATCGAGTAATATTGGTAAATTGATTGACTTAAGTTCGGTAACTTCTAATTCTAAGTAATTTCTAGCACTCAGGGTACAATTCCCTTATGGACTGAGCTTCAAGTCCGATTAAGTATTATTTGATTGTATGTTTGGTAACCATGATTTAACTTCTAATAGCGAAGTCCGCCTGTTGTAATGTTTGTTCGTCGTGGCCACCTATTTTGGGGTGAGAAGTATGCGGCGGTCTTCGCCTGTATAACTTAGTGTGAAAAGGTCGATTTGTTGCGGTCGATTGGTCACGTGAGGAGAGGAAAAAGAAAAGATGGCGGAGTATGTTTGTAACAAATGTTCGCGTGTTGATCAAGAACAATTCTAATCTAGAATAGATTGTAACATTAAGTGACAATTAATTAATTATATGTGTAACGCTACTGGATTAAGTCTATAGAAATTAAGTTGTGTTTGTAATAGAAATCAGAACGAGGCGATTGGTAGTGAGGCTGATCGATAGAAATCTTTGACTTCCCTGAATGCTAGTGGTAAGAAATATTGTTGCAGTTATGATAATTTACATGTACATTCGATGCGCATGATCGTCGAAATTTTAGTTCGCGTAATAAAAATAAGAAGGAGTGAAATACCTGCATTTGTTGTCGTGGTAAAAGAAAAGAAACGATATGAATATTTAAACGCTATATATCTTTATATTGAGATAATTGATAGTCATAGAAATATTGGATTACTGCACAGTAATTAAGGGATTACCCAACCAAGATATTCCATCCGTTTCAGCAGACACCAGGTAGTTAAAGGCGAGTACATATAACTCTTAATCTTTAGATAAGATTGGACTGTCAACTTAAAGTTGGCAAACGTAACATATAGAGTGGTTCCACAGATACCCTACGTACTAAACATTAGAACCGCCTAGAGTATGAATAGTTTACTTCTAGATGCAGAAATGGATATAGGCACTAATGAGACCTACTCATCAGAGTTCACCCTGACACTCCCTAGAGATGACTTGAGTTGCCTAGATCCAAATACTAGCATCTCTCCAGGGAAACCCCCAAGTACAGGATACACCAGATCCTGTTCATACGACAGTCAGGCCGGCTCTTTCAGATAAGACAAGCCATATCCTAGATCGGGCAAATCAAGATAGGGTCTTGTTTTACAACTATGATGCCGTACAGGGTGAAGATATCCTAGGTCCCAGAAATCACCAAAACCGAGACAGCCGAGATAACCGAGATAACAGAGACAACCGAGATAACCTAGACAACCAAGACAGCCGAGATAACCTAGACAGCCGAGATAACCGAGACAGCCGAGATAACAGAGCCAACCGAGACAACCGGGATAACCGAGACAATCGAGACAGCCGAGATAACAGAGCCATCCGAGACAACCGGGATAACTGAGACAATCGAGACAGCCGAGATAACCGAGATAACCAAGATAACAGAGACAACCGAGACAACCGGGATAACCGAGATAACCGAGACAGCCGAGATAACCGAGATAATCGAGATAGCCAAGACTATGGAGAGGGCCGAGCCCATCGGGACAAACGTAATAACCAAGGCGCGCGAGTCTATCTGGCGGTTAGACCGGCGGATCGATCGTTCTCGCCTTTCCCGGGGAGGCAACACCCCTGCCCCGAAACGCGGCGGCCTCAGTTGCCGGAGACAGCCGCAACAAAAGCAAGGAGTTTGGAAAGTTTTTTTATGCTTGGTTTTGCAACAATTCAGTACCTATGCACTAGACAGAAGTTACTTCAGAAGTTACTTTACAAATGCTCTCTACTGATTAACTATAAATGAAATGCTTTATTGTGAACCCCGGCTCTGTCGGGCACATTCAGTAAATAGTCAAATGTCCACAATATCATAAAAGCCGTGAAGTGACTCACTTTGAGTTTCAATGAAGTTTCTTTGGTTCAATTCCCATGAAAATCAAACATATAGTACAATCTCAGATAACTGCCCAATGGTTAAAGTAAGCGGGATCCCATGGGATCAGAGATCCTGCACCCTCAAATTTTTGGCAATAGAGATCCAATAACAATTTATTAAATTCGGATTACTATTTGTTATCAGAGATTATACACTTTCTGTATTATTCCGAATTTTGAATTTCCAGTTAGAAGACTTATATTGTACGAAGCTAATATATTCAATACATTAAGCGAAAACGTGTCTATCTAATGATCAAATGTTTACAAACATTACATCTGGTTTTTCATCGAAAAAATTCCCAATAATTTTATTTTTGTTGTTTACTAACCCAAGAAAGATTTTGCTTACGACAATATCGAGCACTATCTGTTAATAAAACCATGTCAAAACTAATCCCTAGCATTGGAGAGACAAAACAATTTTGCAAAATAATTAATTTGAGTTACTCATAAGCATTCTATGCTCATAAATCGTAATATATCAATAAAAATACCAATAACTAAAGATTGAGTTAACAATTTTTAACACCGAACACTATTGAGACAAATTCAGGCCGGTAAACAAAAAAGACCAAAACGGTGCAAATTCCAGAATCCAGCAATTTAGTCCAAAGAGAATATAGGGCCTACGTACTTTAATACTTAAGCCTAAATAAATATTTAAATTTATTCAAAAACAAATTCTGCGAACTTTATTAAGTCTGGACTATTTATTAAGATCTTATATCGCGATTTGACATCATTCTGTGCAGATTTGTACTGTATTCTGCAAAGTTAATGGAATACACTATAATCTATATGCGTATTTATATTATTTATACCCAGCGAAATATATGAGAACCTGTCTATTCCAGTGAATATATAGGTCAGTGTTTATATCTAGGTTTATATTAACTGTGCTTATTCCCGTTCGTGGGAAAGCGTATTGTAGCGAAAATAAAGGAAATATCGTTAGCGAGATTAATTAAATCTGTTGATTATTTATTTTTTGAAAGAATTCATTTCTAATATATATATATATATATATATATATATATATATATATATATATATATATTATAAAGCTGGGAGTGCAAAGAATTTATTGAATATATACAAATATACAGTATTACATATAAATTTTATGTATAGGTTTCTTAATAATATATTCATAACTGTACTATGAACATCCATTTGTAATTGAATTGCCTAAACTTTGTTGATTCCATTGTTCGAAAAGGTTTATGGATCAATAGTGGTTTTATTTAATCGTTTGAATCATTTCCAGCATTTGGAATTTTAGAAGTTTTCAGTTTTGATCTTTATTAGTAATTCTGTTTGTTTAATTTGAGATAAATTTTTGTTTTAAAGTTTTGAAATTTGATACATAATTGACATCATTTACACGAAATATGCAAAGATACCTATTTATGTCAAGATACTTTGGACTGATTATCTGGATTTTGGAATTTGCACCGTTTCTAACCATCTTTTTACTCGCCTGCTTGATTTTGTCTCAATAGTGCTCGATGTTGTCTTTGATGACAGTAGCACTAATTGTTATTATTATAATTATTATTGTTATTATTATTATTATTACTAAAGAAAATCAGATTCTGAGAAACTTTAAAGATCTGACTTTTAAGGAGAACTGCAGATAAGTAACATTACTTAGAGAGGTTTCGATGATGTGAATGTCTAAATCTATACTTTTATTAAATTTATTTTAACAGCTTGAATGACTTTATACTAAGCTCTACATAATGGAGCTTTCAGCTGAGGACAAGACTCTGTTATCAGGTATGTCATAGTACTTTGCTCATTATTATATCGACGGTTGATTTGTCACGATCATTGAACCATTTTTAATTCGTTATGCAGAATGCAAGCATGAATCTTACATATACAATGTATATACAATGAGATACATGTATATATAGCCTCTAAAGTGGTATAGATATGTCTCATAAATGATATTGTAGACTAATTATATAACATATAAGTTTTACATTTCTACACTTTTGACTTGACCTAAAGCTAAGGCTATGGGTTAAATTTGTGTAATGTTATCGTCAATCACTCAGATTAATTCAATATATATAAAAAGGAACAATGAGTCTATAGTCTATATGAGTCTTTTATAATATTTTGACAGAGCACGTTGATAAGGTAAAGAACTACTATGGAAATGCCAGCTACTACTGCAATCTTTGTAACTTACAGTTTAGTGAGAAGCTGATGCTGCTACACTGTAAGGCTAAAGCACATCAGAACTATCTAAAGGTTAGTATTCTTGCCTTGTTGACTTACTTTGATATAGATCATATTTTTGCGTTTCCTATTCGAGTCTTTGATCAAATTTTCAGAATAGCCGAGATTGGCCATCCTCATCTTCCTTTAATACAAGTTTTGCTAGGGTTGGGGTACAAAGTGGTTTTCAAATCATTTTAGAATATTTTGAATATTGTTGTATGTTCATATGAAGTAAAGTTAAAAACAATGTAATCGAAAGTCGATTAAGTTCAGTACTAATTTAAGGGTAATGTCTATAGTGGAGAGATTGTGAAATTTTTTGACTGATACAAAAACATTGGTTGGATTTTATTAGTTCAATGGCATTAAGTATTTTAGCCTTAACTTGTTTTTTAGATTTCCAATTATTGACTCTTCACATTGCACACAAAATTTGATATCAAGTGATGTTATATAGCATCATAAATGGTGCTGTAAATGATGTTTTATACCATGTTATATAACAAAATAAACAAATAATATATAATTCTACAGTAATTTTGTACTTTTAGAAATTTGTAAATTCTCCTAGTCTAAAGGAACTTATGCTAAAGGAACTTATATACTTAATGGTAATATTGATTCTTTATCAAAAATGTCTTCTTTCGTAGGATTAAGTTGTTAATCGATGGAGTGAGTTTTTAATATTTAATGAGTTTTAAAACAGCATGAGTAGGAGTATGCACCTTGCCACTTATCAGAACACCAACGACTGATAGAGACCAAATACTGATAGTACTTGATACTAACAAAGAGTACTTTATAATATATTTGCAGTGCTATAGATATTTTCAATTTCAAGTATTTGTAGTATGTTCAATATTCAATTCTGTTACAATTACCTAAACTTTTATTTATTTATTTTTGTCCAGATTGTCAAGGAAAGCGAAAGCACATCAGATAGTTTCATTATTGCTAAATATGAAGAATTGCTGCCAACAAAGGAAGAGGTAGAGTCTATTGTGCTAATGTTTGTAGGTGATACCTATGTTTAAATTCAGTTTTAATTAGTTTAATTTTTACTTGTGGTAGTTCTAATGGAATATTTTGGGATGGTTTAAGCGAGGTGTATTATATTTCTTTGGTTATAGAAACTTAACACAAGATCAGCTAAAGACTGCATGTGCATTTGTTAATACCACAGGTATTGAGATAAGAAACAGAATAAAAAACTGATTTTTCTATGTGACAGTGTCACGTGGGTGTACCGAAAATTATAACCTTTTGCAGTGTTCAATTTAATGGTCTGTCAAGTGAACACTTGTGAAAGTGATGATAGGATAAATTATAACTATGTAAACTTGTACAGTATATCGTCGATTGGGTTCTTACATTGGACCTGTCATTTTATATTGCACTAAAATGAAATGCTAGCTGTTAAATATAATTGTTAAGGTGATCTAAATCAGACAAGCAAAATCTAACTAAACTGTCCACTTCTGTAATTATTGTCTTTGTTAATTATTTGATGAAATTATTGTCTTTGTTAATTATTTGATGAAATTATTGTCTTTGTTAATTATTTGATGAAATTATTGTCTTTGTTAATTATTTGATGAAATTATTGTCTTTGTTAATTATTTGATGAAATTATTGTCTTTGTTAATTATTTGATGAAATTATTGTCTTTGTTAATTATTTGATGAAATTATTGTCTTTGTTAATTATTTGATGAAATTATTGTCTTTGTTAATTATTTGATGAAATTATTGTCTTTGTTAATTATTTGATGAAATTATTGTCTCTGTTAGTTATTTGGCTATTACGCTTACATTGTCATTGTCGTAAATGTCTTTTTGCATTTCTGCTATTTTCTCTTGTATTTTGTATTTATATTTATTTGTTTCCCTGAAAGTGTGCAGGATTTTTTGAGTTAACAAAAGAGTAATTAATAAATGAATAAATAATAATTAATTTTATTTTGTGTTACAGTTTGAAGCTATAGCTAAGATTACATTGGATTGTGAAGAATCTCTTAAGCTCGTTTCAGACGATCTATTAAATAGGTGATTATCTTCATTGATTAACTGAATATGTATCTAATAAATAGGTGACTAGCTTCATTGATTACTTGAATTTGTATCTATTAAATAGGCTACTAGCTTCACTGATTAACTGAATATGTACCTATTAAATAGGTGACTAGCTTCATTGATTAAATGACAAATGTATCTATTAAATAGGTGACTAGCTTCATTGATTGAATGACAAATGTATCTATTAAATAGATTACTAGCTTCACTGATTAACTGAATATGTATCTATTAAATGGGTGACTAGCTTCATTGATTAAATGACAAATGTAGCTATAAAATAGGTGACTAGCTTCATTGATTGAATGACAAATATATCTATAAAATAGGTGACTAGCTTCATTGATTGAATGACAAATATATCTATAAAATAGTTGACTAGCTTCATTGATTAACTGAAAATGTATCAAAATATGTAAAACAATTTGAGTGGTACATCTATTGGTTTTGTGATAAACTATGTAATAATAATAATAATGAAGGCTTAACGTCCATTTCCTCATATAAGTATGATATCAGGGACGTCAAAAATATTCTTTTTAATATTCTGTTATTAATTAATTATATTATATAATTTATTATTATTAATTATTATATTATTATTAGTAATTGGTGGTGGTTTATTTTGATTTACTGTGATGTCTTTTTTAATCCTAGTTTCTATGTTTATACTGTTTGATTTGTTTTTTGTTAGTTTTCTTCCTGTCAAATGTTGATGAATAAAGAAGTAGATATATATTATTATTAATATTTAATATTCTATTAATATTTTTAATATTCTATATATAATATTTTAACAATTAAAAAAAATTCTTTAAAATGCAAGTGTATAAACTATGGTGTTTAAAAAATATTGTAAGTTTATAATGTTGATAATGATTTTAAAATTGTAATTATTTTTATTCTTATTTTTATATTTGTTGCTTATGTAAAATGATACTATAAATAGTAGAGATTTTGGCAACCTAAAGCAGTGTTGTTGTTTCTTAATTGCAGATAACTACTTTGTTTAATTTTAGTGAAAAGTCCCAAAGAATAACAATACTAGATAATTAGATATTTTAAATAATAGGTAATTAGATTAGTGCTAGCACAGGGAAAACTATAGTATATTGTATTTTATTGTACGCTAAATATAGATAGGAAATTCTACTTACTGATTAACTTTAATATAATAATGGATATAATAATGGATGATAATAATTAATATATTAACAAATGACATTGTGAACTATTAGTTCCTCTAAGGTAATACTGTTTTAATCTACCAAACTAATTAAATAGGCCTCATAATTTTGTTAGTATTTTGTTAAATGTTATTAGTGAGCATACAGCGAATGGAAACGGAGAGGTTAAGGAAGCAGAGGCAGAGCAGAAGGTTCGTAGGCTGTTTGGTGTCATGAGGGTTGGTTATCTGGCTAAAGGTTTGCTCATGAAGAACGACTCCGATGTTCATCTGGTACTGCTGTACTACCACAAACCAACCGTTCAGCTTCTTCAGCACGTCTATCAACTGCTGACAGAAAAACTCCAGGTATTTCTTTTATCTGTTTTACGTTGTAATCTGTAAGATAAAGGTAAACTAGCAGTTTATCAGCGAATTAATCATGTGACAAGAATATCAAGCAGCAGTAAACTTCTAGGTTAGTTAAGCAAGCACCCTTCACGACGTACACGTACCATACACTTCCATTAAAACATTAAACATTTATTGACTTAATTATGTAAATCCTGTTTATATGTAGATAATTTTGATCATTTAAATGTCATTTACATCTGTTTGTTTCACTTAGCATTGCTATGGCCTATTCTTTATGTCTTCATTGCTTGTGAAATTGGATTAAAAAGTTTATATTATTTTTATTTAATAGTTTTAACTAAAGTTAATGTGATTAACATTCACATATCTGAGAGCTCTACTGATAAGAATGTAGTCTATAAATTTTATATGCTACTGCTGTGCCTAGTTTTTCTTATACGTGACATACGCAAAAGTTAATGCACTAAGATACTCATATTGAAAAATTTCGAAGGTGGAAGCAATTTGTTCTGCTAAGTTTATAGTTATTTACAAATTTAAATAATTATAGAGCCACGCAACAAATGAGTGATAATAGAGATTTATGTCATGAAATCAACTACTTAGTTGTTTGTACTTCAATGCTGTCAGTTTAGCTTAAACATTTTGTTCAGTCAAGTCTGTAATGAGAAGTTTAAGTAATAATAGAATGAGATTGGTTTGCTCTTTACTATACTAATGAAGTTTTTCTAATAAAATGGCAAACAAATTTCTTTAACTATTCTGTAAAACATTTTATTTAAACATTTGAACTAAGAATAAATTATATTGCACCAGTAGAATAGTAGAATGATTACAGTTATACTCGATAGCTCCAATATAACGTTCTATTAGTCAAACTAACGTATAAAGGTATAGCTGATGCTGTCTAGCACAATGTGTGTAACACAACTGTTGTTCAAACAAATGCTTATTTAGTGAAAAAAGTTGGAATGTTATCAATTAAAGTATTGAGTAGATTTATGCAATCTCTTAAGATTTTATTACAGCAAATCCAGAAATCAAATATCTGATATTATTATGTTGTGTACTATGCTTTGTGATTTATATGCGGGAATGAATCATAATAATATTGATGAAGTAAAAGTTGCAAATTGCTTCAAATTAAGTTATAACTGAGGTAATACTATTTGCAGTCATTAGTTATTTTAGTTATCAGTTGGATGGTATTATTAGTAATGAAATAGTTTCATTGAAAGTAAATTTGAATTTTGCAGGGTAAATTTAGGTTTAGAATTTAGCTTGTTTTAAATAAGAGGTCTAGGGACCTGCCAGTGGGCAGTTCACAAAAAAGAGAGAAATGAAAGGTATGTGATGAATGCACGACTAAATATAAAGAAATGAATGATAGTACACTTTCTAAGGGGGAGATTTTATTAAGGAAGGAAGGCATAGACAGACCAAGATTAGGAATGTTAAATGATTCATATGTGGACATAGAAAGTAAATAGTATGAGTATGATTCATATGTGGACATAGAAAGTAAATAGTATGAGTATGATTCATATGTGGACATAGAAAGTAAATAGTATGAGTATGATTCATATGTGGACATAGAAAGTAAATAGTATGAGTATGATTCATGTGGACATAGAAAGTAAATAGTATGAGTATGATTCATATGTGAACATAGAAAGTAAATAGTATGAGTATGATTCATATGTGGACATAGAAAGTAAATAGTATGAGTATGATTCATATGTGAACATAGAAAGTAAATAGTATGAGTATGATTCATATGTGGACATAGAAAGTAAATAGTATGAGTATGATTCATGTGGACATAGAAAGTAAATAGTATGAGTATGATTCATATTCATAGAAAGTAAATAGTATGAGTATGATTCATATGTGGACATAGAAAGTAAATAGTATGAGTATGATTCATATGTGGACATAGAAAGTAAATAGTATGAGTATGATTCATATGTGGACATAGAAAGTAAATAGTATGAGTATGATTCATATGTGGACATAAAATGTAAAAAACTTAAAGAGAAGAGTGGAGGAATGATATACCTTGGTCTTGCCAATAGGCAGTACACTTAGAGAGAGAGAGAGAGAGAAATGAAAAGATTTTGATAAGAGTTCTAAAGATGAGTTGTATGTATAGGTTTTGACACTGTGAATAGAGGATTAAGTACTATGTGCATGACATAACCGTTGATTATGTAAAATAGTGTAAAATAGTGCTTCCTGCAGACTGGCATCATTTTAGGATGATTTATACGTATTTCATGATAATTCAAGTTTAGATTCATTTAAAACTGTTGTTGGTACTTATATTCAAGAATCCTGATATTGGTATACTAAGCCATATCCTTTCTCATTTACATATATTGAATTTTTTATCATTCAATAATCTTAAAAACGTTAAGTACAAATTTTCTGTATAGCAGTGTAGTCGGTTGGAGTGTGTAAACATTGATAAATTATATTTTATGTAGATTTGAATCAGAACTCATACGTCAGTTTTCTGGTCTTTTAATAGCATTAATTATTCTAATGAATGAATGTAGGAATGAGTGTTCATGTTATTGCTCTACATACTACTGTAATATAGTCAATTGTAGTAATAAGTATATGACAAACTGTGACGGTCCACTTGAATAGAAGTCGATAAGTAAATTAAGCAACAAGCATTTAGTTATTAATGTCTGTGTTTCTTTTAATGGAAATTGAGATTTAGTCGTTTGCTGAAAGTTAATTAAGATGATCATACCAAGATTACATTGGTACAGCCATTACTGGTACTGTAGAAGTGCTTATACATTTTAATCTGATTGACTGTCAGTTTCAAAATTTAATAGTTATGGAATAGTTTAGTGATGTTGTGATGGTTAAAGCGCAATTAAAAGCTTGGTTATTGAAGTACTAATGGAAAATTGCTTCAGTGTCTTATTTTGTCCTGAATGTAAGCTTTTAAGCTGTGTAAATTTAGGATTGAAAACAAAATCAGGATACATCGTGCGAAAATCTGATTTTCTAGTGCAACTCATTTCATGTGCTTCAAAAGTTCAATCGTATAAAATTTGTTTAGGTCGATTCCTTTATACAGTTAGTCACTATAAAAAGTTCTTATGTGGCATAGAATTTTGATATCAGTGAATGAGGTCCTGAATTTCTTCCTCCGTTTGCTCATCTACTGGTTGTTTGTACATTTTTATGAAAGTAAAATTGAGTGTCAAATCTTATGTGGAAAGAAATTGAATCTTCGGTGCACTAGGCACACTATAAAATTATAATTTTTAACCATGTAATATTTCTAATAAATTAACTGCATGTATTATTATTACTTGCTTAAGAGTAATGGGATTAGTCTGATATTAATAAACAGTAGATTTTGACAAATTTACAATTATTTTTTGTGAAAGGATTACTATGCAGAGATTTTGACGTTGGGTTTCGTTTTGTAGTTGGTGAATGAGGGCAATTATCTTGTCGAAGCAGTTCCCGATGAAGCCTTCATGATTGTTAGAGCAAAGAATTCTAATGCTACATGCAAAATATCTCTGACTTCTACTTTAGTTCGACCACATCCATTTGAGTATTACAATGGTAAGTGAGGCTTTAATGTCTTTCCGTTTCGTCATACGTAGCATTGCAAAGGTTATCGGAAACGGTATGTTAAAACTCAAGCTCATATAAACTCGTATTGTAAATGGACGCGTAGAATCTTACTTGTTATAAGTTTGCACTCTGTTTAATTTATTTTACTGAAAGGGATTTTGTGGATTTCATGAAGAGATTGTGATTGTACAAGTACTGCATTGCAGATTCTACTGTGTTATGATGCTGTATACATGTATGCCTGTAAAATTTCGTCTACTATTTGATTGTGCAAATATGTTACTTAAATAATAAAGATTTATTGTAGATGGCGCCGCTATTATGTTACATATTAAATTTATAACTTTTAAAAACAAAACGAATGATAACTGCACTTGTTTGTAAACAGCATCGAGCTATTAAACTAAAGAGTACAATCGAAAATCATCTGTGAAATATGTTTTATCTTCTGCAAGTATTGTATTCAAATGTGATAACCAGCGCAAGATAGATAGCCTTTTAATAAGGTCACGGTCAAGCCATGAGGTCAAGGTCAAGCCATTGGGTAAAGGTTAAGCCATGAGGTCAAGGTCCAGCCATAGGGTCAAGGTCAAACCATGGTGCTCTCATTTATAGTATGAAGAATGTATGAACAAGTGCCTTTGATGCGCCATTTGAAGCTGAATTGAGAAGATAGATTGTAGATTAATATTCATCAGTATTGCTTTTTAAGTTGAATTATTTAAAATAGAGATAAATATCTTGAAATTAATTATATTTTAATACTCACGTTATCAAACGGCAGTATGTTGGTATAAAATATAATTTATCATTTTATGTTATGATTTATGATTGTATGATATATCTTTCTAATTCATTTGTATGCGATTTTGAACGTATCTATATGCCCGTCGTAAGTTAATGGCTTAAGTATCTGTACACTTGTATTTACCTGAGCCGATGATTGGTTTTATTGCAGCACAAGTAGAAGCAGATCCTGCTGATATGTTGCCGGCAGACAAGTGTATGGAAGCGCTGAGAGAAATGCGCAGAGCTCGATGGTTCGAGGTCAGTTCAATTCTAATTCAGTATTTTGTTATAAACAGCATTTGGAGTTGCCTCTGGAGTATGGACAGCAGAGGTTTACTGAACCACCGGCTTATGACCGAGATAGCATGCTAGCCTGGTAACCAAACAGGGTCACTGGTTCGTTGTAGGACAATATATGGTGGTCAGATGTTGGAATAATGCGTATCTTGATTTGTGAGTAGTGTAAACTACACGAGTACAGAATTGATTGGCCTGGGCTTTGGTTGATTTAAATTTATTATATTATATTGTTTTATTCGGAGGGGAGAGCTTTTATTTGGTAGACAGAGGACGACCACAATTGACGTGGGATGCAGTAATTAAGAAGGACTTGAAAAGTAGGGGATTGACTGATGATATGGTATGGGACAGGAGGACTGGAGAAGTCAATTCGTATCCCGACCCTGGTTACTAGGATTTAAGGGAAGATGATGATGATGATGATATTGTTTTATTTGGTGGTTAAAATTTGTTGTAATACTAATATGATTAAAGATGATGGAGAATGTACTGTATGATAAAATATTATTACTAAATTATTTTCTTACTGCTTGTATATGCCATGCTTATAGGCGAGTATATAGAATTTCAAATTACTGTTAGGTTAACTTTCCTCTTAGTCTCTTCCTGAACATTATTTTCTGGAAATAAAAATGGTCAGAACTGTTCATTATAAATAAATAACTTGTGTTGTAGATAAATAACGTGTTTATTTGATTAGAGTTTGCTATTAGCTGCATTAAATTTTTTTCGTAGAATTTCTTATTAAGCAGATTGTGCTTTATGTTATGTTATTTAGACTCGCAAAACATTACATATTGATTTAGAAGTGCTATGAACATATCGGGCTGTATTGAATGCAGACCCTGGGGTGAATGGAACCCTCGTGGGTTCGAATCCCAGCCGCTCTGATCTGAGAGTAAAATCTCGGACATACAGTGGACTGGCTATACGGAAAATGGACAAAATTGCCTAACGGATTTAACATATGGTATTAAAAATGATAGATATCAACGTAGTTGATCGTTTCACTGTAATATTTATTATTATTATTATTATTGTGTGCTGTAGGCCAAGGTGTACAACCTACAGCACAGCGGTGTGGTGCTGAGAGTACTGCGTGACCTCTGCCGCAGAGACCCTCACTGGATATCTATCGACTTCTGGGTGAGTTCTGTTCCTCGTCGTGTGTGACTTAGAAACTGAACTGATACAAGTAGAATTGTGCCGTAGAACTGCTTTAGTCTCTAGAATTTAGAAACTGAACTGATACAAGTAGAATTGTGCCGTAGAACTGCTGTAGTCTCAAGAACTTAGAAACTGAACTGTACAAGTAGAATTGTGCCGTAGAACTGCTGTAGTCTCAGGAACTTAGAAACTGAACTGATACAAGTAGAATTGTGCCGTAGAACTGCTTTAGTCTCAAGAACTTAGAAACTAAACTGGACAAGTAGAATTGTGCCGTAGAACTGCTTTAGTCTCAAGAACTTAGAAACTGAACTGATACAAGTAGAATTGTGCCGTAGAACTGCTTTTGTAACTCTGACGTAGAAACTGAACTGATACAAGTAGAATTGTGCTGTAGAACTGCATAATACATGACATTAATATAGTTGTAGACGGTGATCAGCTAGATAAGATGTATATCATCTTCCCTGACGGCCATTGTTCTAGTTTCTATGGACTATTTGATACCCTGTGTTTCTGGAAATTTTTTATTATTCTTAGAAACTTAACTGATACTAGTAGAATTGTGCCGTAGAACTGCTTTAGTTACCCTTTCCATTTGAGACGACCCTCGGCTAAGGAAATGGATGTTGTAGATCTGTCATAGCTCAAGTTACTTAAATACTTGTTGCATAGATACTGTAGATTTATAAACTAAAATATTCTCTCTATTTCTAGGATCATGATTTTAATTATAATTAAATTTCAGTGGTTTATAAATGTTTTATTCTAGATTTTTGCAGAATTTGATGACACTGCAGATGACAAAATCTCTACTAATTGACATTATTCTAAATTGACATTATTCTAAATTGACATTATTCTAAATTCCATTCTACATCATTCTGATTAAGATAATCTACGCAATTTTGACTAACAATCTTCGACGTTCCTCATGAATTCATTAGAAAGAATTGTGCTCAACTTCCATGTAAGAATAATCTAAGTATGTGTTTTGTATTCTGGTAATGTATAGTGTACTGCTTTGTTGCATTGCGTAGCTCCTGGAGAATCTGGTTGAGAAGTGTTTGAGTCTATCGGATAGTCAGCTCAGTCCTAGTCTGGCTTTACTAACAGCAATGGAGTTCATTGCAGCAGGCCTATTCTTAGGAGGTAGTCTATAAAATAAATTATTATATTAGTAATTAAAACAGCAATATAATAGACTGTTAATTAGCAATATTAACGTCTATTATATTTGATAATTTAATTGACAATTTTGTGACAAAATAGTGATCGCAAAAGTTATTACAAGAAAATAATAATCATATTATTATTTGGTCTAGATGCGGAGTAGCTTTGATGATAGGATTTGTAATAATTGGATGCCCAGTGAAGCTCCTTACAAAGTCTGCTTCTCAACTGATTTGGATTTCATCATCTAAGTAACTATGCCACTGGCATCGATTTCTTCAGCAGCTTATATTCTCTCTGTATTAGTGCACTGCCCATTGGCAAGTCCATTGCCTACGACTCCTCCACATTTTTCTATTCTCTGCTTTTCCCTTCATGGAAACATATGAATTGTTATCAAATTATCCACCAAGCATCCCATGTCTCAGTCTTCCTCTAGCCTTTTTTCAGCATGTACTTAAACTGACATTCACGATGTGTTTGTAAATAAGTTGCCTGTTTTGTGTTACAGACACGCCTGGTTTTTACGACCCGTGTGAGAGACAACCCACAGATCTGCTGGCTAACGTTGACCCGCAGCTACTGGAGCACGTTACGCGCAAGGCTCAGGTATTCACTTGAGGCTTTCTGCTCCGGTGTCTAATTATATCAAGCCATTCTGCTCCAGTGTCGGATTAAATTGAGTCATTTTAACAGATATCATTGCAAACGTTACATTACTCGTAAGAAGTTGCATATTTTATCCTAATACAGTACTGCAGTAATGCGCCCACACCTACTCGTGACGTTATAATAATAATAATAATAATAAAGGTTTAACGTCCGTTTCCTCATACAAGGATGATGTCAGGGATGTCCCCCCATCATATGTCACTACAAATCGATTCACCCCAAACAATCTGAAAAAAACATGTGCTGAAGAGAAAGATATCCTAAACGGTGCCGGCCCATGATTAAAAAAACAGTCAGGCAAGATGAAAAGTTTATGCTGGGAAGAGATGTGTTTTCAACCTACAACGGAAAGTAGAAGTAGTAGACCATTTGTTATCTAGTAGTTGTTTGTAGATGCATTTAGAAATTGCTAGTCAGACAAATCAGTTAGTCTGACATTAGTTTATAGCCAGCTTTTCATGAATCCATTGTTAAGCTCAGTTGAAAATACTTTCTGTCAAAACAATTTGCTATGTGTGTTACAATAGGAGGTGGTGAGGCTAATATCGTTTGGACAGATGGAGCAAGTGTTTAACGGCAGCAAGGAAGCGGGTCAGAACTCAGTGAACAAGACAGGACTGGGCGGATCTCTCAAGCGTCCCGGAGGTTATGCAACTGAAGAGATCACTAAGAGAGGTATGTAATCTGCTTGGTACATTTTACTTGATAAAAAGTGAAGTTCTAAAGCCCAGTTTAAAATCTGTTTTAAACTCGCAGCCCACCAGTATGAAGTTTATTATTTTTGTGGAGTTGGCAGCAGTAGCAGGATGCTGAAGCTTTAAATAAATGGTTTCAGTAATTTTTTTATAATACGATTTGGGAATTTGTTAGCATGTGCAATTGAACATTGAAATCTTTTCATATGTTAATTTTGCTGTGCTAGCTAATAATAGTTCAGGTAATATTAAAGGAAATTTTCACAAAAAGGCATTTAACTATTTATGATGCTATTTATATTTAATTAAATATTTGATGACTATTTCATATCTCATTTTGTTTAACATTATTGCCATAAAGTCTATGCTTATTTGTTAATTTTACTGACTATTTGTACTGGGATACGAATAGACTCCTGGAGAAAGGCTTTTCATATCGCGACCCTGGTTAAACTGGGATTTAAGGGAAGATGATGATTAATTTTACTGACAAAATCAACTATTTCTTATGTACATGTTTGTATTTCGTTGTTTTGGTTAATTTTCTATGGTTGTTAGTCTCATTTCACCTTATAGGAGCACATGTCGGCTAGCACAAGACACATATTCTTAACAAAAAACCTGCGAGTAAACCACCAGCACTAGGTTTTCCTGTAAGCTATCGCCCTAGCTGCGGGCTCTAAGAAGATTGAACACAGACACGGGATTAGATTTTAACCACTGGCAGAGTAATGCACTCATCAGAGCCAATAGTTCTAAGCCTACAGTGCCACCAGCTAGCTAGGAGTGATAGTAACAACAATATTGCACTGCTGTCAACATATATACTGTTTATGTTTGCAGATAATTTAAAGAAGAAGAAGTAGATCTAAGAAGATATTGGACTACAGCAGATGATGTGAATAATGACTGTGACTTTCTTGTATAATAAAATTGTAGCCGTTACTGTGGATCCCATTAACTGTAGTATAAATATAGGTCTAAATGTGTACACGCAGCATTTCTTAAATTAATTGTTAACTATATCTGTATTTTTGTGGCTACTGAAGTTAATTATATAATTTTATTAAATGACAAAGAAGTACGAAGAGTAATCTTTGAATCATTGATAGAGTTAGCTTATTTTAAAAGATATATTTTAAAAATTAATTTTAAATGTGTGCACTATATTGATTAGAATATAATAAATAATTTAATATAGGAGTCTAGGTTCCAGATCGGCATGCTTTAATTCCACAGAAAACATATTTGTACCAATAATTAATTAATCCCATATTTACAAACCGCACAATGTTACTGAATTAGCTATGTAGAAGGCACACATAGTTTAGTGAACAAATACCGTGTGTTAGAAAGAACACCATCAACATATCAGTCTTGTTGCATTAAATCAACAGTAATTAGTAGAATTTGCAATGCACTGATGTACACCAGTTTCCGTTCTATTGAGGGCCAGAAGCAAGTTCAACCAACCGTACAAAACGTTTACGTAACCAATAAATCGTTCGGCAGTGACGACTAGTTTCATTAAATAAGATTTAATAAATGAAACTATTTGATGAATATATATTAAAAATGTACAATAATTAATTTCCGCAATAGTTAATAAATACTACATCCGTTACTAATATCAATAAAACGTGTATCTCTCATGACATGCACTTGACAACTACAGTGCCGAATGAAATTTCAATTTAAATGTAGTAAGAATATGATGGACTTTATCACCAATATTATAAGGTTCTTTTGGTTAATTATTACTTTTGCAATATACATGTAAAAGGTAAATCAACGTTTACTGTACTGTTAAAGGTAGACAATTTTAGAAAGTGGCAGCAGCGATTATCTATTAGCGGAGAACCACATGGTGCTCATTTGTTCGAGGAATGATGTAGAACTGACGCGGGGAGGGCCCCCCTGCCCGCTACCATTCTGTACAATCCCGCCTCCCACTGCTAGCGACGAGGAGTCGGGCAGAGTCGTCGATGAGCTGAACGGTTGATTTGAATGCACGGCACCAGACACCTGAAAATAACCGAGTGTACTTAGTTACTATGTTAAATGACATTATCATCAAAGCATGAATTACAAAATTACACATACAAAAGGGTCATCAAAGAGGATAATCCTATCTAGTTGACAGCCAAAATCATAAGCAAACACTGTTTACTTAGTTGCCTATTGTAACTCGATGCTCTTAGTTACCCAATTGTAACAGCTCACAATCATAAGCAAACACTATTACTTAGTTACCTATTATACGTACCTATCATGCATGATAAATTAAACAACATATAACAGTGAAATAGTCATTCACGATGATATCTATCACATTTCCTTTGAATGTCCAAAAATGTTACCTTTTCAGATCCGCTAGCTCGAACCAAGTCGCATTTAATCCATCTCGCGATCAGTCAACAGAATCCGATCTGCGAGTAAAATCTCAGACATTCACAGGACTGGTTATACGGAAAATGAACTAAATTTACTAACGGATTAAACTTTGTGTTAAAAAGGGACAGATATCAACATAGTTGATCGTTTCACTATAATGTGTGTTTGCTTTTATCATACCTTGACAGAATCTCAGAATTTAAAACCAGATAATTCAATACAGTATACGGATTGCCATTTTCCGCGAAGTACAAATGCTATACAAAGAGGCGTAATAGGATATCAATTCTATACGTAGCTGGCAGGCATAGGCTAATCTAACCTTAGGCTTTGGAGACTGAACGATAGGCTGTAGCCCAGCAGACCGGTTCTGCATGCTGAGTGGAAGCAGCGGGAACCGGTTCTGACTGGTTGATAGAGGCAGTATGTTGTGTTGCTCCTGGCTAGCAGCAGAACTCTGGATACCTGAGCCATACACTGAGTGCTTCTCAGCAACGATAGAACCGTACAATACCTACATGTACAATACAATACCTACATGTACAATACAATACCTACATGTACAGTACAATACCTACATGTACAATACAATACCTGCATGTACAATACAATACCTACAAGTACAATACAATACCTACATGTACAAGTGCAATGATTAGCCTGTACTTGCCACTTATTTTGTTTTTTTTATGATATTACACTCAAATTGAAAATAACAACATAAATAATTACAATTATACATAACATAATAATGACTGATGTTACTAATACTTAAAAGAGCAACATAAATACAACACAATTTATGTTGCAAATATTTAAAGGGAATAGGTCAAAGAGCATAAGCGATGTACACACATCTAAGGAGACAATATAAAGACTAGAGAAGTGACAGGACGTACATCAGATCTGGAGCTCTGTCTGGCCAGGTGATTCTGGATGTGAGGATAGAAGACGTCCAGATCAAATGGATCGACCTGAGCCTCCAATCCTTCCACAACCTTCTTCAGTCTCAACTGAAACTTCTTGCTCGTCTTCAACGGTAACAAAAATAACAATACAAAATGTGTTGCAGACCTTGACTGCGCCGGTAACAAATTGACGAGAGAATCTTGGGCGTTATGCAGACGATTGAGAGAAGGCAACCCATGTAATGATGAATTACAGTAATCAAGCTTTGAATGAATAATAGAATTTGCACGGATAGCGGCTGAATTTCTAGTAAGGGATGTAAGTAGGACAATTACTTAATAAATTCAACCCATAACAAAAGACAAAGAAAGAAAGGTTGTCCAGCTTTGACAATTACTTTAGTCGCTAGAAAGACTTCTATAGAAGATGCTATTTGCAAAATACATGATGAAGCTTGTATTACAATTACCAAAAATAAATGTACTGAAGAAGAATGAACATATAAGTCACTGCTAACTTTTCCATTTAGGCCTACATTAAGTTTAAGCATTCTCGAAACAAACAGGAACAACTATTAGGCAACAAGCCATACCTCTAAACAACTACTAACAACTGTTAGGCAACAAGCCATACCTCTAAACAACTACTAACAACTATTAGGCAGTAAACCATACCTCTAAACAACTACTAGCAACTATTAGGCAGTAAACCATACCTCTAAACAACTATTAGGCAACTAGCCATACCTCTAAACAACTACTAACAACTATTAGGCAACAAGCCATACCTCTAAACAACTACCAACAACTATTAGGCAACAAGCCATACCTCTAAACAACTACTAACAACTATTATTTATTTATTTATTTATTTATCATACGCACATGATATCACAATTTGCAGACACAATAGACAGTTAGAGCGCATGAACGGAAATAAAGGCCCACAAGTGGCACTTAGTATGGGCCATAATTATGTACCAAGATAAATTTAGCGGAACATGTAATGACATTGTTAAGGAAATCAACAATATACACGCACAAATATCTGCACACAATGACAATGAAAACATACTAATTTAGGTCCTGCCCCTGATCTACTCATAAAAATGCAATATTAAAAACGACAAATGCACTAGAATACTTACGACAGTTAAAAGTTAGATTCTTTTATAGAAAAAAGAAGAAACAGAAGATAAAACAGAAGATAAAAGAATGACGTAAAGCAATCACTGTAACTCTTTAGGTATTTGCTTACATTAATACCCTCCAGACATCTTTTAAAAGAGTTTAGGGAAGGCGCATTTACAACATTAGAGGGTAGAGAATTCCAACAAGAAATGCATCGGATTTTGAAATGATATCTTTCAGCATTAAAATAAAATTTATTCATGTACAAACTTGAACCATTATTTCTTGTTACCCCATTTTTGAAAGCAAAAAACTCCTCTATAGGTAGATCGACCAATCCAGTGACATATTAGGCAGTAAACCATACCTCTAAACAACTACTAACAACTATTAGGCAACAAGCCATACCTCTAAACAACTACTAACAATTGTTAGGCAACAAGCCATACCTCTAAACAACTGCTAACAACTGTTAGGCAGTAAACCATACCTCTAAACAACTATTAGGCAACTAGCCATACCTCTAAACAACTACTAACAACTATTAGGCAATAAACCATACCTCTAAACAACTATTAGGCAATAAACCATACCTCTAAACAACTACCAACAACTATTAGGCAACAAGCCATACCTCTACACAACTACTAACAACTGTTAGGCAGTAAACCATACCTCTAAACAACTACTAGCAACTATTAGGCAGTAAGCCATACCACAGAGTCATCCTTGTGCAACAGCAGATTCATAAGAAACTTGATGTCAAAGAGGAGCTGAACGGAGCGACTCTGCGAGAGCAGGTTGCTCTTGTTCTTCTCAACCGACAACAACGTCTCGTAGGCTGATAGTATTCCATCCACCATTTGTTTCAGTAGCTCCATAATCGACGACCTTCAATCAAGCACGTATTTACCTAAATGACTGACTTACACTAGGTGATTATAATACTGACGGTACTAATATCTAGGTGATTATAATACTGATAGCACTATTAGCACTCTAGGTGCTCAACTAAACTGTCTGCTGTTGTTTCTAAAGTTTTCTACTCAACAGATGATATGCACATTTACAACATCCAGTTCATTTACACTGATAACTTACATATTTAAAATCTTTAAACTCTCTTTAATATTAATTTTGTATAATATCTTTAATATGTACGAAAAATATTAATAAATATACCTAACAACATGAGCAAAAAATCTAGGCCATTTCGGTGCATTCTAACTTAGCACTCTGCACACAATAATAGCACATGACTGTTGAACTCAAAAGCCAATCAAGACCAGTAACAGTTTAATACTCATACCAATGAACAGCCTGGGCCCCTATCCTATTGACGTCCTCACAGAGATTGTACAACATTATCTGAACGTACCACGAGGCCTGCCATTAACAACACAACCGAAATACATTTATCAGCATAACAAAACTGTCAAGTAATTAGTAAGTAATAGTATTAACAATACAACTGATATACTGTACACCAATCAGCGTAACAAAACTGTCAAGTAATTAGTAAGTATTGTATGAACAACACAACTGAAATACTGTACACTAATTAGCGTAACAAAACTGTCAATTAGTTAGTAAGTAACAGTAACAACTGAATTTTAAATCAATAAATCGATTAACTAAAATCGTTAAATTTAACAATTCGTAATTCAAGTCGAAATTTAAAAGAAAATCTGAACACTTTAATCGGCACAATTTAAAAAGAACAGATCCAGTGTTATTCACCTGTTCTCGCATATAAGATACGCGTTCTATAAAAACAGCTATATGATCCAGAGAGAGGCTCAGAACAACTACAGCCATCATCATCATTATCATCATCTTCCCTTGAATCTCGGTTTAACTAGGGTCTTGCTTAGAAAATTTAGTAGCCATTTCCCTTAAATCCCAGTTTAACTAGAGTCTTGAATAGAAAATTTAGTAGCCATTTCTGGAGCCTAGGCGATCACTAACCGAAAGCCCATTCCGAAGTTGGTTTGGATCTCAGTTCTTTGTCGCCATTTACGACACGTGCAGTCCCCGGTTGGTCTATTCTTCAGCAACCCAGACAAAACATGGGTCTGATGAACTGTAGTAACGATTATAAATTTCAGCTCCTTTATTTAGAGTATTTAGAGTAGCTGAGCTTATCTTTAGGTCATTTTCAATCAAATTAATTTAATTTCTATTTTAAGAAATGGGGTTTGAGTAATGCCAATATTGAAGAGTAATAATTTACATGCGGCTACTAGAAGTTCAGAAAGTTAAGAAAATGTCAATGCTACCTGCATAGGAACTCGAATATTGGATTTAACATGCTTTCCTTCTTCAGTTTCTTCATCTATTTCAATACAATCCCACTGCTGCATAAACAATCAATCACAACCAGTGTTTAGAATTATTAACTCTCGCTATGAGCGATCAACAATATAATTCTATTTAACTTGTTTGCGCAATAACCTCGGTTTCATGGAAAATGAAACATTTTTCCTTGCCAAATTCTAGTTTATTAGTCAATAAGAAGATAAATAGGGGGCTGAAAAAACTAGAGTGACTAAACCACTAGTCATCCGGCCTAGTGTTTAACGGCAGCAACCATAATACCAATGTAAATTTCTTCTATTCTGTTATTATTTAATATAGAGTGACCAAACTAATCAATAACACAACACATAATATAGTTGCTCAGAATCAGTCTGCAGACATCAAAATTACAGCAAAACGTAATTCAGTTTCAAAGACTAAAACTTACGGGGAGGAGATTACCACCTGCAATGAGATACAACTTATTCATAATCGTTAACGGACTTACCGTGCAAGAAAGCAGCAGAGCTTTTCCACTGAAATTTAGCAGATGAACGTTGAACTCGGTCAGTAGATGATAGCTAGAGTATTCCGTCCATACACTGTACAGAGAAATAGTACTAGATCACAACAGAACAATAG
The DNA here is from genome assembly GCA_905160935.1 of Enchytraeus crypticus. NCBI lineage: Eukaryota > Metazoa > Annelida > Clitellata > Enchytraeida > Enchytraeidae > Enchytraeus > Enchytraeus crypticus. The sequence goes on from CAJHZI010000463.1 coordinate 3,693,610, forward strand.
TAATAACAATGACAGTAATACTAATATTAATAATGCTTAGTGCTTTAACACCGTGCATTTTTGCAGGACTTTAAAACTAATGGTCGTACTTACTAATGAGATAATTCACGGTTTAAACCTCAACAGTGGCGTAAACAACGGATTAGTCACAATTTGGTATTCTGCAAGCTTTAAAATACAGTTTAAAGCAAGGCGTAGCTGCGCCTCAGTTTTTGGAAGTTTACATCGCAGCGTAACTTTATCTACGGATTAAGGCATTTTGTTTACGAAGTAAGCTGATCAGCATGAAGGAGAGAGCTGTCACTGGCTGAGCGTTAGAATTTTTTGCTGCTGGCCTTGAAGTTATTTTTATTCGCAGTTTAACTCTGATCGGTGGCATAAATTATCTGCGGATCTTGCGAGTTGAGTTCACTAATGCCAGTAGTTACTAAAGTAGACAGGCTGCAATTCAACAGTTTTGTTTCAATAATTTAACCTAAAGACCACTACATCCAGGGTTAAATAGTAATAGTAACAGTAAGTGTGCTGTTGTGGCTCCCTTAAACTGCATGATCTCAATAGTCTGGTTATCGAATCCAGTGGCCTTACATAAGAATAATAAAAGGTTCAACGTCTGTTCTCATATCGAAGGATGGTACCAGGGACGTGAATACATGTATACAATTTAAGAAGGTTAGTTGCTAACTATCCACCCATAGCAAGACCTCCAACAGATCCAACTGTATGAGATCATAATTATAAACATAAACCACGAAACAATTATACGATTAATTCTACCTATAAATCAAATTTAACCTACCTATTATCAAATAAGCGACATCAATTTTTCTTTACTGTGGTAGATAATTATATTGAAAAGCAGGTATTAAGACTAAATAAATGTAATAAGGACCTGTAAGCCGTGGTTCTGAAGCCAAGTAATTTGTCTCTGAGACCAGCCCACCGAGGACTGTCAATCTGTTTAGAGTGATTGCGAACGGCAGCAGAGATTTTCTTAACATTCCTGCATCAAAATTAATGCAATAAATAATGAAATCAACAAATAATCAAATAAATAATAGAAGAAATAGCAAAATAAATAAATAATGAAATAAATAACCAAATGAATAACAAAATCATTCAGAAATTTAAAAAATAAAGTGACGTCAAGAGCAGGAGCTAGAGCTGATAGAGATCTCTTAGCAAGCAATAATAAGCACACACAAGTTAATTTTAATTTTTAATCCGAAAGAATATCACCATACATAGTGGAAACTAATTATCTATCAAACTAACCTTTATTTAGCTACAAAAGATCTGATATATACCTGTACCAACACACTCATAGTGATTACTATCTATTTCGAACTGTGAACTTTTTCAAAGGGCGATCAGCATACACACGACCACCAATATTAATCTGGGAATAATTGAGCTAAGCATACATTCGACTTAAAGGATAGTGCATTTGCATTTAAACGACTAAAGACTTGGTTGACGTCAGGGCTCTGGCCTTGAAAGCATATCTGTGACTGGAGGAGCACAGGATTTTACCTCTGCACCAAATGATCTGCTGACAGATATCTGACTGATCAGGTACCGTAGCTCATTACGCTCAACAGCATTACGCTCACTTGCTCAACCCGGTTGTTTCGCTAATACAATGACTACCTGCTATTGGTGGACTAATACAATGACTACCTGCTATTGGTGGACTAATACAATGGCTACCTGCTATTGGTGGACTAATACAATGGCTACCTGCTATTGGTGGACTAATATAATGACTACCTGCTATTGGTGGACTAATACAATGACTACCTGTTATTGGTGGACTAATACAATGGCTACCTGCTATTGGTGGACTAATATAATGACTACCTGCTATTGGTGGACTAATACAATGGCTACCTGCTATTGGTGGACTAATATAATGACTACCTGCTATTGGTGGACTAATACAATGACTACCTGTTATTGGTGGACTAATACCTGCGAATAATATATGACTACCTGCTATGGTGACTAATAACATCAAACATAACATTAAGAGTCAGAAAGAAATATATACTCTTGTTAAGACTCATCAGGCTCTTAACTAAAACAATTAATATAAATCAAATCATACAGACTTAATGTCAACATGTGAATTTATTACGTAGCCTATGCATAACACTGAACATGCAATTAGCATCTAATTTACATTTTCTTATGTTTATCAATTTATTTTTAAAAGCATTCACTGATTCTGCTTCCACAACTTCGCTTGGCAAAACTATTCCAAGCATTTATAACTCTCTGACTAAAGAAAATTTCATTAAATCTAGTCTACTTCTAAATTTACTAAGTTTATAAAATGTCCCCTTGTGTTTCTGTTTTTTGATAAATTAAACCAAATAATATGGTTAACTTTGCTGAAGCCTTTGAGTATCTTAAAAACTTCTATTAAATCTCCTCTAGTTCTTCTCTCACTTAAAGCGGTTAATCCAACGAATTTTAATCTATCTCATAACTAAGTTTTTGACAGTCAAATACAATGACTACCTGCTAGTAGTGGACTAATACAATGACTACCTGCTATTGGTGGACTAATATAATGACTACCTGCTATTGGTGGACTAATACAATGACTACCTGCTATTGGTGGACTAATACAATGGCTACCTGCTATTGGTGGACTAATATAATGACTACCTGCTATTGGTGGACTAATATAATGACTACCTGCTATTGGTGGACTAATACAATGACTACCTGTTATTTGTGGACTTTTCGTCACCCAGCTGATTGCTCATACACAGCAGCAGATTGGAACTCAGCTCACAGATTCCACCAGTAAATCTACCCATCAGCAACACCCTAAATAACAATCAATCAACGAATAATCTAGCAATGAATAATCAATCAATGAATAGATAATAGATAATATGTTTATTTTTCAGCAAAGACACAAAATGCATAGGCGACATACAATGCCTCAACAGCAATTCCTACATCTATTGCAAGAAAAATTGGTCGTCAGTAAAATATGAATCAATCAATCAATCAATTAAACGACTGCAGAACACCCTTAGACAGATTTTAGCACCTGCAAACACACTTAAAATCTGAAGGTATAGCCGCAAAGAACCAGCGAAATATGATTCGATGACAATCACACGTCCTACTAACTTACAAAACATATTAGTAGAATAGCAGATTCCATATACTTTACAATAACGAAATTATTTTTTTACAAATAACGGAGTATATTTGCAGTTACCTATCAATGGCAATCTGACTGATCAGCCTCTCCTGATCTTTGGCATTTATCGCTTGTTTTCCGTCAAACTTCTTTGAAGAAATGTTATTTTTTTGTTCTGTGGCATTAGAAGCAGAAACTTTTACTCTCAACTCTGATAGATCTTTTCTAGCTGCCGACAACTCTTGATTTAAGAACTCCAATAATCTATGCAGTTTCACATACCACAAAACATTTACTACAGAAATGTTTTATACGGATTGAAGAGTAAAAAAAAAAAAAAAAAGTTTTTTTATTTGAGTAAATTAATCAAACAAAATAAATAGATAAATTCTATTGAATAAGATCACTAAAATAAAGAACAGTCAACAAAAAGGTTAATCGCTGTATTGTACCTTAACCGAAATGAATAAAGATATTGATAGAATTTTAATTTAAAAATATTTATTTATGACTGCCATATTAATGTTACATAATACACATTAGAGCGAAACAGTTCTATTAACGAAGACTGCTAAAAGCAGCACAATGACACCTACTTTCCGAAGCATTCCTCACACACAGATTGAGCATAGTCTTGAATATGAGTTGCATCAACGTAGCGATCGAATGGAATGGCTGATTGGTTAGAGTCCTCGGAAGTTGTTTGCGGCAAGAGTTCCGTTTCAGCTCGTACGTAATGTCTTACATCATCCAGCACAACCTTCAGCCTCTGATCAACTCCTCGACATAGGCTAAACAGTACATTATTTAACTATATACAACTATCACTTCTCGACATAGACTAAACAGGGCATTGTTTAACTATATACAACTATCACTTCTCGACATAGACTAAACAGTACATTATTTAACTATATACAACTATCACTTCTCGACATAGACTAAACAGGGCATCGTTTACCTATATACAACTATCACTTCTCGACATAAACTAAACAGGGCATTGTTTAACTACATGTAACTACTGTCAGTTCTCCACATAGGCTAAACAGTGCATTGTTTAACTATATATCAATCAATCAATAAGAATTTAACGTCCTGTTCCTCGCCATAAGGCAATGTCAGGGACGTCTCTTGCAGACTCTACACAAAACATATAACTATCAGTTCTCGACACAGGCTATACAGTGCATTAACTGTATATAAATATCAGTCCTCGATATAGACTAAACAGTTCATTGTTTAACTATATATAACTGTCAGTTCTCTACATAGGCTAAACAGTAAACAATGCATTATATAATTACTTATACCTATCACAGAAGATTAATTAATTAAGTACATTTACAATATTCTGCAGGCATTACAGAGTAAATAAACTAAAAAACTCAACGAAAACAAGCAAAAAAAGCGAGAAATTAAAATTAATCTTTACAACAAAAATATCGAAAAGGTTCACAAATATAATAAACATAAAGTATGATACGTAAGTCATTATATACATGGTGAGTAAAAAAATTATAACACCTGCAAAAAGTTTGAATATCTCAGGCTATTGCTAATATTTTCAAATCATACTTTTATCAATTACTAAAGGACTAATTTTGGATGCGGTGGCCAATTTTCATCCATTTTAATGCATAGATTGGCCAGTTATGAAAGTTTCAGCAGGGCAACCCCCTTTTTTGAATGTACTGTAAATAAAAATTATATTTAATTTTAATTTTTGGCCCTGAAAAGGGCTGTTGAAGTGATTCAGAAAGAACCAGTTTTATCTGCTATCATTACTGCTTATTCGATTTGCTTTCTTCCAGATGCTACGCAGGATGGCAGTAACTTTCGGAACTCTAGGACAGCCTTGTTGATTCCAGCTTGGGGTTGTATCCCCCCAAATTGATTATAGCACTTCCTGCAGTTCTGTCTTGTTTTGAGGCTTCGACTGGTGTTTCTGATAGAGATGCAGCATGGTTCCCCAGACATGGTAATCCAGAGAATTTTGATCGAGAGAGTTCGGAGGCCATACACTCTTCTTGATGAAATGCGGATTTCTCTCGCTAATCCATTCCTGTGCATGACGAGAAACATGAACCGGAGCATCATCATGCTGAAAGAAGATGAAACCATTTGATAGAAGAGCATTGCAATCATCAAACAGCTTGGGAAGTAATGTATGGACATAATACTGAGCGTTCAACTTTTCCTTCTCTCCAATGAAGTGCAATTTGCCCTTACCGTTGTAGCAAACGCCAGTTTTAGATAAAAAATGGGGGGTTGCTCTGCTGAAACTTGTATAACTGGCCAATCTATAGATTAAAATGGATGAAAATTGGCCACCCCATCCAAAATTATTCCTAATTTAGTAACTGGTAAAAATTTGATTTGAAAATATTAACAATAGCCTGAGATTTTAAAACTTTTAGCAGGTGTTATCACTTTTTTTTACTCACCCTGTATGACTTATGTATTACGTAAGTTATAATAAACCATTTATAAAAGACTGGTTTATCAAAAATTTATATAATTCAAGAAATTTATAATGATTCAGTTCAATCCACTAAATGTAATAGTAATATTCTCTCTCTTTAGTGTACACATTAATACTCAGAGTCTGCAATCATGCTTCATAAATGGCTCTCCATAGATAAACAAGTTAATCCCTTCATAAAAGGCTACGCCTTATCCGTACTGCATAGTAATATCATGCACAATAATTTGACATGCATCAAGAATTAAAAAAGAAACAATTATCAGCTTCTTTTGATAGAAGATTTTGATAACATATAATTAATTATATATTATAGAAGTTATAGAAAACTTTAAAATAAATACGCACAACTAAACTACTTTAAGTAATAAAAGTTTACAATGGTAAAACATCTAACTGTTCTATAGCTCAATATAAAAAATGTCAATACTTTAAAACTGAATTATATCCTGACTTTAGCTAATCTGGGATTCAATGGAAGATGATGAAGATTTAAAACTGAACTGTAAAATTATTTAAATATGAAAAATGAGATTAGATAATATGAATTACATTAGTTGTTAAACCAAATGCATAAATTGCAGAAGCATTAGCTCTACTCTCAGTACATGAGCATACCTGCAGCATTCAGAAATCTTAAAAGATAAATCGGGTATATATGAATGTCAGTGTCTCAGTAAATGTTACTCAAAACCAAGGAAGGCATACGAGGCCCACCTCATGAGAAGCAGAATACCCCAAGAAAATGGTAAATAATCACAAGAATGAGTATTGCAGTTGATATAAAATTCCACTCATATGTATACATGAAGAGGAAAGCGGAAGACAGATAAGAGTGGAAGCGTTATATATATATATATATATAATGGACCTGCTAGTAGGCAATGCACTGAGAGAGTTATCGGATAAATTACAGCTCCATTCAATACCTGGATCACATACAGCAGCAGAAATATCAGTATATAAGAATTCTATTTAAGTAAATAATGCATCATGAGTGCACACAAGTCATTTTGATTGAAGGAGGAATAAACCTCTGTATGGCAGGAGTATAAGCTCTGGCTTTCATGATCAATGCTCCTCCGTCAGACAGAGACTTTTGATTGACAGGTAGCCAAGCCATGTTAGTCGGTATATCATTGGCTCCCTCAGTCCAAACATAACTCTGTACATCTCTTTCGCAGTGCAGAGTGCTGCATCGTGTGTATGAATTAATCAATAAATCAATAAACCAATCAATCAACCCATTAATTAATCAATCAATTAATTAGTCAGTATGAGATATATATGTAGTATAGACTTTCATTTGCAGCAGTTTACAGATGTTTATGTGTAGTGTATAGTGGAGTCAATCGTTCCATCGCTTAATATTTTACACGATTCATCCATGGCCAGTAATTGATACACATATATCGTACATGTAGACGTACAAGCGTGCGGGCGCGTACATACATAAATATGATACATTTAAGTAAAGCTGTATACAAACCGATCATCAAGTTTAGAGAGATCAGTGAGAATTCTGCTGATGTGCGATCTCGTTGAGGTCAAAGTAGAATCAAAACTTTCTCTCAAAAGAGTCTAACAATAACAACAGCAATAATCACATATTTCTCATATCAGCCTGAAACTAGTAACCCACAAATTAGTGTCTAAAAAGGTTATGAGAAATCTGCAACTAAGTTAATGAATAAAATTGAATCTTATAATAGAAAACAACTTCAAACGAAGGTGTAAAATAACTGCATATGAAAACTGTATTACCCTTAAATAGACTTTTATCAAAATAATAAGAGAAATTTAAATAGATTTAGTGAAAAATTCATTACAGCCCGAAAAGCTTAGAAAATTTAAAAGGCTGGTTATTTCCAACTTTAATGTAAACTAAATTAAGCTTGCAGAAAATAATTTATGGACTGCAGGCGCCATGTTGGGGTATATTTGAATAATTTGCATTATCCCCATTAATTTTTTATTTAAACAAGACAAGCAATGGAAAATTACAGTTGCTGAGCAGAAGTATAGAATTTAGTAAAGACATTTTAATATTATTTCATTACCTTAACCCTATCTAGAAACATCTGACGCATCAGTTCATCCCACACCGACAGAGATTTACCAAACACTGTTGAACACACAGACTCCCACGCTGACAACCGGTTATCCTGCCAAACAACACGATTTACTCCCGCTTTTCACACGATTAGGGAAATAAATATTGTCATAAAATAAGTGTTTAATATAAAATAAAACTGTCAGTATAATGCGCTAGTTATTTTCAGTTTGACAGTGGTCAACATTGTGTACAGCAAAACATTGGTCAACATTTATCTACTTCAAATGTTATGAGCTATAAAGTCAAAATAGATACAAATTTTCTTTAAAAAAATTAACTAATAAACTTCAGAGGTGCAATATTCTACGTAAATCAGCAGATACTATAAAATGCAATAAATTAATAAAACTGCTGTGACCTTGTAATTTGTTACAGAGACTATTTTGAATCCTACCAACCTGTCTAAGCAGTTTCCAGATTTCGTCCCTCACAGTTGCCAGGCCTTTTATATTCGAAATATATACCAGTAGTTTTCTTAATCCATCATGAACTATAGTTCTGCATCTGCAAAACATAATATATTACATTACGCCACATAAAGATTTTCAAGCTAAAAGACAACAATAGTATTGAAGGGGAACCGTGCAATCCTGCTCAGAAAATAATTGAAAACACTTCGCAACAAATGATTCAATTATCAATTAGTTTATAAGACTTAACGCACTGCTGAGAATTAGCCTCAAAAGTGTTCTTTTAAAAACTTCGCCTTCACTATTATGAGTATTGTTGTTGACGGAAAACATTACACGTACACATTGCAATAGCTACAACTGCTATTGGACCATGCACTGAACAACAAAAGAAGTCAATAATTTTGACTTCATAATGTAAACTGCACAGTTTCATCTTTGTTTAGTAAATCAGCCAAATTTTTTCAATGTGGGTTTTACGCCAAGGTCAGAAGCCTAAAGGGCTTCTGTTCAAGACGTCAGGTGTACTGGTGTACTATGAAAGGTAAATGTCTGAGATTTTACTCTCTGATCAGCTCTACCGAAAATTTAACTGAGGACCTCAGGAACAACCATTTAGAATTTCATTCCATTACAAGCGCTTGCACACTGAGCCAATGTGACAAGCTGTACACCATTTGCGGGTGCATATAATAAAATCAGCCAATATTCAGCTAATTTAATTTATAAAATACATTTATTAAAATACAAAATTAAATCTTAAAGGCTCAGAGTGAAAACTAAAACACAATATATATCCTTCCGAGTCACCATAATCATCATCATCTCCCCTTGCATCCCAGTTTAACTAGGGTCGGGATACAAATAGACCTCCAATTCAATATTATCCGTCAATCCCCTATTTTTCATGTCCATCTTAAGATCTTTCTGAGTGTGTCTATAATATAAATTAATAATGATAATAATAACAACAAAGGTATAACGTCCGTTTTCTCATCCAGGGATGATGTCAGGAACAGGACGTAAACTAAATTACAGATATCTCCAAAGTACAGCACGGCAGACATGTGCCATACTTTAGATATTCAAGTGCTATGTGACAACAGGTTAATAAGTCAACAACTCACTTGTTCACATATTGCTGACTTTTCTCAATCAGAACTTTCTCAGGAATTGCACTGGAACTATGCTTCAATTTCGGCCTAAATTCTACATTTAAAAATATATAATTAATGTTACTTTAACAATATACAATATAAAATCATCGTCAAAAGCTAGACTAATTAATATAACCAAGTCAAAAAAGTATTAGCTAAAATTTTCACTTTAAATGAATAATATTTAAAATGTTTTCGTGGACCAGCAGGCACAACCGCTGACTACCATTGGTCTGTATACCACATGCTCTTAACCAATCGCTAATCGCTCCACAACGTGTCACTGAGAATGAACGAGACATGTTTATAATTATATCAAATTAAATATTTCTCTCTCTCTCTCTCTCTTCAGTGCACTGACAAGTGGCAGGTTCAAGGTATATGTTCATACTCAAAGTCTGCTTTCTCGCTCCATAACAGCACTCCTTAGCACTCCTTAGCACTCTCTTGTTGACTCCTTAGGGATCAACAAGTTAATCCCTTCACAAAGTCTATGCCTTGTCCATAACTTATGTAGCCTATAGCTTGGAAAAGCATGGTTCTAAGGTAGTTTCTCAATTCAATATTTATAAAACTTTATTTCGTTAAAACGAGAAGAAATACTGTCAAACAATAAAAATAAAATGTACCATTGATGGCCTTAGAGAGATAGCGGAATGAAGGCGAAGACAAATCATCAGCAGACAAAATGCTACCTGAAAAATATAGTAGCAACACGAAGTGACTCTAAATTAGTACAATATACTGAGTAAACAGTGTACAAAGCACAGAGCAAATGATTTAAGATGCCCAATGAATAGTGTCAATCATGTTATATGAACATCCTAGGGCTGGTTAGAGCCAAAGAACTCTATATGACGTTCCTCCACAAGACTCTATTCTTCGCCATGTTCCTCGATGTTCATTCTGTTTCCTTCTTTTGTTCTCACATAAATGTTAATAGCAGCAGCCTTAAGTTCTTCTTTGTGGCAGTCCTTCATCTTCTCTTAGGCCTTCCCACTGTTCATTTGCCATCTACTTAGAAGTTAATATATTTTAGGGTTCTTCTTTGATAAATATAATACACAAATACAAAATACAATAGAGAAAATTAATAAATAGCTGAAATTAAAAAATACTATCCCATACAAAATAAATTAATAAAATTTAATTTAAAAAAATTAGTGTTTAATGTGTTTAGTGCCCAAAAATATTAATAGGATTTGTTCAAAATATGTGGTCAACAGAGACTCTATTCGGCAAAAAGCCAGGTTATCGGCAACAACATGATATTCCACTAGGATTTGGTCTCCAGCATGCCAGCCTATCGTTTCTAGTAACAAAATACTTCAGAGGCAGTTATTCTGTGAATTTGTTAGTGGCCACTTACTCAGTTTTGTTTTCTATTCTTGATGATTGAATATTTTTGTTTGTATAAAAAAAAAAAAAAAAATTAAATCTGCGGTTATACTGAGATATTTATAATAGATATCAAAATACATGTAAAGAAGTACCAAAATTTATTTATATTAACCAATACTAGTTAATATAATGATTTTATATTAAACTTATTCATATTATATACAAGTTTATTGAACTTGAATTCAAGGGAAGATGATGATGATGAATATTTATTTATATTTAATTATTATTATTTCTTCATATTAACATCATGAATTAATATGAAATAAATATAGTAATTAACAGAAAACAGCAGTTTCAAAACCATGTCATATCAATCAATCAATCAATCAATCAATCAATGTCATATCATACCATGTCATATGATACAAAGTCAACGAACCTGACTCCTCTTTAGAGCAAATTCCATTCAGAACTGACATCAACATGCAGGCAGACTCTGTCCATTCACAAATCAATCCATTTACTGCAGTATTTCCATATTATCAATATTTATGAAAAGAAGACTTTATTAAATTAACAGGTACATATTGTCAAAACAGACAATAAATTTAATGAAAATGAATGCATGGCACAAAACACAACAGTCCGAATTTAACAAATTTATATAGCTAATGCTGGACAATTTAACAAAACTAAAAAAATTTGTGGACAATTTAAAACCAAACCTGGAAAAATTAAAACCAAATTTCTGACAATTTGAAATCCAAATCAGAAATGGCTTAAAAAGCAGAAGAAAACTAATTGACATGGAAGGCCATCTCAATCTAAATAGCAAAACATGCAGGTCCCACATAGTGTGTTCATGGAGCTAATTGTATTGACACCAGACAACCATGAAACTGAACCTAATGTAAAATCAATACTCTTGGGGAACATAAAAGTTAGAAAAGAGATATCAATTAATTAAACAATTAATTGTATAAAAAAATTTAATCAAAATCAATTTCATTAATGAATTAATTTTCTATAGCAGTTACCAGTTAGCATTTGTATCGAATTAATTACAAAACGAGATGGAAGACTTTTGGACTTGAAGCAAATGAAAGATTTTATATTCTGGTCGACTCTGAAGAGCCTCAATTTTTTTTGCAGAAAATTTAACTAAACTACAGCAAGTAATATTACATCGATTTAAATTTACTTGCCTGGTGCTGCGAAATACTTCCATTAAACACAAGATGTATTCAAGATAACAGGACAGGTAGGTAGAAATACTTTATTTATTTATCTATTTATTTATTTACATTTATCACCACATACAAGATCACATAAGCATTTAAAACATGCAGAAAGTATAAGAAACATTCACAGATATGTAGGCGAAACAGCAAGTATAGGCTATTAACAAAGCACTTACATATTCCGTTATTAGAACTATAAAAACATTTCTTTAAAAAATTAAAATTAATATTTATTGCTAAATCATTAGATAAAATAAAATATGGTAATTTCTATCAACTAAGGATGAATTGAATACCTTTCTGAGATTTATCAGACTGTTGTTGTTGATGGAACACAGAGTGGATCTGTTGAACGGTGCTAACAATGAGCAACGCCACGTCACACAGCTGACGCCGTACACTACTGTCAGCACTCTCAGCCTCTAACAACTCCTTCACTGCCTCCTATCAGTCACAATCAATCAATCAATCGATGAAAATGAGAGCTTAACTCCTTCACTGCCTCCTATCAGTCACAATCAATCAATCAATCGATCAAAATAAGAGCTTAACTTCTTCACTGCCTCCTATCAGTCACAATCAATCAATCGATCAAATTTAGAGCTTAACCTTCTTCACTGCCTCCTAAAGTCACAATCAATCAATCAATCAAAATGTGAGCTTAACTTCACTTCTTCCTAAAATCACAATCCATCAACCAATCAATCAATCTACAATATGGTAACTTCGTCACTATCTCCTATCAATCACAATCCATCAATAAAAAGTTTTAGTGCCCCCAACAAATCACAATAAATTAATCTTTATGAAAAGCTGAACCATTTCATTTTCCTTTTAGCACATCTATATCAATTAAAAAAATCAGTAAATCAATCAATACACACTGCATAACGTTTTCATTGCCTCCTAGGCTACAACCAATCATGACCAATCAATTAATAAATCAATCGACACTCAGATGCTGACTCATAATACAATCCAGTTTCTCTCCATCATATAATCACTCCATCAGAGGTTTCAATCACTCAATCAATACTCGATCAATCAATACTCTGTTAATCAAATAAAAAACAGAGTCAATGCCTTTCTCAAACAAACAAGCTCATATTAAGAATTACTAACGCAGAACATATTTCATTCAAAGAATAAATTACAGTTCAAAATCATCCATAACATTATTTAGTACTTGCAATGAAACTATTATTCTACCAAGCATTAGTTTTCTTTGCGACTTCTTAAGTTTCTATCAACGCTTGATCCCATAATGTCATGCTTACATTTAAAATACATAGTATTCACATCCAGATTTACAAAACAGCACAGTCAGCATGGGTTTGGGACCTCGAAACCTATAGAGACCTATTAAACTGGAAACATAAAGAAGAAAGATGGTGAAAGTACAAAAAGAGAGCTCCAGATTTCAGGAGCAGTTCACTCAAGATTGAGTGCATAGACCTCCTAGACTGTGAACGAAAGTTATGTCTTTATCTAAGACACACGCAAGTTTGATTCCATGACTGACAGTTTAGAATGCCACTGTTTAACTACTAGACCACAGAGCCTCTCTATGACCAAGCCACAGAAGAGATTAGCTAGTACCGACCAGTCTCATGTTGAGGTATTCATCAAACAGCTGATGCGTTGTATAGTCCTCCACCAATAGCACCGAGCACAGGCACTCACACACTGTCTGCTCAAACAACATCATACAAGTATCACCGAACATAAGCACTAACACACTGTCTGCTCAAATAACATCAAACAAGTAGCACAGAACACAAGCACTAACACACTGTCTGCTCAAATAACATCAAACAAGTAACACAGAACACAAGCACTAACACACTGTCTGCTCAAATAACATAAAACAAGTAACACAGAACACAGGCACTAACAGACTGACTGCTCAAACAACATCAATGGCCTCAATTAAACACATCTGCAATATAATATTATGGGTGCTTTTAGCATATTTCATTAATATAAATCCACAAAATATTGATATTTTTAGATTATTCAAATAATATGATTTGCATTCTACTACACAATTAAATATATAATGCTGTAGTTATCCAAATGAGAATACAATGTATGCACAACTAATGTCATGCAAGTTAAAATCCTGATGCTATCAAGCACCTAGGTATCTATGACCTATCTACAAATTGCACTTTGAACCCAACAAGTCAAATTTAAATTGTCACTAACTTCCCTACTAAGATACAAAGACAATCAAGCATTAAGATATTAAATCAATAGGAAATTTTAAATCCAGAAATCAATAAGAAAAAAACAAGGACTGTACCTGATCAGTTACGTTCACGTCTTTCAACCTGTTCCTGCAAGTCTACAACATTGCAACCACATGACCATTAGTTTTACACATCAAAAACATCACCAGTTCCACATCACAAGCAAAAATCACATAATATTCCTGTAATTAAACCATCATCCTCCTCCCTAGAATCCAAGTTTAACCAGGGTCGGGATACGTATAGACCTTATCCTTTCTGTCCCACACCAATCACAATATGCCTATATCATTCTGTTCGTTTACATTTTTGTTAGCAAGTTTTGGAGCCTAGGTGCTTCTGGGTACCGAATGCCCTTTCTGATGTTGGTTTGGGTCTTGTTTTTATTAATATGATCACAAACCTGGATCACATAAATATTCGTATAATTATTAATGCAATTATTATTATCGCAAACAACAATCATGTCACGTAGTTATACTAGCATATGTACTATATTAAATTATCCAATTTTAGTTAATGTATAAGTTGTCAAATCACATTCCGTATACATAGTAATAAAATCTTCAATATAATCTAAATCGTAAGAATTGCACTACAAGTCAACACTAATTAAGTATTCTGTTGAGCAGATAAATGACAAGACACAAAACATTAGCTTTACTGACAATTCTTGGTGTCTTATGAACACTTTCTAGGCCATAAGACTACCATTGCAAAAAATACTTAATTACGACAATAAAATGATGACGAAACCTGAAGTATGGTTGAGCGGAAATGACTGATGGTGGTCCACTGACGAGAGAGTATGGGGAAGTGAGCAGAAATACGAGACGACTGGGGGTCCAGCTGAACGGCTGTGTAGATATGACGAGCTAAGAGATATTGTCGCGTAGCCAATAGATACTGCCCATTATCTAGTCCACCCCATATCTGTACCAGTCAATCAATCAATATATCAATAGTTCAATAAACTATATAAGTATGGCTTTTTTTCAATCACACAAGAAATCACTCTGAAGAATAATAATATCATATAGCAGCATGTATCGGACGCCACCCAGAATATTAAATGTCTATAAATGTCCCAGAATAGTAAATTCATATTTATATTGATTGATTGATAAATTATAACATAATTTCAGATCTCTACCAATCTTCTTAATTTAACAAGTAAAAAAAATCCAACACATCAAATAGATATCACAAATGAAAAACGGCTCAGTATCATGACGCCCTCGAGTTTCAGGAAAAATACATTGTTAGAATAATATTCTAAAGCAGCAGGAAAGAGCATATAACATGCTGATTGAACCACCGAATTCTTTAACCCAATATCACGAGTTAACGTCAGATGTTAAAGGATTTTAATTGCTACATTGAACAACAACAACATCAGGAGAGTCCCTGGCAGTATGGGCTTATTGAAAACAATCTCTACATCACTATATCATGGAGTGATGTCATCGACTGGTGATAAAACAACTCTAAAATAGATCTACGCTGCATAGAAAGAGATAAAATACCTTTTCAGGCATATCCATTAGCAACTTAAGATTTAAAGCCATGCCATACACCTGACTCTGCTCAGATTTCCTGTTACATTGAAACATCAGTAAAGATATTAACCCACTTTCCTCAGGAGCATATATTATTATTATTAGTGGTAGTAGTAGTAGTAGTAGTAGAATGGAAGGGAAAAGAGGCAGGGGCAGCCCGAGATTAGGTATGTTAGATGATTTAAAGACCCAAGCATATGTGGAAATGAAGAGGAAAGTGGAAGACAAAGAAGAGTGAAGACGTTATATCCCATGGACCTGCCAGTAGGCAGTGCACTAAGAGAGTGAGCAGTATAACAGTATCAATGACGTAACCACACATTTTTAACAGGGGGACGAACTGAAGAGGACGCTCACGAACTGAAGAAAAGGCCACTGTGTCTATAGGAGACCCAAGGGGGACGTGAAATTTAAGGGTAGTGGCTCACCTGTCCTTACATCTCTGTACCGATAAGCAGTATTATTACTAATATTATTAACAGAGATGAATTAAATAAAAAGTATTACACTGATAAATCAATATTCATATAATTTGTAAAAGTCCTAGGCATTAATGGTACAAAGATAAAATATTCCATTGCAAATCATTTGGAGCACGGATTAAAATCCATGGTTGGTACATCACTGATTTTCAGTTGAGAGATGAAATTGTTACGTGAGTTTGATCCTAGAATTCTGACAAAAAACAAGTACATAAAAAAGTAGGTTTAAGATATCTAACGTAAATGCGTCTGTTTCTTTCAAAGACGCTGAAGAAGCAGAAACTCTCGAGTGAACTTGCTTCAAGTTCTGACACAAAGATTGCATCTTCGATATAGACTGCGTAACCTAAGAAATACAATATAACATCTTTTGATTTTGACATAACATATGGATTTAGGTTATCTTTTATGTTGTCATTTAGTACCTCTTAAATGTTATCCCATTGGCTTAACTGTTGTCATACCCTGCAGATCCTAACTATCTATTAAAAATAACTTTGAATTTTAAGATCTTAAAGAAATAGTATTCGGCATCATATCATCTTTCCTTTACTCCTAGTTCAACAGGATCGGGATATGAAAAGACCTTATCCACTCCTCTCTAACTCACACCGTGTCATAAGTCAATCCCCTATACACTACAGGGTGAGTAAAAAAAAAGATTACATCTGCAAAAAGCTTTAATATCTCAAGCTACTGTTAACATTTTCCAATAAAACTTTTACCAATTACTAAAGGACTAATTTCTGATGGCGTGGCCAACTTTCATCCATTTTGGTACATAGATTGGCCAGTTTTGCATGTTACAGCAGAGCAACCCCCCATTTTTACCTAAAAATGGCATTTGCTACAACGGTAAGGGCAGATTGCACTTCATTGACGAGAAGGTAAAGATGAACTCTCAGTATGAAGTCAATACTTTGCTTCCGGAGCTGTTTGATGATTGCCATGCTCGTTTAATAAATGGTTTCATATATCAGCAGAATGGTGTCCCGGCTCATGCATCTCGTCAAGCACAGGAATGAATCAGCGAGAGAAACCCGGCTTTCATTAAGAAGAATGAATGGCCTCCAAACTCTCCTGAACAAAATCCTCTGGATTACTGTCTGGAGAACCATGCCATGCCATTACCAGGCTGCATCTCTATCAGAGACACCAGCCAAAGCCCAAAAGAAGACAGAACTGCAGGAAGTGCTACAATTGATCTGGGAGAGAGTGTCCCAAGCTGGAATCAACAAGGCTGCCCTAGAGTTCCGAAAGCGACTGCAGTCCTGCGTAGCAGCGGGAGGAAAGCATATCGAATAGTCAGCAAAGCTAGCAGGTACAACTGGTTCTTTCTGAACCACTACAATGGCCATTTTCAGGGCCAAAATAAAACTAAATATAATTTATATTTACAGTACATTAAAAAATGGAGGGGTTGCTCTGCTGAAACTTTCATAACTGGCCAATTTATGTACCAAAATGGATGAAAATTGGCCACCCCGTCAGAAATTAGTCCTTTAGTAATTGGTAAAAGTTTTATTGGAAAATACTAACAATAGCCTGAGATATTCAAACTTTTTGTAGGTGTAATCTTTTTTTTTTCTCACCCTGTATTCTATTCATTTTGTAAATTTCTTACAGAAATAGTATTGATTTAATTTAATTTACATTAACAATTTTAAAGAAAAATATTTCACCATAGTGAACAATTTACATAACGAAGTGAATTCGTACACAAAAGAATGGTCATTACAATTTTTAATCAACATTACTATCATTAGCTAAATTTACAAAATTTAAATACCTTTTCAGTACTACGTTTCATTTCAGTTATAGTGTCAGCAGCCTCAATTAGATCTCTATATCTCTCACTGAAAATATATATCACATCCCTCAATCAATTTATGATCCACAATTCATATCGATGCCAATGTAGTAAAAATAAAGTAATAGCTGTAGCAGTTGTAGCTTAATTACAAAGCCACAACTAAATAACAGTTCGAGTCAGTTTTAAGTCATTAAAGCACATCATACAGACGAGCAATGCATTAGAATCCTGCACCCACTGGAGCACCATTCATAGGTTCATCCCTGAACAATTACAGAAGAAACATATGATAATCTGATAGAATTTAAGGAAGGCAAATTTTAAGCCCGTCGTATTACATATCCTAAAATAAGCAGTTCAACCAGCAGTCCCTCTCTCCCAGTCTCTCCCCTCTCTCTCTCAGAGTTCTGCTCATTAGCAGGTCCAAGGAAATATCAGTAAATTCCTTCAACTTTACAAGATTGTATCTATATACGGTAGAATGTGTGATATTAATTAATGTTAATCTTAGCATCTAGTTAGGTACTTACCCAACCATCTGACGCAAATCTTCCTTCTTTTTTTCAATATCTTGCCTAAAAAACAGTAAAAACCTTCGAGTGTTATAACTACATATTTATATATAATATATATATTATATATATATATATATATATATATATATATATATATATATATATATATATATATATATATAAGTATATATTTATATATGTATATATTTATATATAACATATATATATATAAACATAATTAATTTAATTTAGTAGAAATTTAAACTGATCAATCAAATGGTGATCCTACAGCAACAACAAAACCAATTGCTTTATTCCAAGCAATTTTAAACCAGAAATATTAAAGGAAAGGTTAAATTAAATAGAGATAACTAAGACTTGTGGCATATTTCATAAAGGATAATTATCTCTAAACCGGAGTTTAAATTAACTACTGATTGGATCAGAATCAAGAAAAATTGCATTTCATGAAGCTTTAATCTGTATTATTACTAGTACTGTTACTAGTACCTTAGGATCTATTAGTATATTTCATTGTTAACATGTAGAAGTCATAAATATTACAGGAAATAATTGATATTCGAAATATTATATATTATATATATTGTATAAAAAAAGTAAAAAAAGTAAACACGCATTATAGTGAATAATCAACTATGTTGATATCTATCACTTTTAAAACCACATGTTTAATCCGTTAGGCAATTTAGACCATTTTCCGTATAACCAGTCCAGTGAATGTCCGAGATTTTATTCTCAGATCAGCGCGGCCGGGATTCGAAACCACAAGGATTCAAATCACCTCAGGATTTGTCATTTAAAACTTCATGACGTTACCCCTACGCTATTTAGACATTCTAAATTATAATATATATTGAAATATTATGTATGTATATATATGTGTATATATATATATATATATATAGTGAAATATTATATATATATATTGATATTCGAAATATTACAGGAAATAATTGATATTCGAACCTCGTCTTCTTTTCAATTTCTCTAATCTCATCCACAGTATATTTCTCAAACAGAGCCTCTGTCTCCAAATCATCTTGAACAGGTTGTCCTGTTTTATATTAATATGTTCATAATATTTACAATATAAGCCTCTTGAAGGAACAAGTATTTTCTAAATTCTGACTAATAACTCTTTTACTATTCTCCATAGTTAGACCACTGGGGTGCTAAAAATAGACTAATGATAGCCTAAGTTCTTTGACTATTTTTCTTCCTATCAGGGCTACCATGTAACCCCAATTTGTGAAACAGAATCAAAAATTTAAATTTAGCGGTCAGTGATTTGTTGCTAACCGCTAGACAATTTAGACCTTTTTCATTATAACCAGTCCAGTGAATGTCCAAGATTTACTCTCTGATCAGTGCGGCAGGGATTCGAACCCACGAGGGCTCAATTAACCTCAGGATCTGTCATTTAAAACTTCATGACGTTACCCCAAAACTATTAAGATATTCTAATAATATAGATATATAATATATAATATAATATGATAATATAAAAAGCATTCTGTACAAATATTAATAACTACAGCAACTAAAATTAAGCTCACGTCCAACATTTGCTCTCTCGTGTGCGCTTCTTTAAATAGTTAACCACTGCTGTGAAATTAAAGGTTTTTGGGTATAACAGGCTCTTAAAAAAAATTCGAAAATCTAGTTATAGCACTATTAGAAATTTGTCAAAGAGGATGCCTCTTACAAATGTTTATTCCATGTGATGATAAATAAATACGCTAAAGAGAATCAGCTGACGCACGTTTAATATAATGCAAATGCAAAATATAAATTTTCTAAGACTAAATTATCATATAGGCCAGCATTTAAAGTAAATGGGCCCTTGACTTTCCCTGTCTATCATCGTAACTTGTATTTTCTTATGCTAAAGATGATATCACACTATCTATTTGCTTTAAGAGATAAGTCCGTATGCAAATTGAGGCTTACTATGAAACAGATTATAATTAAATAAAAGTAAACAAACCCTTGACTACGTGTCTCGCCATTTTGTTTGCTTACTCGTCTACGGCAAGAAGTTACACTTCTCTAAAATTATATTTTCTTCTTTAGATAGCAATTTGGAAAATATTAACTTAACTTAACTTAACATAATTATACTGGTTAAGGAGGTCACAAAGACCTGTAACACCAGCATTTACTGTAATTTCATACCTCTAAACATAGAGACCAGACCGTAAAGGGGAAAAAAAGATACAAACCTTGACAAGTTGATAGGCTTCAAAAGAAGAATATTAGAAAAAACTAAACACTCACCAACAAACCACACACACACATAACCAGCTCAAGTATAAACTTACACACAGGTATACAACTATGCAAAAATACATATACATACATGCACCCATGCATGTTCACATACATGTACATGCATACACACCAACACACACATTTGCACATATACACATACAAAAATACATAAAAACATTCAAATATTTACAAACATACATATACATACATACATTTAGCCAAAACATACCCCATATCCATATACAGATACACACATAAATATGCACATACAGACTGGGGCATAAAAAAGTAATCCCCTAGCGAAATCTCACTAATTTTTAAAAAATCAAAATATCTTTACGCAATTTACAGGGTTTCTAGGAGAGGAATTTCTACGTATATCTTGCAAATTTGG
Source organism: Enchytraeus crypticus (assembly GCA_905160935.1). Lineage (NCBI taxonomy): Eukaryota > Metazoa > Annelida > Clitellata > Enchytraeida > Enchytraeidae > Enchytraeus > Enchytraeus crypticus. The sequence goes on from CAJHZI010000463.1 coordinate 3,714,833, forward strand.
TTAAAATATATTCAGTAATTACGAAATTACAGTATGTCTACGAGAAAAGTGCTAAAATCAATTTTAACAAGGCTTTTTGAAATGACAGTCGTTCCTTTTAAAGAAAATAACGACCATGAAAAGGGCCGTTTACTTAAGTGGTGGAGTATAAGCCTGCACTACCTTGTTAGCTACTCCAATAAAAGATGCTTTAAATTCGTCCTTCTGATAAAATTATTCCTAAATTTTGAAAAAAATTCCGGTACTTTTGTTTAAATAAGCCTTGATGAAATAGATTTTAACATTTTTTCCGAATAAACGCTGTATTTTTGTTACTTCTGAGTATATTTTCACTAAATTTGCAGGATATATGCAGAAATTCCTTCTCTAGAAGCTCCGAAAATTTTATAAAACTATTTTGAGTTTTGTCCAATTTATTAAGACTTTTGGTTAAAAAAAGCCTTGTTCAAATTGATTTTTGCACTTTTTTCGTAGAAACGCTGTAAATTTTTATTGCTCAATAGATTTTCACCAAATTTGCAGGCGATATGCAACAATTCCTCCTGCAGAAGCTCCAAAAAATATTGTACAAATATTTTTAGTTTTGTTGAAGTCATTGAGATTTCGCTAGGTGATTATTATTTTTTCCCCAGTCTGCATATACATACGTATACATACATACACATGCACGCACATACATATATACATACACGCATATACATATATATATATATATATATATATATATATATATATATATATATATATATATATATACACACACATACATTCACATATGTACATATATACACATATATACATATATATATACATGTACACACACATATATACACACATACACATATACATATATACATACACATAAATATATACACACATACACAATTACACATACACCTACATATATAAACATAGAATCAAAGATCTTTAAATGATAATTTCTTCATTCTATGCATAGAATACACTCACTTGTATATACACACATCGACCTTACAGACATCACCAGAACAATAGGATCATCATGATCCCTGGATAAACTTGTATGTCTCACTTGATTAAAGTGATGCAGCCTGCTATTACTCGGTCTTCTAAGTTAATTACTCTTGTGAGACCTAGCTTACCTTCACGATCTAAGCTATCTAATCGTTCTTTACAGCACGCTGCACCTCAGATCTGGAATTCTCTTCCATCCAATCTTCGGAAATCTTCATTTGAATCACATCCGCCTTTGCTTTCCTATGAGCTGTTCTATAGGCAGTTGAAGACCCATCTTTTCCATCTCTCTTTTCCATCCAGTGTCCATGAGCAGCGACCTGCGCCTAAACCACCTTTTCTTTGACTCACTTTACTTTGGACTGAATTTCTAGATTTTGGACTTTGCACCTTTTTTGGACCTTCTTTTTTTGCTCGCCGGCTTGATTTTGTCTCAATAGTGCTCGATGTTGTCATTGCTGGCTGTAGCACTCTAATTGTTGTTACTATTTGTTATTTTTGCTCCATGACTGTTTGAGTCCGAAATGAGAGACATTTGTTTTAAACCAAGTGCGTATATTTCAAAGATATAGAATATATTCTTTGTTCTCTGGTATATTTGTATATGTACATTTATTTATATTAAAAAAAGTACGCTAAATCCCGACGTCGTGACTTAGTGCATTTGGTTTAGTTGCGTGTCAGTCATCGAAGTTAAGTGGGCCTCATTAGTACATGGTTGAACGACCACCATGGAAGACCATGGGTCGGGAAGACCAAGTGTTGACAGCTTGGAACGAAAAAATTCCAGGGTAAACACGCCATTTAATAAAATTGTAATAGCAATTTAATAAAATTGGGTGTTGAAAGGTTATTCTTAAATCGGCGCCGGCTGAAATAGATATGGTATGGTACACCATAGCGGCTTGATACAGAATAGTGGTATGGTGCACCATAGCGGCATGATACAGCATAGTGGTATGGTATAGCATAGCGTAGCAAATCCTATCATGTACCATGTGTCGTGGTACAGGTCCCATGAGTCATGGTACAACATAGCATAGTCTAGCATACCGTGCCGTGTACCATGTGTCGTGGTACAACATAGAGCAGTCTAACATACCAAGTAACATGTGGCGTGGTACAATATAGCACAGCCTAGCATATTATGTACCGTGGTACAGAGTAGTGACAATTGGTTGAGAAGGACTCATTCGGATGCTATTCTTTGACGATACTACAAAGTTAGATTCTTTGCAAATACACACACTAAAAAGGACATTGATTAGATTGCAACGATGTATTTTCAAAACTAAAATCTTCTCCAGTGTCCAACAAACATACACACATAAATGCAAAAACTCTGCCATTACAAAAAATCTGCTATATTTACAGGCAAGACTAATCATCGATGAATGATGTGAAAATACAAAACCACTCACAAGAGGTTTTGTTATACGCTTATATTTTTGAAGTTATTTATTAACTCAAACTATTGCAACAACTTATAATGTCCATCACCTTTCACACATACTTTTTCATATCTAAATGAAAGAAATTAAAATCAGTCAAATTTATAAAATCTCTGAAATCATCATCATCATCATCAACTGGCACAAAAATACCCAACATTTATTGCACCAAATTGCTATTACATAAATCATTCCTATTAGGAAGAGATCTGTACTAATGATATACTGTAATGCAATAAGCTATATTATTTTATTAATACGAAGAAAACACTCACACGGGTCAAAGCGTGTTACTATTTATATACTTTACCCGCATAGTGACATAGTTTTAATTGATATAAGTGGAATATGCGATGTGCATATACAGCAGAAATCATTTACAAAGCAATGCGGTTTTGCCAGTAAGAAAAACTGAAAAGTACAGAAAAAATACTGAAAATCTATTTACAACGCAGACACTGAATAGCTGTCACTGATGCTTTAAAAATTTAGCTGGAATTATTTAAAGCTGGTTCAAAAGACATAATCTGATGTCAAACTTAATAAAAGCAATATAACGAGCTTCATTCAATGACATTGGCACGAAGTAACTCTACTATATCTTGTCAATGCACAATATCATAAACTACACGTTAGAGTCAATCAAATTGCATCTTAGCCACTTATCATATCGATATACCAAATACATAAAAAACGTTACCAGATTTATTACTGAACAACATTGGCCTCTTAACAACTATTGTCTATTTTTAAATTAATAATGCCGGCCAGTTTTCAGCTTGTAAAATGTTGCTCCCTTTGGCAAATCTTGAGTGCTTACAAAACCATACAATACAAATTAAAAATTGTCAATCAGCATAATCGCTTATTGCAATACACTGACGCAACAGAACAGATCTTGATAATCTGATGCTCTATGCAGTCTACTGCTGCTGCTGGGTAAAGTTCTGTTTGTAGCCTCCACCATAGTCACCGCGACCTCTTGGTCCTCCTCTACCTGGTAACACACAACACATTGCCAATATTATACATGTATAATTAATTATAATTTACAGTCAATTAAAGCCCACACAAACTCGCACGATCATTGGCGATAGAACTCAAAATTAGAGCACCGCAATAAGTTTCAATTTCATACTTGTAGATGTTTATCAGAATAAGATGAATGGGTAGTTTCAGGGTATTAATAAAAGCTATAGAAGACAGTGTATTATATTTCAATACCAATATAAACCTGTATGAATATATTTCATTTAGTATTAAAATAAAATTTTCAAGACACCATGCCATAATCGACACAGAGTCATTCTACCTTCAGATAGCAAATTGTGAATTGAAATCTTTACCTCCATTATTGCGTCGATTTTCATTCCAGTTTCCACGAAAGCCATTTCCTTGAAGGTTGTTTCTGGCTTCATCTCCGTTGTTCCTTTGGTTATCATCAAAACCTCGTTGTCTGTTAGCTGGATGATATCTCTGGTATCCTAATGACATACATTGCATTGTACACATTAAGTCATTCTATAAATATATAAAAGAACCTAGTCAAACATTACAAACATATGTTGACATGGCGTCACTTAAATAAATCTATATTGTGGACAGAGGAATTCCAGAACCTTTTAACAGCAGCTTTTTTTGCAGAATATTAAGTGTGCAATAATTCTGAAATAAACAACTCAAACCATCAATATCTACATATAAAACAAGCACACTCTTGACACATCGGATTGGACCACAACAAAAATTTTAAATGAATGTTAAAGAGAATTAGTTGATGCTAAAAGCCACTAAGGAACAAGAGCGTCTATTAAGAACGTATATCTCACTGAATAGATCTTTTCGGTAATAGCTATAAATAGAACATCGGGGACACCAAATGTAAACAGTGGACAAGAAAACATAAACACTGCATATAATACCATTGAAATGTACTAGTTCCTCATAAAATTTCTAATACAAGCTTTCTTTGGAAATATTATTTACTTTACAACCTACTATACGGATATTAGTTAAAGAATAACTTAACACTTATAGTTTAACTCTGACACCCATTATAACGATATCCATGCATTATAACGAAGTTATAATGTAGACCCATTCCATTTACATGCAAATATATGTATCAGATGTCAACATAAACAAACCAGTGTTAACATGCAATATATTATGTTTTCAATTACCGAACTGAACTATTATACACTGTATAAGAATGCAAATTATAAATTTTTGCTCTGAAATTACTTATCTAATTCAGCAAAATCTTGTTTCACATTACTTACAATTACTATACTTGGCAGCAAAATTATGCAATGGCTGTTTATTTCGAAAAAGTAGCATAAAAAAGTAGCACAAATTATCGCTAGAAGGTAGACAATATAATAGAAGAAAAAGTATCTATGGAGTATATAAGCATAGAGAGTATCAAGCCAAAGAAATTACCTCCTCTTCCACGATTATTGTTAAATGGAGGGCGACCACGACTAAATCCACGATTTGGCCCATATCTTCCAAAGTTGTCTCCTTCTCTAGGATTAAACTGATCTCCATGGCTTCCTGTAACAAAAAAAGATTCATAGTTGTATTATACTTCATTCAGCTAGTCCAACAGCAAAATTAAATAACTGAAGTTTACAAAATGGAAATTGATAGAAACAAAGGCAACAACTGTATCCTAAAAATTAACAAAGGCACTAGAAGTCTAAATTTTTCTAAACGCAAACATCCTGGAACAAGTGCATCATCATCATCATCGTCATCCTTCTCCCTTGAATCCCAGTTTAACCAGGGTCGGGATACAAATAGAACAAGGAACAAGTGCATAACATATGCTCTGAGCGCTGATCTGAGAGTAAAATCTCGGACATTCACTGGACTGGCTACACGGAAAATGGACTAAATTGCCTAACGGATATAACATGTGGTATTCAAAGTGATAGATATCAACATAGTTGATCATTTCACTATAATGTGCGTTACTATTATTATATGAGAATTAAAAATACATTTGAATCGTTTATTTTGTATGAGAGTAAAGGTGGATTTCCTATAAGAATATATATTAAGAAATATAAATTAATACAGAAATCTCTATAGCAACATCAAATAAGTATTCCGTATTTCGCAATAGTTTTCAAATAGCTTTAAGATATAGTCTGATGGCAATTAAAAAAGGAAAATGTACTTACTAAATACTAAATTATAGCAGTATAGAGGCATACTGAATTCTAGTACTAGTGGCTCACCATTAGATGACTGATTATTATTCGCCACGTTTTCATATGAGACAGCCTCTGCATCAGCTAATACTGCGGCACCATCACCACTCTCACTGGCTTCTGGAGTGCTCAACTTGGACTTGAACTCACTGGCATTCGGGTTCATGGTAAACTGTCTACCCACCTGGCCACATTACAAAATATCAAACACTGACTGCACAATTTAAAAAAACATTGTATCTGCCAAAAAATGCAGCACTATACAACAAAATTGTATAAATAATAATGTGGAATTTCAGACAAGGGAATGACAGAATAAATATAATAATGGCTTTTTAACATCATACACCAACAATAGAAATATTATTTCCCTACATCCATGTCATATCTCTGTAATATCAGCATCCCAAACTCAAAAATAAAGAATCATTTGCACTAACCACAGATTACAAAGGTATTTTATAAAATACTTTTCTTGCTTTATTTTCATACCAATGCAACTTTATTACAAAATAGTAAAACAAAGCACTAAGATTTCACTTACAAATGCAGCTAAATATGCAGTAAACCCTTACATAAAAACATAAGTGAAAGCCACAGCACAGATCTTAGCACATGTAAAGATGTTATAAAACATAACATAACATAACATTACGGAGTCAGGAAGCAATTATATGCTTGTTTAAGACTCTTCAGGCTCTTAACTAAAACCAATTAATATAAATCAAATCATACAGACAAAACAGAAGCTTACCGGTAGAGCCTCATCGTGTCCGGCGGTCACCTGAGCTGAAGAACTCGCCTCTGACGACATATAAACCGGCTCTGAAACCGTCACGGCATCATTAGACACAAACGATACGGTGTGATTCTTAAACTCTTCTGACGACTGCGGCATGAACACGACTGGCTGAGAAGTAACAGGATGGGTGTCGATGCCGGGCTGCGCTTCACCGGTGTAATACTGAGTGTGCGATGTTGTGTAGGGTGGAATAAATCCAGCACCCGACATCAGTGAGGAATTGTAGGCCATATATCCCGTTGTGACGGCCAGAGACTCGGGGTTTGAGTGGAAGTAAGCAGGTCCGCATGTCGCTGGTGTGTGGTATGGTACTGGAATGTAAGCACCAGGATGGTGGTATGGTAGGTGGGGATGAATAGAATGAGATGGTGCGATGGTAGAGCTGGGTAACTCGTTTAGGTGACTAGCTACATCAACGGGGCGCACGCACGGAAAACTACTGTCATCATTCGGATTATCTGCAGGTATAACATTTATCAAACAACTAAAGAATTATACTTCAGAAATTAGTTAAAAGATGACCTATAATAGAAATGAATTATATACCCTAATAGCAGTAAAATTCATTTATATCTGCTAGGATTCTAATTTAATTAAATTAAACACTATGCACACACAAATTTGGAAAAAACTAATAGAAAATCTTTACAAATATTAGTAAACAAGCGAATATAATGGAATATTAACCCAGATTATTGCAATATAAGTTAAGAAGTCAAGCATGCTTTTAATTAGTTTTCATTTAATTAAATAATTAATTTCATTTAATTAATAGTTTTCATTTAATTAAAAACATTTGCAATACCAGGCAACTCTCTAACTTAGGTCTAAAAATTAAGTTTCTACACTTTTTAAAAATTATTTCAATAAAATATAACATTTTACAAGATTTTACTTTGAGAATTATAACTAAAACCGTTAAATAAATATCGTTTAATCAAAACTGTTGCATTACCTGCAGCATCAATGACCGAATCCTGCAGAAAATCATAATTGCCCTGGATGGCCGACACTATCTCGCGCACATCCTTCACCGGTGGTTGCTGGGGTAGAGAGCGGGGAAGGGTAGAGCTGAAGAGTGATTGGCTGTATTCCTCATGTGACACCACAGGAGTGTACTCCTGATGTGATACCGGAGGAGTACTAAATGGCATGTGTGCCGCGGCTGTGTGTGAAATATGCTGCGGTACACTGCTGAACTCATGCGCCGCATTCGGTGGCGGGACGGAAGAACTCTGCTGGTGAAACTGATTTAAATCAGTCGTCGCATGAGAAATAGGTGGAGGGTACGAGGTGACCTGTACGATAGCAGAGTCGTTCATGAGAGGTAATGACTGTGATATTTCAACAGATGCAGCAGGCTGTGGTTGACTGAATGCCTTGTTGTTATCAGCTGTATTGCTGCTGGCTGTAGTGACGTCAGTTGAACTGACCGTCTCAGCAGCCTTCTCCACTACTCCAGTCGTGTCTTCTTTACCCTCCAACTGTGCTTCGACTTGATCAGCCCACGAGCCTGAAAGGAGCAACAAATCTCAACAGGTTAACAAAAACAAATCCATAAATTCAGATGTGCAAAAAGTTTTATAGTCTTGTAAAAAAATCACCAAACCTAGACTGAGCAACAATGTGAACTTTTCATTCACAAATTCCAAATTAAAATAATAAAACTCTTAAAATCATTTACATTTATTGAAATATTTGTTATTCACTTTTAAACAAACGATATAAACAAACAATGCAAAATATAAACACGAATTTCGTTTAGTATCTTTCATACTGAATCATTAAGCATTTAATATTACTTACTTAATAATTAATCTTAACAATCCAAAAGTACTGCATAGTTTTTAAACTCACCAATATCTTTGTTGCTTTCGGTGCAGCTTTCACTTGACTCAGCCTCTTCAGCAGGACTGACCTTGACCTGTGTCTTAGCAATGGCTTGAGCAGCCTGTGAGATAATGACCTTGAGTCTAGCAGAACCCTTAGTCTCAGCTGATATGTCGCCATCAAGATACGATAGCAAATGTTCAGCAGCTTTCAGAACCTTTTCTTCATATCTGCGCATATCCAACAGAGATTCAAAAATTACAATTTATACTCACATTATTTAATAGTAGCAACATTAAGAAAAGAAAATATAATCGATTTTATTAGAGTCAATTTTATGTGGATCACAAGATCATGGAAAATATAATGTAGAACATGACATAGCATTTATATGTAGCACAGTAATTTGCTGAATTTTTTAGTATCACATTTTGTATTTGAAATACAATAAGTAAAAATATTTCAAGAATATCTTAATCTTCAGAAACTGGACAGGATAATAGTAAAATCTATTGAAATAGATTAAAAATAGAATAAAAAATAAAATAGAGACAGCTTACCTTTCATCACACAGAGGAACAGGTTCAACACATTCCTTAAAAGTCTTCAACTCAGCAACATCATCAGGTGTCAGATTCTGAAAGTATCAAATACAGTTCATACTATATAACCAAATACTGTCATCATATAATTTTTTAAATTGTAAGATTTGACACTGAAGAAAATAGAGCATAGAATTTACTAATTCTTTAGTCTGCGCCAACAAGAATTACAATAAGACTGAGAAGAAAGGGTTGATAGGATTAAAACAATCGGCCCTTGACAATAACATGAAAAAAGAGTCTAGATTTATCTTCGCAGCCCCAGTGTCTTTTCAATCATACTAACTAGCCATACAACACAGTACCTACAATACTGGCAATACTAACTAAATCGATGCTGTTCTTTTTCTCTTTCTAAAGTTCTCAACAGTTCTTGCTACTGGCAGAGGAACAATAGCCTAATGCAATAGTTAGATTTTGTTTGCAATGAATTCCATCATTATTACAGGGGCTGTGAGCAATCGCGTCATAAAATAGAAGTTCTGTTTAAGCTATCCATTTACCTTTAGAAATTTTGCACACCACAATTTTTTTATGTTAGATATCTAGCAACAATGCATAAATAAAAGTAGCTACTGGCTTCATAACTTTACAAACCAGAGAGGAATTGCTGTCATCTTGCAAGAGAGTTTCCATATTTTTGTCAGACAGATGAGACAATATGTTCTGAACTTTGATAAGCTCCACCAAACGAGATAAATTCTCCTGATGCCTCTGAATTTTCTCTCTGCGTGCCTGTTTACGAGCTTGCTTCTCGGCCTGTAACAAAACAACAATGGATGCATTATCATCTATAGACAGTAATAATTTAGTTTAGAAATTTTATTCACATTTCACTATATTTTTTCAATTCAACTAAACTTTTTCATTTTAATCTTTAGAACCTCTACATTGAAACAAAGACATTTGGTAATTTTTTAAAAATAAAAATTATATATAAATGCATCATATTAATTTAAATTGATCAACTTTAACATTATAATCTAAGTAGTAGACTTAGATCATAATGTTACATTTTAATTTTATGTACAGCAGTTTAATGTATTTGCATTTGATATAAAAATTTGATGAAATGCTCCAATTTCAGATATTCACATGTAGCTATAAACGTTCTGAACATCATTGATAACTTCAATTCATAAATAAACATTAAGATTAAAAACTTTTTTAAATTACAAAAAATCAGTAATTTAACTAACTGCAGCATATGAAATAAGAAGTTATGGTAGTCTATATTCCCTAACATTCCATTCGAATGAGAAATTAGGTAAATAAGAATGACATATTTACATCGACAACCAAGCCCTGAAACTGCTTCTGCATCTCATAAGTAAAATCCAAGTTCTGGGTAACAACGTCATACTTCTCAAGCGCATCCTGTAAATACATGAAGCAGCAGATATAAATTTCATTCGGAGTTTACAGCAAATGGTTCTGATAGAAACATACCGTACGTCATTAAAGTTACTCTGAACACAAAAATTACAGGCAGTTGAAGATACACAAAACTGAAATAAACACCCATCATGATCTGTGGCACGTTAGATAAAATTACATGACTAAATTGTCTATTCAGTTCATCATATACCAGTCCTGCATTAAGTCAAGATTATATTCGCTGATCCAGAATTTAAATCAAATTAACCTCAACAATAATCAGTCCCATACAAGAAACAGAACAATCCAGACCATCATCAAATGAAAATATGCTATGCATATTCGTTTTAATTTAACTGCTTATCTACAATTAAATCTTACAAAGCCTTTCTCTAAATGCGCTATAATAATAATAATAACAACAATTAGAGTGCTACTGTCAATGACAACATCGAGCACTATTGAGACAAAATCCAGCCGGCGAGCAAAAAGAAGGTCCAAAATGGTGCAAATTCCAAAATCCAGATAATCAGCTATAGTATCATTGCTAAACATTTCAACGTCAAAGACAGAAATTATCAGACCTTCTGATCCTTTATCAGCTGCTGACCTTGGGTAATCCTCTGCTTGTAGTCATCCAATTTACTCTAAATACAAATAGAACAAAATAAAAAATAAAATATAAATAATTACAAATAAAAATATTAATAAAATTTTATGTAAAATAGTAAATATTTAAAATACCCCAAAAAAGTACAAAGTACTAAATAAGGAAAATACACAGTGAATTACTTAATAGGTAGAAGAATTGGATAAGGCTGGGAAGCCAGTTCAAGAGGATTTTAGTATAGAAGAAGAGAATATAGTAAAAAACGATAACAGGGGCCCCGATATCATGAAGGACGACATTTATTCTGCAACTTACATACGAAGAAGGGGAAAGCAGCCAGAATAGATGAAATTTCAGCAGAAATATTTAAAATGCTGGAAGGAGAAACACTCAATAAGTTAATCAAAGTACATATGGAAGTGTACAATACAGGTATTTGGCCAGACGACTTTCTACTAAACTTTCTACTAAAGAGTCATGACACATTCACAACTTGGGTGACAACCTAATTACCCCTGTCAAGTTTTTAAACCACGATGTAGAAAAATGAGCAATAGAGAACAAGTAATGAAATGTTGCTCGTAACTACAATCATACACAGAGATATTTTTGGTCAACAAACGGCACAATAGGTGCCATAAGTGCATCTCACTGATTATGATGAACCAACTTATTTTGAAACTTTGTACTACAGGAAGGGTTTACTCTTCACAATTTGGGTTTTTAACTCATCGACACTACCTTCATAACTATCACTACACTTATTCAAGAAGATGTGCTTCATAAATCCCGATTTTCAACTTTTTGGATTTGATTTGTAGCATATCCCCAGTGTGATGGCTAAACTATGTTTTAAAATGTGGTTAAATATCATGAGTCATATCAATTTCATTCAATAACATACTACCTGGATGGATGGTGAAAATTGAAATGAATTTGTACAGATTTAGGTTTAAAGAATAAGTGCAATGTAAAGAACCTGAGATCAGTTATATTTTATATATTGTATTACATGCACAAAAGAAAGATGTTATTTATAAATTATTATTTACAAAATGTATATTCATAAATTAATATTTACAAATTGTATATTTCATTTTATTTTACTCTGTATATATTGAAACTAAAACTACGAAGTACTACTTACATATAATACATTCACAGTAAAAAATACTAAATTAAACTATTTTAGTCAATTAGTTGGACCTAACAGTACACGATATAATTTTTAAGAATGTCATTAACTGTATCTCCAAATAGATTTTAAACTACAAAAGAAAATATTTAGCTAGCTATGAAACATATCGTTAATATTACGCAAACTGTTTAGATTTTTCTAGAATTCCAATGTTGAAATATTATGAAATAAATCGACAAAACAATAGACATTCAAACCTTGCGTTTTTCCAGATTTCTGACTTTCTTTTCCACCAGAGTAATACAGGTCCGGATTCCGCTCACATCGTCGCTAATCGATCCGGTGGCCGATGGAGGACGAGTCTCAATATTCTCGCTGACTTTTTGAACAGCCGCATTACACAAGGAAGGCATTGCGATCGTTGTTAATACGATTCTGAAATCGCTATGTAACTAAATAGTAATGTAGATCAGCACAGCGTCGAGATTACGAATAGAATGAACGAATTAGGAATAAAGCCTGCAACTGATTTGTTAGGAACTAAACCAAGAACTGATGAATAAAGAATAAGTGAAATGCGACACAATGTGACAGAAATAAATAAACAAAGCTCCGCCAAAAACACGTGCAACAGTGCTACCACTACCAAACTTTAACTTTTCTTCTTTTTGTTGCAACGGAACAATAACAACAACAACGATACGATTATAGTGCTGCTGTTGTCCATGAAAATATCGAACACTGTAGAACCAAATCAAAATAGATGAGCAGAGTGAGGGGTCCATAAATGGTACTAGCCAAAATTCGGATATTCAGTCCAACGAAGAGTGCTAGCGGAATCGAGGTTTGCGTATTGGTCTAAGTTCATGGACAGTATGTGGATATATAGGAATGATCGAAGAGAAAAAATAGATTTAATCTAAATTTATGATGATTAAATTAGTTTTAAAAATAGCTCATTTAATATGCTTAATATTGCATTCGTCAGACTCAAAATTGTATAGAAAGAAATCAAATTATTTTGATTGATGTTAAACATTAAAGTCTTGCCAAAACCTATTGAGTCACTATACTTAAAATGTATCGCGTTGTTGATCAGATAATTATATTACTAGCAAACTTCTATCCACCAAAAAGTTCTGGTTACGGAGTCAAAATAAACCTAACCTTACAAAATTCTTGTAAGGCTCGCGCACACCACGCATCAGCATCCACGATCGAGCAAATGTCAGGGACGTCTCACGTACTCCATCTAGTATCCCATAAATTTAACATATCCTAGTTTTCTATGTAGGCCTATTTTATCTAGTCTCTAGACATATTAAATGTAAATTACGAGACTACTTTATCATCATTTGATATAAGTAATCGAAATATAATTTCCTAATTAATTTAATGTCATTCTTTTAATAAGTGAAGAAATAGGCTTACATAGTTAATGCATGCGTACCCCTCCCAACTCCCCACCACTGCCCCACCTGGTTCATCATCTCTGCAGAGCAGCCACTGCATATTATAAAAGGTCTATAGGCCTAGGCCTACGTAGATCTACCTACTATACTGTATATATGGTTTAATTTAAGAAAATATTCTTGTAAAGTTAGTAAATACAAAACTTATTAACCATCCATAGACTTAGCTAATTTTACTCTTGATCTTATAACATTTATTAGGCTCTACTTAACAATATTTTAAAACATTAGTTTTATATCCAAGACTTTTTTTAATTTGGTGATTTAACCGTTTGATACGCAATAGGCCTATAGGCCATCAGGTGTAGACTAGCGTAACTTATTTATCTCACCACCACCATCATCATCTTCCCTTGAATCCCAGTTTAACTAGGGTCGGGATACGAATAGACCTTCTCCAATCCTAAAGACTTTTGAAGTTAATTATCTCACCTCACCAGTGAATTTCCCAACTATTAAATGGCATACAAAACTAAACAAATGACAAAGTTCTTGAAAGAGTCGGTACAGAGAGACTATTGCTGCTTACAGATGTGATAGGAAAAACTAAGGAAATAGAAAGAAAAACTGGATAAGATATAGTATAAGCGGAATGGTTTGCTGAAGGATGTAATAGAAAGAAGATTGCAGGGGGAAGTTAGAGGCAGACCAAGACATAAGGGATGTGGGATGATTTAATTGATAATAAAATCTTACATCGAGATGAAAAGAAAAGCTGAGGATAGAATTGGTTGGAAGAGTTCTATGCCACGGACCTGCCATTAGACAATGCATTGGAAGAAGAAGAATTATGCTTGACAACTGATTATAGAAGACTATAATTTTAAATCACATATTCTTCAAATTAATTCTTGGAGACATAATATTATAGGCTCTACTTTGCAATCAATTCATTATCCTTCATAGTTAATTAATTGTAAACACGCATTATAGTGAAATGATCAACCATATGTTGACATCTAATCTATCACTTTTAATACCACATGTTTAAACCGTTAAGCAATTAAGACCATTTTCCGTATAACCAATCCAGTAAATGTCCGAGATTTTACTCTCAGATCAGCGCTAAATAATGATATAATAAATGATATATAATAATTATACCAGACAATTCTAGAGGGCAATCGGTTATCTTTAATTCTATGAGGCTACTTTACAATCAATTATCCTTAATAATTGTTCTTGCAGACTACTTTACAATAAATTATCCCTGAGAAGAGGTAGCTCGATACTCGTCGGCTGAGATATGCGATGTGTCTTTGTGAAGAGATTTAAACTCAATTTCCTCGCCTGCACCAGGATGCGGCTTCCACGTGGAATATAAAGTATCCTTCCAGGATTCACCATTCTCCAAACTCTTATAGTGCTGGATGATACCGTAGACGTTACTCTCTGCCTCAATCAACTCCATTTCATCACCGCCTTCACTTCTGTACCTGTGGCAGATAGGTAGAGCATTTGAATGCATGTCAACAGCTAAAACGTTAGTATATAGGCCTATGCACATATAAAGCATAGGTCTGGTGAACATATTCTCAGTTGGACCCCTCACTCTGCTCATCGGTTTTAATTTGGTTCCATAGTGTTCGATGTTGTCATGGACAACAGTAGCACTCTAATCGTATTGTTCTAGTTGTTGTTGTGATGATGTACATGTAACGTCGAATCCTTAAATCCTATATGTAATTAAATGTGAATCATATATACACTATATGTAAGCGCTTAACTTGATGACGACAATGAGTATAAGAAACATAAAAATTACTGCCTAAGTAAACTGCTCGTTTGAAATATTACGAGCATACAGTTACAGTTTTTTCTCTATCAATTAAGACCTAGGCATCCATAAGGAAGATTTTTTGTTAACGATCTCAGTGCAGATCTGTTACCCTGTACAATGTGTGTATGTTGTAAGTGCGAACGTTATTTTGTTTCGTAAACGTCAGATAATTTTGCCGATTATTATGATCAAGATTAATCTCCATTAGTTATTTAACAATAATCAGAATCGGATTCCAATCACACCGTCAACATTGCTTCCTCAATTAATACAGCCTAGCTATATAATAGGCAAGCAGTCTGCAATTTTATTTAATCGTCGACACTAAAACAAATACGGAGTAAAAGCAACGTTATATAACATGATAGCAATTTTGTTAAATTCAAGACTACAATACTAGAATATATAATCTTAGAGGAGTGAGGAGATAACCTTTGCACATAAAGTGCTCGTACGTATGCCTGATTGAGATTGAAACTATGAGCGTAAATAAGGACATTGGACCTGTCATTTTCACAAACTACAGATAGGAAGTTTCACGAATCTACATTGGAAACTACA
Source organism: Enchytraeus crypticus (assembly GCA_905160935.1). Lineage (NCBI taxonomy): Eukaryota > Metazoa > Annelida > Clitellata > Enchytraeida > Enchytraeidae > Enchytraeus > Enchytraeus crypticus. Next base: position 3,730,667 of record CAJHZI010000463.1, read on the forward strand.
CAGTAAGGTTGTCTACAATAATGCACTTTAATATTACTATTAAATGTTAAATTCATCTTTTGAACTATTTTTAAGTTCAATCTACATGCATATTGATGTACAAGGTCAACACGGCACTTACGTATAAACGAATGCTTTTCGTCGGTACATTGCAGCAAATTGCTGGCTGATTGTTGTCAAGCTCAGATGCGCCGAGGTGTTGTTGCTTATGAACGTGGCGCATGTTTTGAGTCCAGGCTGCTGAAGAGGACAAATGGACGTGACAACACTGTGACGACAACAATTAGAAAAATTTCCACAATTTCTCCTTCTCATCTCCGTCATCTCATCGTCAACCTGCATGTATTTTAAGTTCAGATCAACACAAAAATTGCTTCTTCATTAGTTCATTTTCAGCTCCTCAATGATGGCTGACTTTTGCTCGCGATGATATTGCAATTAGCTAAACAAATTAAATAATGTTAGGATCACTTGGTAGTATTTTAACAACATCGATTATTGAATGACCTATTTCTGCAGAGTGGCTGCTTAAAGCATTGAAAATTATCATTACTTTGGACTAATTTTCTGGATGTTGAAATTTGCACCGTTTTTGAACCTTCGTTTTGCTCGCCGGCTTGATTTTGTCTCAACAGTGCTCGATGTTGTCATTGATGACTAGCACTGTAATTGTTGTTGCTATTTATAATGAGTTGCTAGTTCTGTATGATTACACAATATGTCCAACTAGATAATTAATATTCTGTAATATTAGGCCATCGTCTGTAGAGACTTTAGGTAAAGCGAGCAACATAGAATAAACACTTACAAATTTAGCAGTTACTTGGCCACGAAACACTGCAGCTGCGGCTAAATGCTGACCGCTCTCTCCCGTACTCAACGACGTCTGATTATTTGAATGAGATAACTGTCGAACAAGCTCCGGGACATCCTGAGTCCTATAGGATACGCTGTTCTCTGAGACAATCGGAGAAAAACTGGAGGTAAGGAATTTCAGATCTTGAACCGGAACCATCGCATTGGAGAATTTTCTTAAGCTGTTATTCGACTGATCGGGGAATCGAAACTGCGTCGTGATGCCCAACATGTTTGATGCTATGATGTTATTGACGTCAGCGAATGATCCGTTCAGATTCAATACATCACCCACCGTCTTAAAGAGTCGTTGGTTGTCAATGAGGAAGGTTGCATCTGTGCAGTTCAGAATCTGCAATATTATAAATTGTAATTCAATTTTGATAATTTCCTGTTTTACGATAGTATCCAAGCAATAAAAGTTTATTTGCATATCGTCACGATAGTTTCTTAAAGCTTTTAGTCTAAAATGTCCTCTTAATCCCAAGTAGGCTAATTTCTACGGTACCAGTGAAATAGGTTCTCTATTAATACCTAATGATATCCACATCTTATACACATTTACTCCAACTATTGAAAGTATCTATCTAATCGTCTAGGGCCCTTTTTGGCTTTAGGATAAAATCCCATTGTATTGAAGAAGCCTGATTATTATGCTGCTGCAAATTAATCAAGATTATAATATAAAAAGTAAAGCTAAAGCTAAGGTTAACGTTAGTTTCCTCACTCGAAAGCGATGTCAGTGACGGGCGAGCCCAGGATTTGAACCCCGCACATACTGATCCGCGGTAGAGTATCTTACCGACTTCGCCACTGGCTCCAGCCACTTCGCCAATGACTCCAGCCCAACGTCCAATGTCCTTCGATTAAATCTTAGACGATATTTAATATTGGATGAAAAGTTTTTCAAAAAATACAAAACCAATTAAACAATATCATAAATACTAATATTTACAAATACAAACAATTTTAAAAATATAAATACTTGAAATAAATATTAACACTTAAAATACTAATATCCTAGCTGTAACTCATAATCAATTCAAATTCTGAAAGGTAAAACAGTCATGCATGTGCACGTTGATGTTCAAATAAGAAGATTCCTAAGCAAAGATTTAATTAACCTGTTGATCTAATAAACGAAGATTGCTGTATGCTACTCAGTTCAGTAAAATCTTCACTTTTGGACATTACACGCGTGTTGATTTTATTTGAATGTCTCCATAGCATAGGGGTAACGTCATAAAGTTTTAAATCACAGATCCTGAGGTCAATTGAACCCTTGTGGGTTTCAATCCAAGCCGCTGATCTGAGAGTAAAATCTCGGACATTCACTGGAGTGGTTATGCGGAAAATGGGCTAAATTGACTAACGGTTTAAACATACGTTATTAAAAAAGTGATAGATATCAACATAGTTGATCATTTCACTATAATGCGTGTTTACTTTTTCTACTGCAACTGTTGCGACACTTCGTAGCAAATTCTTCAAGAAACCTGATTGAGAGCCAGTAGGGTATTGTACGGCTCAACGACGACATGCGATACATCTGAGGCCGGCAGGACGCTGAAAGATATCTGAACCCTATCCGGGTACTCTTCCCGCAGATTTTCCATCAGTAGGGACCCGTATCCGGATCCAGTTCCTCCAGCTACGGAATGAAGGAATTGAAATCCCTGAAACCAGTCACATCTCTCCACCTCTCTTCGTATCACATCCATCGCTTTCTCATTCAGATATCGTCCGCAGCGATAATAGGCTGCTGCCCAACTGCTGCCCGACGTCTCGTCGCCTGAAGCATCGTACTCATTTATTCATTTTTCTGGTGATATGTGCTGTGGGGACGTGCTTGACTAATAATCCTTGTATTGAGGAAACGGATGTTAAACCTTTGTTATTATTATGATTATTATATTATTATTATTAGCATTATTATTAGTAGTAGTATTATTATTATTATTATTATTTCAGACATACAGCAGTCCATGTTGCAGTAAAAGAAGGAATAAAAGTAGGAGAAGTACACAACATCCTGTACAAATACACACACCAATGACATACGCACGAATCACACAGCAGCTCCACTAGAAGAGAACAGCGAGCTACACGAACAAATTACATTTAGACAATTTTACATAGGTAGGTTGCTGTTCTCGTGTTGTGTCCGGGGCATTTACGAATAGACCATGGATAAGACATAGTATTTGTGAAGGGATTAACTCGTTGATCCAGGGATTGTTTTTTATATAAATTTTGAAAGCAGCACGTAAAATGTAAGATCCCCGTGTTATGTCCGGGTTGCTTGAAGAATAGACAAACTGTGTCGCAGAAGGTGACATAAAAACTAGATCTAAACCAACGTCAGAAAGGTTATTCGGTTGTTGAATGCCTAGGCTTCAGAAATTGCTACGAATACTTAAACGAATGGAAAATGTTCTATTGGTATCCCTACCCTGGTTAAACTTGGATTATGATGCTGATGATGATGATGATGTAAAATATAAGACAATGTATCCTTGGACCTGTCACTTGATAGAACACGAGAGAGAGAGAGAGAGAGAGAGAATGTTGTATTTAATGTAAGAGTCAGAAGTGTTAACGTTAATGTTAAACAATAAGAAAATTTTAGGTGTGTGAATGATCATTCATGATGATAACTATGTATCCATTCAAATAAAACATAAATTTATAGGCCAACAGGCTGAAAAATCTCAAATTAAAGTGAGTCTATTTCTAGCTATCTCGCATATTTCTTCTTCACCTCTTGAAATAAATATTTCAGTCTAAAGTAAATTAATTAATAAATATTACCGTAGATAATATTTTCTGGATTAAAAGAACGACCGATGTTGCTAGCTTTAAAGAATTTCAGTGTTCCCGAGTCCAAGTCGAGAGCCAAAGCTCTCGGTACGTATCGGCCATCTGAAATTTTATATACACAGTGGCATGTTATTAATTACGCAATTTTGTTCAATTAACTGATATTGGATGAGTAAAACATTTAATCTCCGCTCCAAATGGTTTAATGCACCGCTATTTACTGTATTTGACATACACAACAATCAGTAAGTAATAGGCCTACACAACATAACTTTGTAATATAGATAAATATATTTTAATTACAAAGAAATATATTTATTACATTTATAATACTTAGCAAGACTTTTGTAAAAAGCAGCAGTATCTTTGCAATATTAAAGAGTGAGCATTTAATACAGAGAATTGCGTTTGTATAGTCATACTCAAATTCTGCTTTCACGCTCAATAAGAAGCACTCCATCGATTAATAAATTGACTCCTTCACAAAACGCTATGCCTTACCATACTCTAACGTAGCATATAGCCTGGGAATAATGAAATATCAAAAGTAAATAAAACTTAAATAATAAACTTAAACTTTATAAATAGTAAACATTTATATAACCCGATAAATCGCCGTAGTAGGAACATATCTGTTGAAGTTGCACTTCTGAGTAGCCGCAAAAATTTCCTTTAACATCGATACCGTGGTCCCGTCCAAGTGCTTCCCAAAACTGCAGAGACAGCCATTAATATTCACAAAGAATTAATATTTGCAGATCAATACGTAAAATATACTATCTGCAAAATAGATCCTGCCAGTCGGCCGAATTCCACCGTTAATTTGGAGAATCTCGGGCGTATTAATTTCTATTGCAATCAATTCGTAACATAGTCAACTTTCAGGTGATATCTATACAATAGCAGAACTTGAACGACTGTAACATACACTAAGAAGAAGAAGAAGAAGAGTACGTAAAAAGTCTAATAAGACAAATAAAAAAACAAAGCTGTGATACATAAACTATAATGAGGATAAAATGAACGCATCCGATCTTGTAGATAAATACTTGACTGAGTCAGTAGTATGACTAGTTATTCGGAAAGCAGGTCAGTAGAAAGGGCTCAAATCCGGTGTTTCTCTGTCACTGATTTTCTTTTGAGACTTGAATCTGACGTTAAGCTCGTAAAGTTCAATAATTTTTGTTGGTCTATTTGGTAGACTATAGACGACTCGGCTTAGACTTGAATTCACGATGTACGTGTTCTAGACAGGAAGGCTGCTACAAACTAGACCCGATAGTAGTATTGACTAATTTATTTTAAAATTAGTTGAATATAAACACTAAAATTCTTTAAAATACATTTTAAAAGCTGGTAAAGATAATGTTAACGTCAGTTTCCTCACTCGAAAGCGATGTCAGTGACGGACGAGAAAAGTAAAAAGAAAAAACTATGTAATTATAAAAGTATAACTGCAGCCTACCCTGGCGCCGATTTGGTTGCCGGCCTGTCCAATCTGAATATGAATAATTTCTTTCCTCACAGAGTTGACGGTCGCTGCCCGTCTGAGGTCCGCGCAGGATGGAAACTGTTGAGCAAATTCCTGAACCTGGGGTTTAGATGCTGGAACCTTCTGCACATATTCGATCAAATAAAGTATCACTCACTCACTCACTCACTCACTCACTCACTCACTCACTCACTCACTCACTCACTCACTCACTCACTCACTCACTCACTCACTCACTCACTCACTCACTCACTCACTCACTCACTCACTCACTCACTCACTCACTCACACTCACTCACTCACTCACTCACTCACTCACTCACTCACTCACTCACTCACTCACTCACTCACTCACTCACTCACTCACTCACTCACTCACTCACTCACTCACTCACTCACGCACTCACTCACTCACTCACTCACTCACTCACTCACTCACTCACTCACTCACTCACTCACTCACTCACTCACTCACTCACTCACTCACTCACTCACTCACTCACTCACTCACTCACTCACTCACTCACTCACTCACTCACTCACTCAATCAATCAATCAATCAATCAATCAATCAATCAATCAATCAATCAACCAAATAATCAATCAATAAGAACTTAACATCATGTTTCTCTCCTTAAGGCAATGCAGGAGAATTAACTAATAGTATAAATATTAAAATTAAAATACAAGCTAAGGGGTGATTTACATTATAAGATCAACTAGACTAAAGTAAATATTTATTCATTAGAAATCTGAAATTCTCTAAAGCATTCAAGACTGTTAAATAGTTAAACTATTAAATTAAGCTGTTACTTTGGACTGGTTTTCTGGATTTTTGGAATTTGCACCGTTTTTGGATCTACTTTTTGCTCGCCGTCTTGATTTTATCTCAGTAGTGCTCGATGTTGTCATTGATGACTGTATCACTCTAATTGTTGTTACTTTATTAATCCTATTACAACAAAATCTGACTTTACTAATTAATTACTTTAAACTAATAATAATAATGAAGGTTTAAAGTCCGTTTCCTCATACAGGGATGATGTCAGGGACGTCAAACTAACCACAATTCCAATCATAACTAATTAAATGAAGAAGCAGGTCGAGGTACCTTATCGGAGACAGCTACTTCAACAACCGCAGTCTTGTCACTTGTTGCGACCTTATTTTTTCTCAGGGAAATGCCCATGCCACAAAGTTATTCGATAATCCAGCAAATGGGGAGATCAATAAGTGAACGACGTTGTATTACATCTTACGGTAGACGATAGGCCTTAACCTAAGCTATTGCCGGTAATCCTTTGTATAGCCGCCTTAATTCATAATTTCATATGATATTATAGGCCTACTTTGGAAAAGAACTAATATTGTACTTTATTGCAGAAATATTTTGCTAAGGTTGCACAGTGTCCTTCTACAACAAACTAGAACTTAAATAAAATAATTACAAATAACGTATAAAAACTTAATACAAACATAATGTTTACAACGATATGATCAGTAGTGAATTATATTGCTATACTAAAACACATAGTGTAATTTGTATACATTAGACCTAGTATTATATTCTCTTTGTATATGCTTACTATGCAATGGGCCAAGTGGCCCACATACAAATTCAAATGGTTAACTAGAATTATAAATTGCAACTAGTTTAAAATTTATGCCTGAATCCGAAGAGTTATTTAAGGTTAACCATTGATTTTTTGCAAACTATGCTGTGTATTTATTCGCTAGTTCAATCAGTGTTTAGCAGATACTACACGTAGGCCTACTTAGCTGAAAACTATGCGAAATATATACAGGGTGCGCATTAAAAAAATATCCTCGTAGCACAATTGCGATAGGATAGTCAATTCTTAATATTTCGCCTTGAAATTTTAAGGTTTCTTGTGGAGGAATTTAGCCACAAGCTGACCAAATTTTGTAAAAATATTTTTAAAGGAACCGGAGTTATCGAAGTTTTGCGAAAAAATTTATTATTTTATTTAACACGCAACGTAAAACGTCAATTAGAATCAATTCCTTTTTGAAAATGTGCTGACGCTGAAAAAGGCCGTTAGATGATGACGACTCTGATATTTTGCTAAAATGTGTGCTCGAAATGAACGCTCTGGGCTTTAATGCCGGCCAGAAGTCTTTTCTTACAGATAAAATTGCGCTGTCAATGGACTGCTTTTGGTAGGTCTTTCCAGATCTCTTGAAGAACTGCCTTTAATTCCATTGTGTTTCTGGGTTTGGGCTTGAAAGCACGATACTTTTCCATATGGGTCTCCAGACAAAGACTCAGGTGGACTAAAATCTGGACGATTAGGAGGCTAAACATCCATTTTTATGAAATCTGGCCTGTATTGTACAAGAAAGTATTGCGTAAGTCGTGAAGTGTGAGCCGGCGCACCGTCCTGTTGAAAAATTAAATCATTTGACTTTAACTTGTTGCAGTCTTCAATCAGTTTCGGCAGAATAGTGTTAGTGTAATACATTGTAGCATAATATCAGAGTCGTCATCATCTTACGGCCTTTTTTAGGGCCAGCATATTTTCAAAAGGAATTGATTCTAAATGGCGTTTTACGTTGCGTGTTAAAAGAAAAAAAATCAATTTTTTCTCAAAACTTGGATAACTCCGGTACCCTTAAAAGTATTTTTACAAAATTTGGTCAGCTTGTGGCTAAATTCCTCCATAAGAGAACCTTAAAATTTTAAGGCGAAATATTAAGAATTGACTAAGCTATCGCAATTGTGCTAGGAGGATATTTTTTTAATGCGCACCCTGTATATAGGCTAATATCGGTTTGTCAACCTGAAAAGCTCGTTTTCGAACGTTAGAAATTATAATCAAGATGATCCAATGCGATAGGCTATATTCATACCACTTGTGCTAATATGGTAATCCTAAGTGGAATTTTAAAAGATTAATCGTCAACTCAAGGTAGCAGCTTATAGTCAATGTGTATCTAGTAATTCTTAATTAAATTAACTTGGAACTCCGGATTTGTCGATAGATCAACATACCGAGACTTGATAGGCAAATTAATTATTAGATCAGATAACACCTTAGGCCTAACTATCAATATTTATGACCTAATTAAGTACTACACGAACGACTTGTTAAAAGTAATATAAGGCTATAAAAGTTATTGAGAAGTTAAAACATTTGAGTGCTATTCTATATCAGGCTATATAGGCCTATTATATAAGGACCAATTTGTCAAAATATGATTAGACAGAATATTATGCGAATTAAAACGATCATCCATGATGACATAGAGATAACTTTTAGTATGGCGTGTTCAAACCTTGTCGCAGTTTAGTTCAACACTAATTTACCGGTACTGTGGACAATTTAGATTGTACTATAACGATCTAATAAGCTTGACCTGGAATTGAATGCTCAGGAGTTAAGTAGTCCAATGTTCATCCATATGGAGTGGTATTTTAACGTCCTTTACCGTTACCATGCAGCTCGTACACTGCATGAGCTGTTTGAAATTTCAAATTTCGAATAGATTTACTAATTTTATATACGATTAATTGTGACTGCATGACTGGCGTAAAGACGTTCTTTTCTAAATCACATACAACTCTTCATACGGCGACTTTGAATCACGTAACTCGATCTGCATTTGTGTTTGACGTCATTTAATTAACACACAATATTTGTGCTTTTTTATGAGCTATGACAACGAACATTAAATTTAACAATTTTAATCATCAACGGGCTCAACGCTTTCAATGTCTTAACGCAGGCTGTGTTGGACCATCACATTCGAAGCGGTTACATGTCTGCATGATATGTCATATGTCTAAAAAATGATGTGCGGCTAACAATTAAATAGATTCACCGAGCAAAGCAATAAAAGCAGACTTTTATGTTACCTGTTTGTGGAAAAAACAAATGATTGTAGCCTACTGTCAGATAATTAACTCGAGATTACTTCTATTGGATTGGTGAATAAATAGAATTAATAACATAATCGCCCAATAACGTCATTTTCAATACCACTATTTTACAAATATGACATCTTCATTCTACATGAATAAGTTTAAGCTGGTACATTACGGCCAATACACATTCATTTTGTACGAGTGATCGATCACGTTCTAAGTGTAGATGTAGTACTGTAATATTTGTAGATATATAGTTATATCAAACTAAAAGAAGTGTCTACTTGAATGTTATTCATACACTGCGTCGTCACATAAGTACCGGCCTACCTAATCAAATCATGGTCAGTGTTTGAGATAATCTACAGTTATAGTAAAATTAACATTTGGTAGACTACGTACAGACTGCGCCATAAAAAGGACCATCTAAAGAAAATTCTCCATAATTTGTGAACAAGATGTCTGTTTTCAGGGGCGGATCCAGGAATTTTTTAGGGGGGGGGGCCAAAAATATTTTTGAGAGTGTACATTTTTTTGTCTTCTTCGGGACATGTGACGCAACCAGAGAGTTTTCTGTGAGAGGGGGGCTCAAAATTTGTTTACTACTGCGTTCGACTCATAGAGTGAGTATATCTCAGTACCTTACCCCCCCCCGCTCATAACCGTACTTTAGTACGGTTATGAGCGGGGGGGGGGTAAGGTACTGAGATATACTCACTCTATGAGTCGAACGCAGTAGTAAAGTAAACGCAGTAGTCAGGGGAAAACCTAAAAAGTAAGTACATTTTTTCACCTCTGAAGAAACTCTGCGGATCTCGACTAATTGCAAAAGTGACCTAATTTTGGCGGTTGGGGGGGGGGGCTTAGGACCCTCCCACAGCCAAGGCTGTTTGCACCGCTGATACGGGACAGAGTTCACGTTTTTTACTTACACCCTTTCTTCCTCCAATGTATAGGTTATGCATTGATTCAAGTGAAAATTGAGAGCTATAGAGAAACGGTCAACATTTTTCGGGCCCCTTCTATTATACAGGACTCCTGGTATATCCCAGAAAAAAATCGAGCTATTAGAATTGAGTTCCCTGTCGTACCGCCCCCCCCCCTCCCCCGGGCCCTCCTAACCACTGTCATTACTAACATACTTAAACATCGAAATTGCCATAGAAACAATGAAAATATAGTTTAACAATTTTTATCGGCGGATCTAAGTGGGAGGGCCCCGGCCCCCCTGGATCCGCCCTGCCCCTAACCACTGCCCTTACAAACATATTGATACAGAAATTGCCATAGAAACAATCAAAATATAGTTTACAATTTTTTATCGCCGGGCCTAAGGTGGGGGGGGGCCCGGGCCCGCCTGGATCCGCCACTGAGTGTTTTTCATATAAATTTCCGAGATCATTCCCGGGCCAATTATAAATATTTCCTCCAAATGTCATGACGATATGTGCTGTACAAATCGCATTTTACTTTTCTTTCCTCCGCAACCCTACGTTTTGAAGCGAATAAATTATACATATCACTGAATTACTTACTGTCTTTTGTAAATTTTTGCCGATCTATTGCATCCTTTGCATTCTAAAGGCCTAGAAAATCGAATCTAGAATCTTGTCGGGTTTTGTGTAGTTCCGTTTTTTTACTAGGCAAGAAAATTAGAAGTCGTGCAATAGCCCACAAATCTAGTCCACACTAATGGCGTCTTGAAGCATAAGTTTAAGTAGGCCTAAGTCAGTGCTTGGATTCAAGTCAAGTGATAACTTTCAATCTTGAGCATCTTGACTACAACCATGGAGTAAACCTACATGTTCTCCTGATTTGAAACCTGTAGATTATAATAATTTTGGAGAAACGAGAAGTTAAAGAGAAATGAGTAGTCTGAACCTGAAAGCGCTAGGTGTCGAAAAGCTATTTAATATTTTTATTAATGACCAAGCGGTTCTTGTCAGGTCTAACAAAATATAGCAATTTAAAGTGTGTCTAATTGGCAAATTTAGTAATTAAGTAGGCCTAATGTGTTAATGTGTAGGAAAGGGTATAACTTCACCTGTATTTCAAGTATTTCAATGAACTTTGGGGCACATGCGAAGAACTGGACAAGGAATAATGGCTAAAATGAAGACATATGGACACCAGCTACAAAAGTTCTTGAAAATGTTGTTTAGGGAGATGATATTTTTATAACGCCGTCTGTAATACTCTGTAGGCTATATTGTACCTTTATTAATAGAATATTAGCCATTTATGTCGAAAAGTCTCCATTAGCTGTCTAAACAGTACTAGGCTACTACGGTAGGCCTACTACACATCTCTAAGTTACCATAAGCACTTCCTCTTAAGGTGTGTGTGTGTGTTTCAAGGCTGCTGTTTAGGTGACGGCATTCATACACTTGAAATGTGGGATGTATTCAATGTAGTAAATTCGGCAGTAATTATTCAAAACAAACATTGGAAGAATCGATTGTTCTTAAAACTTAGGAAATTTAAACTTACTAAAGCCACACTAAAGAGATATAGGCCTGATAAAACGAGTAAGTTCCAGGCTTAAGCATGAATGATTTTTGTATGCAATGTGAAGATACTAAATTTTTATTCTAAATATAATACAAAAATAGATGTGTCATTTTTCAAACATCAAACAAAAATTACAAAAATGATTACGCAAGTGTACACGTACCTTTGCCTTAATCGACCGTCAAAGCTACCTAATTTAAGTTTGTAATAGATTTAAGGCATAATGAATAATACTAAGAAATAAATTTTTTGAATTCTTAAAATTGGATTTATTGTAAATTATTGGTTTAGATTTAGCATATTTTATTAATAGAAAGTTAATAAATTGAGGTAAAGAGCTCTACATAAAGACTTAGTTTCCTTGAAATAAAATTATTCCGTTTTATAATTAAAATCTTTTTTGTATTTTTTGCTTTGGTTAATCATTGTTTGTCGTGTATGCTCTGCCTAAACGCAGTACATACACAGTATAACCGTTCATCGGTTGTACCATAAATTCATAACTTCGAATTACAGAAGTTAGATCAGAGTACTTAGATCAGCGTACTTAAGCCAATCTAAAAATATATCCTAACAATCTAACAAGCAGCCAATCTAACAAGTAGCCTATTTACGATAACACGCTCTCAAAGAAAAATATCAGCTCTTATAGTATAGCATTTAATAAATGCATGCAATTCACTATCAAGAGAGGCTACTGTACATTCCTAATAAGTTACTGCCAGGTGCGATACGTCATTATGCTAGATTCTATCATATCAACAGTAAGACAGCAAGCTTACAGTTCAATCATCTATCTCTCTCGTAGTGCATTGCCCACTGGCAGGTCCATGGTACATAACGCCCCCACTTTTCTCTGTCTTTCGTTTTCTCTTCATGTCCACAGAGGAGTGGATCTTTTATCTAACATCTAACTTGATATACCATTTGAGGGATTCTGCGTATGATGAGGTGGGCCCCTATGTCTTCCTCAGCTTCGACTAGCATTTACTGGGCAGGGCGTCATTCCCTGAGAAAACTGTCCTGTCTACCCATACTATCCTATATACTATCACCCATATGTAGATTTTATATATATATATATATATATATATATATATATATATATATATATAAACTTTTCTGATAACTATACTATTAATACACACGTAAAAATGCAACAAATCCGATAAATTGTATTTTAAAATTGTATTTTAGTCAAGCAGAACAATAAATACGCATTTCTCCAAAACAGCAAATAAATAAACAATTAAATGAATGATAATTAAACCTTCTGTTAATAGTTGCTGCTTAAAGTGAACATTAAAACTACCTAAGGCAGAAACTCAATTTATAGCAATAGTGTAAATGAGCTCAATTGACTAGTGGTAGGTTGAATCTTGAGATATATGGGTTGAATGAGCTCTCAAGTAAAAGAGGCTGAGACGATCTGCTAGATGAAAGGCTTATTGAGCGGTCATAGAGTGGTCACCATAGAGACGATTCTTCAAGAATGTGGTCATTCAGTTTGCATACAAGAAATACAAATACTGCCTTTATAATTCATCATCATCTTCCCATGAGTCCCAGTTTAACTATGATCGGGATACGAGTAGACCTTCTCCATTCCTCTCTGTCTCACACCTTCTCAGCAATCAGTCCCCTATTTTTATTTATTCATTTTATGCTATTAGTTTAATTGTTATTTTTACTGCCTTTATAATTACACTCATAAGACTGAGTTTAACGTCTGTTTAAGTAATAATAAAATACCGTCTTAGATGATTCTGTACAGATTCAAACCAATGGCCTCCTGCTTGTTAGGTGAGCATTAGTCAGCACAGCCACACAGTAAAGAAATCTTATTTAGATTACTAGGCAATGCTTTTGAAAGCCGCTTTTATAATCAAGTATCATACAACTACATTGAATTAGAGTTGCTAAATAATATTTTAACTTGCTTTGACAAAATGTATATTTTCAAATATTGTAACAACGTACATTTGCCCGAGTATTAAAAGCACAATGTTTTATTACGGACACTAATGGTCCGTAACAACATTCCAGTCCAGTTTTAATAGTTATGCCACGTTTCACTGCCGCAATAATGCTAACATGCGCATGCATAAATAATGTTGAAGAATATTACTGAAGTCTATGAAGAATTTACCTACAATTGCACATGATTCACAACTAAATTCAACAGATGCTCTCTCCTTCTCTTAGTGCAACGCATACTGGCAGGCCCATGGTATATAACGCATCCACTCTTCTCTGTCGTCCGCTTTCCTCTTGGTGTCCACATACGAGTGTATCTTTAAATCATCTAACATACCTAATCTCGGCATGCCTTTGCCTCTTTTTCCTTCCATTCTACCTTCTATGACCTCCTTAATAGGCCTTCCCCCCTTAGAATGTGTCCTATCCATCTCTTCTTCCTATTTCTTAATACATTTATCAACAGTCTATCTGTACCAACTCTCTACAGAAATTCAACAGATGCTAATAAGAAATACTTTAATGAATGGCCATGGAGTATTGTTACAAGAAAGCAACACAGCGTAACATACACACACTTATTACAGATTCAGATGCTCCTAACACTAAACACACGGTGTATACTGCAATTATATCTTCTTCATAATTGCAGAACAACCAACTCAATAAATAAATAAATTTTAATTAGTTCTACAAATATCAAACTTGACTAACAGCAAAACTGAACTCATAATTCTACAGTAGACTTCCAAACGAAACAGTCTTAGTACGCAGGTTTTATACAACACAATCCCACAGCAATAAGAAATATATAATTCAAAATAAAATATATGAGATGGGTATCCTCTATGTTAAGATACAAACTCGTAAATAAATAGAATGAAACATTGTCTCACTCTTGCAATCTCTAACCTTAATATAATCTTCGCAATATCTCTGGTACTCTTTCAATTGCTTTTGATTCAGCGGTACAATATATCCAATCCATTAATTAAAATTTCAACAGATCAAATTCCAAGCCTTCTTCATTTGCTTTTTTATAGTACAATCTGAACACAGCATGCTCTTAGCAAGACATTATCAGAAAGTCTCTTAGCTTTACACTATTATTATCTAAATCACTTTGCATTACACACTACAATAAGAAAAAACCTCTCTAAAACCCAGTAACTCTGTGAACTACTAAGTGTGGCGTATTTAGATTCAGATTCAGGGAGAGGAAAGCGCAAACGGTACAATTAAAGAGTTTATGGGTAATAAGAAGCTTTTGGCAGCTCTGCTGTCAGTTAGAAAAAAAAATGGCGACGATAGGATGCTCCCCTCTCCCCTCTCCAAACCCGTCCTATCACAGAGGCTGACTAGTAATAGTCTGAAGAGAACGGCTGAGTGCTGATCATAGCGTCCCAGGACGGGCGACAGAAACAGCGCAGGCCTCCACTAGTTGGGTTGAAAGAGCCAAAGCTGCACAAGACAACGACACAGAATCAATCGATCAATCCATCTATCAATCTACCTTTTCTATTATTATTATCAATCAATTAGAGACAAATCATCTTACCATAGCACGAAATCAAGCATTTGTTGAATTCAGAAAGGAATGAATTTGAATGATTTATAAAATTGATTTAATTGATTGATCGTTTGAATTTAAAACTATCCCCTTCCATTCTTCCTACTGCTTCAAAACAATTCTTTTAAGTGTGACAAGCTTAGAATGCTATCAATTCCAGTTAACCTCATTACATTTCTCTCTAAATTTGCACAAATAAGTTCAATTAATTATCTTCGATCATTCCAATACTCCAGTGCAGCCATTTTTCATTTGCATAGTTCTGTTCCACATTCATTACTTTTAAATAGCAATGTTGCAAAAGGTTTTCAACTTGAAAACGTGTAAACGGTTTTTCCTTTCGTTGAGATCTTTCTTTGATAAGAACTTCATGTATAATAAATGTTTTCCTCTTTAGCAGTAAGAAAATGTTAATAGATGTAAAAAGCTGGTAAAACTAATGTTAATGTCAGTTTCTTCACTCGAAAGCGATGTCAATGACGGGCTAGTCCAGGATTTGAAACCGCACATACTGATCCGCTGTCGAATACCTTACTTACATGGCCACTTGCTCCAGCCAGTGATGTGATTCAATACTAGTAAAAAATGAGTATCTACGAATTTCTCTCTAATATTCTGCAAATGCCAGTTACAAGGCACAAATTTCTACATAGTCTGCTGTAAAACTTCATAAAAAGCAATATCGAACAAGAAATCATTCCCAAAGAGCTATGTTTATTCACATCATAATGTTGCCTATAATAATTAAAAATACTGATTCTCAGGTTGAAATGACTTACCTTTTCTATCCTTAGCTCTTGCTCTAGATTCTCATATTTCTACATATACTGTAAAAAATATTTCTTCAAGTAACGAATAGACCCAGATTCAATCCCTCACTGTCTAAATTTCCCTTTTCACAGTTTACATACTATAGCGAGAATACATAAACAACGAACATTTATGAATGTTCTGCCAAATAATATCTAATTAAGTAAAATTTCGGCTATTTACAAAGGACTACAGGCAAAAACTAATCCGAGAGCTGAGATGCAGGATGTAACAAGTACTGGTTAATTTAAAAGGTATCCTTACAGACCTCCAAAGAGATTACAACTTACAAACACCAACCCTAGCATCGCACATGCATGCACACACTCCTACTAACCCACAATACTCTCGACAGAACGACTCATCATTATCTGCCAACCTTTGCGTCTCGCTGGTGTCTGTGATAGTCTGCTGAGTTTGTTTAGATGTTGGTACACTGGTAGTGTCGTTCGTATCAAAATCCATGTCCATATCAGCCGAGCCAGGTCCACTCACCAGAGCTTCCTTTATACCCGTCTCAAATACGATACAATCTCTTTTCTCTGTAGCACAGTCAACCTGCTTAACATATGTCATAAATTCAATCCATCAATCAATAAATGGATATTTAGCAGTTAGCTGGTAATTTTGTTTCCCACCAGAAGCTGATGTCAGGGATATTAGATCGACTATTACCTGCTATCATCTCTTATGTTATGTTAGTTATCTCTCGCTCTCTCTCAGTGAACTTTAATTAAATACATAACATTTATATTTTCAAATTTAAACTAAACGTTCTGAAAGAAATTTCTATCACCAAACCACATACAAAAAAGCTAATAAAGCTAATGTAAACGTCAGTTTCCTCACTCGAAAGCTATGTCCGTGACGGGCGAGCTCAGAATTTGAACCCCGTTTATACTGATACACGGTCGAAAATCTTATCGCCACCGGCTCCAACCATAAAAAATATATAAAAGGCCTATCAATTCTGCATTATTAAAATTATGCTGCCAGGAGGAGAGGGGCGGGGAGAGGAGGGGGTGTGCTCCCATTAGACGAGTACACGAGTATAAAACTATATGCCACATTTGGAGACCTACACTCACACTTTACGTTTTGTATCGGCCGACCAAGTCACATATTATTCATAAAACTTGTAGTTTATATAACATAACAGGAATATACTCCCATTGTGTCCAAACCAGTAAAGAAATGCCAATCATCAACTGCATGTATCGTAGTGGCGATTAAGCTAGAACTGAGGAAAGTGAAGGGAAACCTCAGAAATAAAAATTGATTTTCTAAGATACCTGTAGGTTACAGTTAAGCACAGATAGGACATGTGAGTTAAGCCCTTTATGAAAGGATTAACCTGTTAATCGATGAAGTTTTTTTTGGAGCATGACTGGAATGACACTGAAATTAACGTGACAAACAGACCTCAGGTACAAAAATTATGGAATATTTTCCTTAGAGGGGATGGGGGGGGGGGGGGGGGTCAAATTTTATGATGCAGTCTGTATATTTTACCTATATTAATAGAATATTAGCCATTTGTATCAATAATTCGATATGTCTGTATTAGCTTTCTAAACAGTACCATTTCAAAATTACTATAAGCACTTACTCTTAAAGTTGCCCAATGGCTAGTGTGCTTATTAAAGGCTGTTGATTTTTAAATTGATGCAAACTTGACAGCCTTAATAGTTTAGATATGGGGAATGCAGTAAATCTGATGGTAGTCTACTTGATCAATTCTCTTTTTGAAGAATTAATTTCTTTTAAATATGCAGATATTTACTAAAGCCACACTATACAGATATAGACCTGATAAGATGAGTAAGCTCTAGATATAAGCCTAAATGAGTTTTGGATGCAATCAGAAGGCACTGAATGCCAAGGAAACTATGGACAATTATTAGAAATAAATACATTCATGTAAACTTGATTTATACGGTAAGGCAGAGAATTACCAATATGACGTATAAGCATAAAATCTTTATATTATAAATTATTACGCAAGTACATTATACAAACCCTCGGAAAGACGCTTTGAACAACTTCAGGTGTTTTATCCTCTCGCTTTTGATACTGCATAAAAATTCCACTGTCTGATGGCCAGAAACATTTCCTTTTTTCATCCTGGACATCCTAAAAAGCAAAAATATTCATTAAAGATCAAAACATATATAGTCCGAGAATCAGCATTCTACAAACATCAATAAATATTTCAGTTTCAATCAGTTTTCAGTTGCTCGCCTCACAATCTTACCTCTCCAATGTCGACATCCATCTGAGCTCTACGTTTAGTGCAAACGTTTACTGGAGTCTTGTCCGACTCTTTAGTGATCCACTGATGAGAAGCCATGTTCACTGATAACACCACAACTGAAATGTACAATGTAAGCAATTAAACTCTTAATCTGCAACTATCTGGTGTCTCTGAGCTAGGGATATGGATATTCTCAATCCTGCCAACAAATTTCAATCTCAGGATTGAAGACTCTTTGACCTTAGTGTGAGAAATACTTCTGTATGGGGACAGGCACACAAATAAGAAGTTATAGTTGAAGAAACGGTAGAAATCACAATTTCATATATTACTGGTACCTATATACAGACCAATTAAATAAATTGTCATAAATAGTAGAAATTATGAAAAATCGATTATAGTGCTAATGTCTTAAATGATTAGTTTTATTATATTAAAAACTGTGAAAAGTCTGAATTTAGAGATTTTATTTATTTCTATCATTTCTGCCCAATTACTTGACCATTATTCAGATTTTTTTGAGAGGTACAGCTTGATGAATATAGATGAGCTTAAATAAACTTTATCTTAAGTTCTTAACAATACTTGAGGTTAAATATAAAGAAGACCTTTAATAAAAAGTGTTTACTTTGAAAAATCTCCTTTTGTGTTATTTCATTCATTATTTCAATGTAATTTATCCTTAAAATGTAAAATATCCTCTCTAGATTTTCTATCCAAACATATATTAACTGTAAATAAAGACATATGTTTATCATCTTTTGACAAAAAATTGAAATAAAAAAATTTTAAATTATTTAAAATACCATAATGTTAATAAATGAAGAAATGCATAATAAATATATGGGAATATATAAAATATTGCCAGCAGTCAATAGAAGTACACACCCCTCCCCACTCTCCCACTGGGCTTTGTTTTTTATGTGAACAGAGTTTCTGCTACATATTATAAAAGGTCTATAGAGAATGGCAGAGCCTTTCATTGATTTTCATTTTGTCAACTCAGCAATTTGCAATTTATCCATTGTGTCTGCAAGAGTAATCATAACGACAAATAGGGTGCTACTGTCGTCCATGGCAACATCGAGCACTATTGAGACGAATCCATGCCCATGAGCAAAAAGGTCCAAAACGGTGCAAGAGACAGTAAGTAAAACTTACATAACTTGCATACAGGTTTACATTACATTTAATCTAAAGTATATGAAGTTAGGAAAGTTTTCCTTCTATCGTTTGTAAACATAGCAGAAACAATTTTAAGTGTATTTATACTTAAGGTTTTATTTCAATGGCCTATAGGTGTTTGCAGTAGTTAGCATTTCTCAAACAATGGCTTAGGCCCTTATACATTAATTCAGTAACATTTAAAGTTTAGTCAATCAACGTAAAAAATTAAAAATACAGATCATTTACCAATATTACTATAAGAGATTACTATGTGATATTATATTTATATAATTTACCTAATTCAAATACTGTTCTACCTCCTGAATTCGTCCAGATATGATTTTGAAATGAAAATTTTTAAAAAAACTTTCCATGAATTTCCGTCAGCAAAATAAATATTCGAAGCGGCGCATGGGCTGCACATTAGCATCACATAAATGGCTTTGCAATATTATGTCTCAAAGTTTCATGCAATCAAAAGTTAAGTTTTTCAATGACTAAGTTTTAAAGATATATGACTGCAATATATTCGATTATGTAAAAGATGATAAAACACACATCCGAGCATTTAGGGCTTACAAATCCATTGCGATTGTTGTATCAAAATTCAAGCAAAAAATACCAAATGACAAAAAATAGCTTAATTATTGACGGAGGCCTTCATTGTTCATTAACCCGACCCAGATAGATAGCCAATGGACGCTCGCTTCACATAAATTGTTTACATATTTGAGGTCAGCTGATTGACTTTGTGTTCATGTCTCCAGGTGTTTAACGTTTATTTTTTTACTATATCTTGTAATCATATAACAGTACTTTATAGTTTTCCTGTCTTATGTATAAATGTACCTATAACTACATTGCATCACTTCTTTATATAACACATCCTTTCGGAACGTTGTCACGATCATTATCTTTGCTTAATGTCTTACAAATTGTCTATTCATTTCACTTATTTTTATTATTTTTATTTTATTCATTTCACTGTAATGCGTGTCTATGTGTAAGGGCGTAACGTAACCTCAAAACATAACCATACAGCAACAACACGATTAGAGTGCTAGCGTTATCAATGATAACTTCGAATATTGTGGAACCAAATGAAAACCGATAAACAGAATGTGTGTGGTCAATAAGCGAAACCAAAATTCGGGTAAAGTCCACGGAAGGGTACTAGCGGAATGGAGGTTTACATGTTGGTCTCACTTAAGTGGCTGTTCCAGAGGTCCTGGGTCTATTCCCGGTATAGCTGATAAGAGAGTTAAAATTCCGGACATTTACTGGACTGGTATCATGGATTTTAACTATACTGCCTATTGGTTAAACGTGGATTCAAAGGTTTAAATAATAAATGATCAACAGATGATCATTTCGATATAGTGTGTTAACTTTTATTTAACTTATTAGCCAGGGCTATTATAAACAGATAGACCTGGAAAGAAATTATCGTAGTTTATTTATGATTTAATCTGACTATAAATCATTGCAACTTACTTGCAGAAAATAAAGGCAACTTTGTGTCTTTGAAGTTATTAATATGTGACAAATTAGATTTCAAAATGTATTTGAAAACTTAGTGATTCGTAGCGATTTCTTTTTATGGTGCGTATCGGTGCATATTAGTCTCTTTTTGACACGACTGTACCAGTTTAATTATAAAAACTTGTTGTTACTATGTTTCAATTAGCTTTTGAGTGTTAGTTAGTAACCTATAGTAAGGTATTCTATATAATATAGTTTAGAACATTGTTGAGTTGTATCTACTTCCTATAGGTATACACCATTTGTATACGATCATTGGCCAGATTCGCCCTTCGTAAGGGCATTAAATTACTATCTTTATGTTACAGAAAGACTATTATCTGTATGCAACTAAAAAAGCAATGGGCCTTCAGTGGTTGAGAAATATTTTCCTTTATCAGACGGAAGGAGTTGTTACAAGATACCATGTTCTAAATGACAATGTAGATTTGGACTCCAGTGATGACATATCAACATTTGCTAATGCCAGACTAGAAACTTCTGTGATATCACATGATGAAACTCCTCTACAGCAGGCAGCTCCTGCAGTTTCCGGTAGGACTAAGATACAACGTATCGTTTTGACGAATCCATTGTTCTCAGTTATCTTTATTCTGACTGTGTTAGCCATTGTTGTGTCACTTGGTGTACGTGCTTTGAACCCATTGCCTGAAATTGATCGATCCATCAAAGCTTTTACTATACCCAATCATGTTGTGTCTCGACGACAAGATGCTCTGGATCAGGCATTGCTGGCAATGACCAACAGAAGGTAAGCAGAATGATTAAGTATCATGATTTTATGTATTTGTTTAGAAATTTTTCTTGAAAAGTTCAGTACGTATTTTAAATTACTTAACAATAAACATACAAACTGTGTATACATTTAGATATATAACTAAATACAATAACATAATTTTTTGGCACATGGATGTTCTCATTGATCGTTGTATGCAAATACCAGTCAGAGATTCAGCTTTGTGCTTGATTGTTTAGATAATGAGAGCCAAAGCTCAGATAATAATGGCCATCCAGTTATGTCTGCTAATTTGATAATATTAGTTTGTAGTTGAGGATTACCTGGACTCATTGGTACAAATGAGTAAGTTCTGGAGATAGTTGCCACAGATAGACAGTTGATAAATGCATTAAGAAATAGGAAGAAGCGCTGGATAGGATACATTCTAAGGGGGGAAGTCTATTAAAAGAAGTTATAGAGGCAAGAATGGAAGGAAAAGGAGGCAAAGGCAGGCCAAGATTAAGAATGTTGGATGTGGACTTGAAGAGGAAAGCGGAAAACATAGAAGAGTGGAGGCATTATATGTCATTGACCTGCCCCAGTAGGCAGTGCACTAAGAGAGTATGTAGTGTATGACATCTAGTGCAAAATTAAATATTCTACAGGTTAGCCCGATCTATGATTCTCTTTGATGTAGCATGTTGGGCACCTCATCGTCTGAATTGTTATTTTGTCACTTCCAAGTTGCAATTGGTTAGATCTATGGTGACTGCTTCATTGTTAGCTCTATCTTCATAAATGTCATATCTCTTTTTGCAGGCAATTTACTTTAATGATAGTTTAGTAATTTATTGACATTCTAGTATATTCAAGTAGTTTTTCTGTTTTAGTTATTGTGTAATTTTTATTGATTTGTTATCATTTATATTCTAGAACAAAGCGTGGTGTTGAAGCTATTGATGATTTGCCATTGTATCGTCGTGATTTATCGGAAAACATTCAAACTGCCAGGCATGCTGAACAAATGCCAATTGGGAAGATATTGTTAGAGGCAACCAATAATTATGAGCATAGGAAAGGAATATCGTATAGTAGTAAAGTATTATTTGATTCGCCCTTAGAAATTGATAGAAAATCTGCAAAAAGTCGCAACAAAAGAGATTGGTGTTATTCGTCTACTCAGCAATATATAGGCAGTCGGATTCAGCTTGTTTACCTTGCACAAAACAATGACAACATTTTTACCCGGGATAGGATCGAGACAATCCATAACATTGAATCTCGACTGACATTACTCGATGACTTTGAAGACTTCTGTTACAAGAAATCATATCAAGCAACCTGTGATTGCATGCCAATAAACTCATTCCTAACCTATCTATATCCTTCAATTAGAAATGGGCAGAGGTACTTCGATGGCCGTGGTGATGAAATGTTGAATATCGATGAAGGAATTCAAGTAAGATGTAATTTCTAAAATATAAAATCATATATCCTGCCTCTCCGTCTCAAGTTTTCCACGCTGCCCCTTTGGCGTAGAGCTTTAAGCACAAATTACTAATATAACCTCACTTAAGTTGATTCTACTACCCTTTATCTGATCAAATTTTAGTATGGAACTCTGTATTTTATTACAATTGTATGTAATTTTATGTAATTTTAGTATGGAACTCTGATATACCCGCCCTTTGATAGCTCATTGAGTGGAATTTAAGCTGCATTTCATACTATATAACAAATTTTTTGACTGATATTGTATGTTAGCTTACATTTTTACAATTATGTATGTTGATTTAGATTTAGTGTTATAAATAAAAAATAATCTAGGATCTAAATGCTTTCAATGCTTTCTCAGGTTGCATTATCAAGTACGCCGTATGCACACTGGTATACAGATGGACATCTGAGTACTACCAACCATCGTAGTACCTTTCTTCGTTCTGAGTTGCAGTTAGGTTTGCCCCTTGAAGGTATTACAACTTACAAATAAAAAACTGAAAGTTTTATTGTCTGATTCTTTAAAAATTTGTTTACAATAAAATTATAACTATTAGATTTAGCATCTCTTTCCTTATCCAAGAAGGATTTTAGTAATGACCTTGTAGCTTGCATTTCTTCAAAGTGATTCACTTGCATCTATTTGAAAATGCTCTTGGCAGTGACATATGGAAATCCTGTTTATGTGATATGGTAATCTGTATCCTGTATATACTGATATGATAATTGAATGACCTCTGGAGGACAATAATTAATAAAATTGTGACTGAGACTGAAAAGGAAATATCTTAAGCCAGCCGCTGAAAGTGGAAAGAGAAGACAGGGAAAAAATTATAATCCTGGCTCGGATAGTTCCAGACTGTGGAAATTACTGGTGACTAAGATCTTCAAGCTTAAGCTCTCTCACGAAAACCTGTTAGAGATGAATGTTCCAACCTTTTAAAATGCAAAAATGTATTCCTCAATTTCATAATTCCTTTCCAGTAAATTGTTTAAATAAGTTAATGTTTAAATAAGTTAATGTGACAATTTAGGGACATTGATCCAGTTATTAATGGAAGAACAGCGCTTAATTAAGAGCTGATAGTTATAGTAGCTTTAATTTGGTAAAAAGGTTCACTCAGGCAATGTAGCCCCACATAGTGAAGAGTAAGATGAAGTAGGCATTTCTTACTTTTACATAAATAGATTTCTAGTGAAATTATATTTCTACTCATATGGAGATATAAATATATAAGTAAAAAATATGGTACTATATGTGTTCTTTTTTCTTTGTATTTATCACTCTTATATTTCTAATGCGTCAAGGTTATTATATAAATGTATTATTCTAAACAATAGTGTATTGTTCTAAGTATTAATATTTAGTAGGATTCATATATTTAAGACTAATCTGTTAATTACAATTTTTCACTGACTTCAAGTTAAGATCATTCAATTAAATATTGCAAAAGCATTTATTTCAAATATTAGCCTTGATGTGGCTCTACAAATATTATTTTCTTCTCTCTCACGAAAACCTGTTAGAGATGAATGTTCCAACCTTTTAAAATGCAAAAATGTATTCCTCAATTTCATAATTCCTTTCCAGTAAATTGTTTAAATAAGTTAATATACTCTTTATTAAATACTATGATAAAGAAGTCAATGTAAAGTTTTCAAGACATATTTTGCATAATACTAGTTTGAGCCCAACCTTTAATGATTCTTGACAGTTTTGAATAATTGATTTATTGTTAGAAAATGATGACTACAACATAGATCTGTCATAATTGTTGGTTTTTCTGTCGATAGGATATGCTAGCGATAGGGATCGAAGGGATGAGCAAATGAAAGTAGTCGACAAATTTTTTGATACACTAATTCACTTCTTGTCTAAAACTTCAACGAGGTAAAACTATCATTCTATCTGTTTATCAGCAAGACTTTGTTGAATAAGCTATAAAGCACCTGTTAAATAATAACCAGCATAAATTTTGTGCTTCTTATGTTTTATTTGTTGCATACCACTTTGGTATTGTTAGTTTCCTAATACACTATTCATAATTTCATATGCAGTACTACTGTACTTATGATTTCAAGAAATAAATTTATATTGGATTTACATAGACAGTCTTTGTAAAGCTATGACTGCTTGATCAGACATTTATGTCTTGGCTCTTGATTGGTTTTCTGTTATTCTTTAACTATTAAGTTGCTATTTAATCATCTTCAAGCCCCTGATGCCTAACTTTCATTATTGTTACGAAATAGCATTGAACCCTAACTGATCGAGTAATTTAATCTATTTTAGGGCTATATGGTTTCATTAGAAATAGCTTGGTAAGTTACTATATTTCATATGATATTGATGTATTTGTAATTATTTAGTTATTTAATTTATTTTCAATATTGAAAAATAATTTAGTGCATTTTAAATAATAATAATAAATGTTGACAATTGTTATTGACTTAAGTTTTTGTTTTTGATAATTTATTTCAGTAACGTGACTGTATTGTACGGTGGAAATGAGATATTTGACTATCAGGTTCTCAGAACATTAAGAAATGATGTGAGCCTTGCCAGTTTTGCACTTGGTGGAATTTTTCTGCTGATGTTTATTCTAACATCGTTCTCTGTGTGGCTCACAATATGTGGAATATCTACAATTATTCTCAGCTTTCCACTAGCTCTCTTCTTTTACAGGATTGCTTTTAAAATTGAGGCAGTCGGAATCCTTAATGGAGTGGCAGCTTTTGTTATCATTGGCATAGGTGAGTGCTGATGTAAGATATTTGTTCATTATCACCTTATTTCGCGTGCATCTTCTTTTCTCTTGTGCACTTTATTGGTTTGGCATGCATTTGTTGGCAAAAATATGACTAGTTGTCAGATTTGTCATATTACTCTTGCATTACTACTGTACTACATAATGCAGTATGTACTGTGTATATTTTTGGACGTAGCTTGTTTTAGCTCATCTGCTTGAATTTGTCGCAATAGTGCTCGATATTATCATGGACGATAGTAGCATTCTAATTGTTGTTATTATTATTATTATTAGCAAAGCTACTATGTACAAGTACCTAGGCTTTTTGCATAGAGAGACACTTTATAATGTGTTGATAAATTGATATAGATTTGTCTATATATATATATATATATATATATATATATATATATATTATATATATATGTATTATTCGAGAATATATATATAGATATATAGATATATATAATATATAAATATCTATATATAGTATATATATATTTGTATACTTATTTGTTACAAATTTATACAATATACATAACGAAATAAGTCGTGTTTAATACATGGACTCTCATTTTCTTGAGCTATTTATTAGTTAAAAAATAGTATTTGATTGTACGTCATAGTACAATTTAAATTCATTTTTAGAGGTTGGTATCTGAATTGATTTGAATTGAAATAATGTGGTTATCAAATGTTGCTGTATACTATTACTTTCAGAATATTTTTTTGCAGTATTATTGTAACCTTTTGTTGGTATCATTGTAATTTTTCTTTAAATCTAATTTTTGGGATATTCTTTTTAAATGTACTGCAGGTGTAGATGATGTCTTTGTATTCATCAATACATATCGTCAGAGTTCTCACATTCAGGACCCAGTACTCAGGATGATGACTACTATTAAAGTAGCGACTAAGGCAACTTTTCTTACTTCATTTACTACTGCCGCTGCATTCGCCTCTAATATATTCTCATCGGTATGTGTAGTTTTGATGTTTTTATGCTATTCTTTAGGAAACTTTGTTATCTTGCACAATCTTAAATTAATTGCAATACTAGAAAAAAATTCTGCCTATATATTTAGTGTCGCGAACAACCTTGCTGCTTGCTCGTCCTCGAGCGGTTGTCTACTTCTGTACTCGCCCTCCGGTCGGCAGTGCTTCGAGACGGCAGCTTTTTCGTGGAATGCTGTACTATGGGTACCGCTTGTCAGGAGGAACCGAGTTGCTGCGTCTTCAGATGATACTTCTTTCCCAGTATCATCCGTCTCGATAGGCCTTTCTCGTTCATTTCTCGTTTACTGAGTAGGCCAAGGTCCAACCCCCCTTGCCTATTTCGTAATTGGGTTCTCGGGAACCCGGTGCACAGCGTCCGCGCTGGCCCGAGTCTGGAGTAGAAGCGTACTTCACGTCTTCTACGTATTTAGACGATGACGGTCGTGTTTCTGCCATGCTCCCATGTAGTAGATTCTATCCCGTGATATTCGTGGTTCTCGGGGCGAAGTGATATGGTGACCCGAACCGGTAGTGGAAGCGTCTGCGTTATCTTGGGCGATCACGGTTTGATTTTCTACCCTGCTTCCTAGTTTTACAAACTGATATTGTAGGTAATTATATGATTGGTTGTTTAACTGCGACGAACTTTATTCTTCTTTACCCTATAAAACTTCCCTTTACCATTTTAGACCTATTCTTCCCTATCCCTTTAATATTGGTCGTCCCGTAGTTCCTGTTCTCGTCCATCGTTGCTGAAGTGGTGTAATGGGCCTTTCGCTTAATGTGGTGAAATCCGTGGATAGTCTGCTGATCATTGGTAATCCCGCTTCTGCATCCTTTTAATACTGGTCTTCCCGTTGTTCCTTCTCTCGTCCATCATTTCTGAAGGTAGTACAATGGCTTCCGTGTAGTCAATATGAAATTCGTGGATAGTCAACTGATCATTAGTAATCCTACTCCCACCTGCAGAGACACAACTCCATCAAGACGCTTAGCAAATACCTGCAGAGACGAACTCCGTTCAGGCAATGCCGTCGCTAGCTTACCGCCTGCAGAGACCCACTCGACCCAGGCGCTTAGCAAATCCCCGCAGAGACGGACTCGACCCGGGTATCGCCGTGGACTACCAGCCTCCTCGCCTGCAGAGACACACTCGACACAGGCGCTTAGCAAATACCCGCAGAGACGAACTCGACCCGGGCAATGCCGTGGACTACCAGCCTCCCGCCTGCAGAAACACACTCGACCCAGGCGCTTAGCAAATACCCGCAGAACGGACTCGACCTGAGTATTGCCGTGGACTACCAGCCTCCTACCTGGGCCTACCCAGGGGGACACCGAACTCTCTCGCCTCCAATTAGCCTTCGCGGCTTGGGACACTAGCCAACCTGAGGGGCCCCCTGACCTATCCCGGAGGGAGTCAGTAAGGGGAAGGATCATTGAGACTCGATCCTTTATGAGAACTACACGTTGTACACCGTATAGACCCATCGGAGCCGCCCTCCTGGGAACCTACTCAGACGAACCAAGTAGGCCCCCGGCCCCAACTTGTTTCTAATGTATCTAGCTTCTCCTTATATACACCGCTGTCGATCGATGTCAAACGCTTCTATCGAATCACAGCGCTCCTTCGCTTAGCTAATTTACGACGAAGCTGTGTCACTTTGGAAATACCCCTCGTAATAAACTAGCTATAATCTCGACTTATATTATCTATTATAAATCTTTGGAAAAACCCGACGTCACCTATTATTTAAAAATAACTGCAGTATAATATCTGTTTTCTATCTATAATATATATTTCTTAATATAATAATTGTGAACAAGGCGTGTTCATTACATTTAGCATTATTTTTATTTATTCATTCACGGAATTTAGTTGAATTCAGTGATTTCTCTGAAAATTAACCAAACTGTAGCAGACTTACTCTACGTGCATGTGAACCTGCATTGTTAATATTTGGAGTCTCTAATTACGTAGGAGCCTTGTAGTTCTGAGTTTCACTGAAGGCTGGTATTGTTTTGTTGTTGTTGAAAAGTTTATCCATCTTTGATTAAATCATAATACTAAATGTTACAAATACTTAAGTGAATAATTATGCTGCATTAACATATGTTTTTGTTGCGCTTTTATGAAGCTTCTATAAAATAATATTGTTGCAGTGTTTTTTGTGTACAATGTACATGTATAATATAAATTGAAAATATTTTAAATAATATTTGAGCAATAATTTCATAGATTTCTGTCGTGTTCAGTTATAAGACGTTACTATTGGTTGTATCTGGTTATATGTAGATTCCTGCGGTTCATGACTTTGGCGTGTTTATGACGCTGATAGTCTGCTCGTGCTGGCTGCTCGTTGTTCTGCTCATGCCTCCTGTCATCAACCTCTGGTCTCGCTGGTTTGCATGCTGCGAGACAAAGTGCTACCGATGGTAACCTCCTCTCTTTCTCTCTAGTTCTCTCTCTCTCTCTTCTCTAATTCCAGTGTTCTGCTAAATGACAGGTCATGGTACATGCTTTTTTCTTTTTTCACGTTGAAGAAAGTTGTTAATTCTTTCTCAAAAGCTATGCCTTATTTACACCATAATGTAGACTTTAGCTTTGGAAAATACACCTTCTGAGCTGGTTTCCATTTGCCTTCTTAATTCTTGCTTAGTCATTTAACCTTTATATAAATTAAAAAAAGGTATGCAAAGACTGCAATAAATAGTAAGTCAAGCCAAGGAAAAATGAAATGAGGAAGACCTAGAAGTACTTGGTTCAGCACGATCAACAAATATTTGAAAACTTTGAACATTTCATGGGAAGATACTGTGAGGGTTGCTGAAGACAAAAAAGAATGGAGGAATGTTACCGCCCTATGTTCTCTTCAGAATGCAAGGGACTGATGATGATGAGTCATCTCATACGACACTTGCTTCATGATTGATCTGTTCTTCAGTGGTCCGAACACAACATGAGAAACCTCCTTTTTGAACTCATTCAGTTCGTGAGTGAGGATTTAACGAGTCAGTGAGTCTGGTTTCTCGCCCGAAAGTGACGTCAGGACGTTTCAAGCATACTATAGCCGTGCACGTTAGAGACCAATTCTTGCCGGCGAGTTTCAGCACCCAGTCCATCATTGCTTCTGTGATGGATAACTAACAAAAATTTAAAACTTACTGATTAAGTCAAACTCTTTTAACGTTACGATAGTTATATTGACTTAATCTTGAATTGCAAGCCCGTCAAGATTAAGAAAATAACCCCAAAATTGTTTCTTTCTTAAAATTTTAAATTGGGCGAGAAGACATGATAAGCTTTGTTGCTGTTACACCAGGTGCATAATTAACTTAATGTGTTATGATATAGATATACAAAATATTGAGAGTCTTTATTTGACCTTTAATTACTTTACAACAGAGACATTCGTCAGCCACTACTACGAAACCTATTTGTCTGACAAATATTTTTAATATATCGTTTGTTCACAATGTGATACTGCCCAAGAGACCATCATCATTGCTGGGACCTAGGTATAAGCTAATTTATCTTTTAACTTTAACAAAGTTTTTCAAACATTTATCAAATATCGTACCGGTTAATCGTCTTTTACAATACTCGTGGATTGACTGCAGTTGCTGGAAGTGTAAGCTGAGGAATCGTTTGCGGATTCCGCAGGATATCGCTAACTTCCTGTCGTGTAAACCTGGACACGAGGACTCCGCCCAGGAGGCGGGGCCTGTGCGGCTGATTGACAGCTCAGCGGCTGACGATGACGTAGCAATGCTAGATCTAGACGAAGATGATAATGATGATGAAAACTTGTGTAAGTTATTAAATACTTGTAATTCAGAACTGTGTATGCATAATCTTAATTTGCATTCCAGTAACTGTTTGACTAAAATTTATGTGAGTGTGCTTCCGTAGCTAACCTATTCCTTGGCTTTAATTTCTTTCTCAAGCTCACTCTTTTGTAAAAAATTAAACCAAGCTAGTTGTAGTAAATAATATATTTCAATGTTTTTTATTTGATCATTATTTGTCTAATTATCAGGTTTTTTGTAGAAATTATGTTAGCAGGTTTTATTGTCAGTTTCTTGTATAATTGAATTTGTCTTCGTTTATCCTCAATTCTACGTAGATGGGTGAAGAGAGGCATTTCATGAGGGTATGGCTGGTGAGATAGTGTTAAAGTAATTGAAATACAACTGTTCTGTTGCTTGCCCCCCTCTCTCTCTCTCCCTATCTCTCTAGTCCTCTGCCAAACGGCAGGTCGAAGGTACATCTTCATACTCAGAGACTGCTTTTATGCTCCGTATATCAACAAGTTCATTCACAAAAGGCAATACCGTACTTGTACCTTATGTTGCCTATAGCTTGGGAAAGATATGGCTTCTTAGGTGATTTTCTGTTGTCTTCCTCAATTTTGTATTAGCGCCTCTTATGATGCGTGTAATTAACGGTCGGTTGGTCTCTTCTTTAGTCCGAGTTAAAATAATATTTATGTCGCTAATTTTAAGCTCCATGTCAATCCCCTCTTTTAAAGATCTATTTGATTTTCTCTTTTTCACAGAGCATTCTCAAAATTTAATTGTAATGAAATCCTAAAATTATTACTTCTTTAATCTACTACTATTGTATGCATTGCTACGATTACAGTGCGTAATTCAGACCCCGATGATCCGTTAGTGCAGTTGGAGGCGGAGACAAGGGCGGAGCTAAGAGAGATGAGTGACACAGAGGGAACGAAGTTGATAATATTACTGCAGGGTATCATGTACCATTACGTCGCCCTGCCAGTCATAAGAGCTCGCTGGATTGTTATTGGTAGGCATCAATGTTGTCCCAGCTCTTGTTAGTGCGATGAGCTCTACCACGTGTCATGCTGTATGAGTGTGTTCTGTTAACATGTGTTATACTGTATGATTGTGTGCTGTTAACACGTGTCATACTATATAAGTGTGTGCTGTTAACATGTGTCATACTGTATGAGTGTGTGCTGTTAACATGTGTTATACTGTATGAGTGTGTGCTGTTAACATGTGCCATACTGTATGAGTGTGTGCTGTTAACATGTGTTATACTGTGTGAGTGTGTGATGTTAACATTGTTTAACAGTTATAGCTAGCTATATGATTTAAAGGCTACGCCAGCCACCTATGATTAAATATGTATTAAAAATTAAAATTAAGCATATTGCAACAAGCCACCGGCTCAGCCCAATATATTTTATTTGATGTATTTGATATGTACATTTTATACCCCGTGATGTGTCCGGGAAGTTTGAAGAATAGACCAACCAGTGACTGCACGTGTCGTAAAAGGCGATTAAAGCTCTAAGATCCAAACCAACGTCAGAAAGGGCATTCGGTTGGAGAGCGCATAGGCTCCAGAAATTGATAAAAAAAGTTTCAAAAACAAATGGACAAGTAGGGGATTGACTATGTCATGATATGGTATGAGACAGAGAGGAGTTGAGAATGTCTATTCGTATCCCGACCCTAGTTAAACTGGGATTAAAGGAACGACGATGATGATAATGTGTATATTGTGTATGGCTATATTTTGAACTTTTGTAGGTATTTTTATACTTATTCTGGGAGCGTCTATTGGTTGCACAACGCAGCTTCGTCCCACTAGCAAACCACCTCAGATCTACAGAGCCGACACGAATATTCAGAAAATGCTCGATCTTGTTGCCAACTACAGCAAACAAACTCTCTCGTGCGACGAATGCTCTGGCGTGTACAAGGTAATTCTGGTGTGATAACTAAACAATGAAGTCAATTAGTGAACTTATCAACCGAGCAGCCGATTAATGTCTTATTTTTAAAGGTTTTTTTAACTTATTTAAATATATCATTATTTTTGAGTCATATCTCTGCTGCTAATCGTGATTTGTTACCATTCGATGTAAATTTTATTTCAAAACTTCTGACAGTTGTACCAATTTTAGCTAGTAATAAGTCACTCTTCGTAACTGTGTATGGCTTAGAATTATTAAAAACTTATGGTTGTACATGTTTGTTGGTATTTCTACCACTTATGATGAGGTCTCTAAATTCAGTTTTGTTGTGAATTGACTTAGATTCGACTTTATTGCATTATTTTTAATTGCAGTTTTTTGTAATGCATTATTGCTTTATTGTTTTATTGGCTAGCATTGTCTAGCATTTTGTCCCACTTTTCTGTACAGCTAGTTGTTTGACTTGTATAACTGACAGTACTCAGAAAGTGTACTTAACTGTTGCGTATCGCGTGTTCACTGTGACAAGGCATTCTGATAGCAGAGAACTATTAGTTTTCATTTTGCTCAAATCGTTTCTAACGTGATCGTCCGATAAGGTGTCGGACGTAAAATATGCACTATGGAAGTCATTCAGTTATATCTGCAATCAAATATTCACTACATATTGTAAATCATTCAGTTATATCTGCAATCAAATATCTACTACACAGTGTAAATCATTTTTAGTTATACTTGTAATAATCTTTGGCAATGTTAACTTGTAGCGTGGATTCTCAGTACCATCGACTGTTATGTTACTATTGAAACTTTTTCACATTTTATTTCATGCGGCTATA
Source organism: Enchytraeus crypticus (assembly GCA_905160935.1). Classification (NCBI taxonomy): domain Eukaryota; kingdom Metazoa; phylum Annelida; class Clitellata; order Enchytraeida; family Enchytraeidae; genus Enchytraeus; species Enchytraeus crypticus. The sequence goes on from CAJHZI010000463.1 coordinate 3,764,083, forward strand.
ATTAAAACTATTATATCAAATTTATATTCATTTATAATTGGCACAAGTTATTTGTTATATAATCATCTTTCCTAATTATACACATAATACAAATGTAACTAGTTAGTTATACAGAAATTTCCTAGTTATACATGTATTTTAATCAATGTAAATTTATCGTCCATTTCGAAATCTTTCAACAAAATTCTGCATAATCGATTTGTATTTCTGGTAATGAATTCTGATAATTTCTGGTATTGTTATTGGAACGGCTTTTACGCGCAGCCTGACAGAACATACGCACCAGTTTACACGGCACCTCATACGACTGCTAACATGGACCGATCAACTTCAAGAGAGACAAACTTTCGTCAGTTCTCTTCAATGAAGTCACCGTCTCCCAGTTCAGTGTCTACAACCACAACTCTGACGTCAACGAGGACGACTACTCGTTCAACGTCTAAAACGACGAGATACAGCAACGAGCCTGTGACAGTCCTGGCCTTGACAACCAGGTCTACTTCCAGAAGTCTCTCAAACCCCTTTACTTCTACTTCGTCGTCCACTGCACGGCCTGGCGTGAGGTTAACAACAACCGAAAGTTCGATATCTTCTCCGTCGTCATCTACATTGTACAGTTCTGCTACCTCTGCACCCACGATTACTTCGCGTACCACGGCCTGGGAACCTTGTGCAGGTGGAAAGTGTTCAAGCGTACCGGAACATTCTATACTGGAGAGAGGAATTACGATATCTGTAGTTTTTGGAATAAAGGATATCGATAGAAGCGGGGTGCCTCTAAATCGCGTACTCAGCGAGAAGGTAAAATATTCTCTGAAAATTAAAGCAGTCTGCAAATGGTTGTGAGCTTATTTGAATATCCAGTAAAGTAGTTATTATTTTCACGTCCTAGTTTAACTAATTTTCAGTTAGGCATTTATTGCATGTACTCACGTATTGAATAACGACACCATCATTAACAATATTTGTATTTGCAATATAAAAACTCGCTTGCTAGACACATTTCAAAACTCAGTGCATAGGATATATTTTTTATAAATATTATTTAGTCGTTGATCCAATAACTACTTGTGGCAATTGTTTGTGATTTTAAGGGTTCTGTGATCTACGACGAAAGGTTTTCTCAGAGAATGAATTTGATTGAAGGATTAGACAGATCAGTGTTGAGTGATTTATGCAGGATTTGTTTGATCATCTCCAACAATACTAAACTAGTGAAACCAGATTCAGCCCAGTGCAGACCGGCTTTTCCTACGAGTATGTTATTAATTATGTATATTATTTTAATTTCTTTTTGATGCTCCATTTCTGGTAATATATTTATTCATTCGTAGTTCCAAAGGAGATTTTTTGTAGTTTTGTTGCTGATGTTTGGCGTAATGATTAAGCACAAAACCATCTCTAAAGCTTATTTGCTTGTCCGTTTGGATGCTATCGGTTATGATGACCTCATTTACTCCCGTCAACAACGGTGAATTAAATTTATGGCCAAATGCAACAAGCTAATGCGCATGATAATTAAGAAATTTTTGCAATAATTGACATAACCAATGTTCTTTCAATGAAGTTCTGCTCTATCCACTTGTTTAAGATTCACCCTGTCAGTTTAGAGCAAACACGTGGCAAGTAAATTTAATTACTTGAGCTTATACGTTAAATTAGAATAGGATTCGATTTGTAGTTCATGGATTTGCTGTAGAATAGAAAACTGTAGACAGCGCTTGTCGACGAAGGCGATAAAGCACTAATATCCAAACAATCTCTGAAAGGGCATTCGGTTTGTGAGCTCCTAAGCTTCAAAAGTTGCTACAATTTTCTTAAACGAATGGAAAAAATGGGTCTATTCTTATCCCGACTTCAGCTAAACTTGGGTTCAAGGGAAGAAGATGATGGTGATAGTCTTGACAACATCGAACTGTATGAAGCCATAGCCTCAACGACGAGCTGTTGATTAATTTCACAAAACATTTAATTAAACATTACTAACCTAAAATCCTAAAAACATTTCCTAATAGTTAGAATGTATTATTATTTTAACGTATTATAATTATAATGTATTATAATTAAGAAATCGAGTATTCTGTTGTGTATGAGATAAAGTTGTTGTAATTCTTCTCTGCATGTGCTGCTTTATTCAAAAGCTGGTTTGATTGACGCTTGTTTCAGGTGAAACGAGAAGACTATTCGAATCTGTAGATACCTGTAGGTCTGTACCGGCGATGTATAGGAAGGGTGAGGCCTGGCTTAGCAGCTCTGCTCAGTTTGGTGTTGACTACAACAGTCTACTGTGGATCGCCTTCTCTTTTGAATCTGTATGTTGTTGCCCCGTTATGTGACTTACTAATGAAATAGTGAGTTGTTAGAATTTGTAGTAAATCGTTGTTTCATCATTCAAGTGAATATCAGTTATTGTTATTTCATGCCAGAGAGAGACGCGGTGTTGAATATCACAAGTTTTGCAGTAAATTATTAAACTGTCGAGTTGCTGCCTTCAGCAAGTTACTTTGATCTTTCCCACAACTATTTTTATTAGTTTTAGCAGGAGTTTAAGCCCACTTGATGTTGAGTAATGCATCAAACATTGATATCTTATATTTGATTCATTGCAAAATATCTTTGACTGTATTTGACCTTATTTTCAATGTGGCATTTGCCTTTTTCTAGTTTTGCTGTAAGTGGACTAACTGGTAGTACTCTAAATTTGTGATAGCGCCGTATATTTTAATGAATTTAATGTACGCAATTTTGCATACGGTCCATTCTTTTAATAGGTCTAGGTAGTATTGATTTCAAATAGTAAATGTAAAAAATAATAAATGAGGAAGTTCTAGAGAGTCAGTACATATAGACAGTTGATAAATGGATTAAGAAACAACAAGAAAAACTGGATAGGACACATTCTAAGGGGGAAAGTGTACTAAAAGATGTCATAGAAGGCAGAATGGAAGAATATAGAGGCAGAGGCAGAGACAGGCCGAGATTAGGAATGTTAGAAGCTTTAAAGATCCAATCATATGTGGAAATGAAGAGGAAAGCTGAAGACAGTATGGTGGAAGCACATACTAGAGCCTACGAGTCCTGGAATAACCGTTCGGTTCCGGATACTAAATGACCCTCAGGTACGTTTCCATAACTACAGAGAAGAGTGAAGGCGTTATATGCGATGGACCTGCCAGTAGGCAGTGCACTGAGAGAGAGAGAGGTAGTATTAACAATTCTTTATCCTCCAGAATCTATAGTGTCAATTGGTTGATTAAAGACGACGTATAAACTTGGTTATTTAAAGACGACGTGTAAACTTGGTTGTTTAAAGACGACGTGTAAACTTGGTTGTTTAAAGACGTCGTATTAACTTGGTTGTTTAAAGACGACGTATAAAGGTCAGTCATCATTCAGCGCCTACAAGCAATACTTGGAGTGGGAGGAGTTTATTGAACGGACTGTTAAATCTCTCCCGGGTGATTCGCCGCTCTCCTCAATGTACCAAACCTCAGAGTTCTGGAGTCAGGTTAAATTACTTTTCTATTGCTGATATATGATTTATTTATCAAATAAATATATTTTCATTCGCTTACATTCACTAATGGAAATAGTCATTCTAAAGACTTTTTAGTCCATTTGTCTTCCTATAAAGCAGGCGTTATATATGGTTACGTGTTTTGTATATGAGAGAGAGTTCTTTAAGTGCTACAATGAACAGTATCTTATATACATTTAGATTTCTTTAACTTCACTAATTTTCATGACTACTTTTGCTGATATGTGTATATAGACATATTTATGAATATCATTTAAATTAGGAAGTGATAATAGATAATATGACGGAGACGGAAATGTGAGACGGAAATATGCAGTAGGATTGCACAAGCAAAAGCGGCCTTTGGTAGTAGAAAAGAACTATTAACAAAAAGTCTAAAGAAAGACACAAAGATAAAGACAGTGAAAACTTTGGTTTGGACCACGCTATTGTATGGATGTGAAACATGGACCTTAAGGAAGGAAGATATTAGGAAACTGGAGGCGTTGGAAATGTCGATTTGGAGAAGAATGGAGAGGATCAGCTGGACTCAAAAGGTTACAAATGAGGAAGTCCTGGAGAGAGTTGGCACAGATAGACAGTTGATAAATGTATTAAGAAATAGGAAGAAGAGATGGATAGGACACATTCTAATGGGAGAAGGTTTATTAAAAGAGGTCATAGAAGGTAGAATGGAAGGAAAATGAGGCAGGGGCAGCCCGAGATTAGGTATGTTAGATGATTTAAAGACCCACTCATATGTGGAAAGGAAGAGGAAGGCGGAAGACAGAGAAGAGTGGAGGAGTTATGTACCATGGACCTGCCAGTAGGCAGTGCACTAAGAGAGAGAGAATAGATAGTATAGAGGTAAATGATATTAAAAATAGATAATATAAATGGTAGTGATAACAAATGTTTTTAGCATTTCTTTTGGAATCGTTCATGTTTATTTCAGGTGATAATGGAGATAGTCGCAGTCAGCAGTGCCCTCTATAGTCTCATTTTCTCTCTGGTTATCTGCGTCATTGCCGTTACAATATTCACGGGGCATTTCGGCTTAATGGCCATCACTATTGTCACTATGATCGGTTAGCAACGTTTGATATTCTCTCTAAAAACATTTAATATACTTCACAATAACAATTCAAATTCTTGCTAGCAGCACCTCATATTTTTGATGATAACGCTTCATATTCTTGTTAATTAGGTTCAACTGCATTTCTTACTATCCCTTCCTCTGTCCCTTCCTCTATACCTTCCTCTATCCCTTCCTCGAACTTGTTTTCCGGATTTTAGTTAAGAAAACTTTAGAGTAACCTGCATTCTACTCATTTGCTCAGTGTTGACGCTCTCTGTGTAGACATAGGCTACAATTGAAATCTAATGAGTAAATATTGTTGTGTTGTCGTAACTCTATTTCAAAAATCTGCAAGACGCTCAATGTTAATGACTGCTTAAGATTAATCAGTTGTAAGGATTATTGCTTTCATAAACAGTCCGTGCAGTCCGTGCGCAGATAAATGCTTCTCGGGCTGTCTTGACAGCTCAAACTTTATTAGTGACGATGTTGAATACTAGGCCTAGTTACTCTTTACTCTCTGATAAGTCAAAGTTACACTTGTCGTACCAACGGGTACTCTTACATGAATGCAAATATAGTTTACATATCTACATTAGTTGGTCTATTAGTGATTACATAAGTAATCATATTTATATACAATGATGTTAAATTTACTAATTCTTGTCTTCAATACAGCGCTAACTACTTTTATGTATTTGTACTAATAACTCGAGTCAAGATTATAACATCTCATTTATATTTAACTGTATTTCTTTGCCTTTTGATGCTCTCTTTCTAATTGTCATTTTATTGTTTTGTTTTGTTTTATTATAAGGCATGATCTTCCTGGTGGTGGCGATATTTTACCTGCTGGGCTGGGAGATAGGAGCGATTGAGGCTATATCCCTCTCCATACTGGTCGGCTCTTCCGTCGACTACTGCGTTCACATAGTGGAAGGCTACATACTGGCCGCATCGGCTCTCACCACTCCGCTATCACAGCAGGTACAGTGGCATCCCATTGCTCTTGATATCTGTTTACAGTACTGATACAGTGGCATCTCATTGCTCTTGATATCTGTTTACAGTACTGATGGAATTTGATTTCTTTAGTCTTATCCTAAAAGTCATTTCTTGTACCGATTGGATGGACGAGTTAGTTGCATGATGGTTTAATAGCTGCCGTTTAACTTAGTTTAAGAATATTACGGAATAATTCATACGCGAATGTATTAAACGATTAATTTAAATAACAGAATTATTTTGGATTCGTTTAGTCATTTATTTCTCAACAAGTATACACACAAATGTTTCGCCCATATAGGCACATCATTCTTATGACCGGAAATGCTCTTTCACTGTCCAAGTCTTTCCCTATGAATATATCTGTAGGGACCAAATATTGATTCTTCTCCTTGGATTCATCGTCGTCATCATCTTCCCTTGAATCCTAGTTTAACTAGCGTCCAGATTAGAAAATTTTGTAGCAATATCCGGATTTTTCACTATGTATTGTATTATAATACTATACCAACCATTATTGCTACCATTGATTAATTCACAATTATCTTTGATTTGTTGATATAGGATAACAGCGCAATTAGACGATGGAGAACTAAAGCCGCTATCGCGCACATAGGCACATCGGTGATGAGCAGCGCCATAACAACCATTGTGGCCGCCATTCCTCTCACACAGGCGATTCTTGTTCCCTTCTCGAGGTTTGGAACAATCGTCGCCATCAACACGACCGTGGCCATTGTTTACTCACTGACTGTCTGCATCAGTCTGCTGTCTGTCTGCGCCCCCGCTCGCTACGTCCACACGTGGAAGTCCACAGTCATCGCTGTGGTTTCTACGGGACTGATCGTGGGTCTCAGCGCGCTAATTCTCTTCTGCCTGTCACATTTGGGCGGAATTCATATTCCCGGTCCGAATGGAGCTGATCTGTTTAAAGTTAAGTCTGTCTAGACTGGTTAACTAGCTTATTGGGTTCAAATCCTGGGCTCACCTGTCACTGACATCGCTTTCGAGTGGGATAACCGACGTTAACCTTAGCTTTACCAGCTTTTATTAACTGGTTTATCCGGTTTAAGCTAGTCTGGCTAGACTGGTTTAACTAGCTTATATCTGGTTTAAGCTAGTGTGGCTAGACTGGAGTACCTACCTTATTAACTGGTTTATCTGATTTAAGCTCTGGCTAGAGTAGTATAACGAGCTTATTAACTGGTTTGTCTCGTTTAAGCTATACAGTTTGGCAGTGGCAGCTTTGTGCAGATAATATAATGCAAGTGAATTTAATCGTTATGGCAGATATTCAAAGTTAAGACTCTATAAAACGTGACCATATACTTTTCAAAAAGCAAAAATTTGGAAAGTGAAGATGGCTCTTTCGCCGTCTAAGAGTAGACTAATACTGACTGTATATGAGAAATTTATTTATTGAAATAATCTCTTTTACATTCCCAATTTGTTCGAGTGAAGTGGTATAATTGATAAATAATTAATTTGTACTCATTATATTGACCGTATCAACTGTGTAATAGTTTCAGCATATCAAAAGTTGCTTTGTTATTTTGGTATACAGGATAATTTACAATGCTTAGGTATTTTAGCATTTTAAAGTAATTTTTATAGAAAAATTTTGCTTATGAATGAGTGTGATACAAGAAAGTGCATTTGAGCTTATTGATCTCGGTTAACTTTATGTGCTCATAATTTCTGGAGCATTGCTATTTTGACTATGACATTTTTGGTCTATTGACATTTCTCGGTAGACAGCTGTCTCGATGGATTTATTTTAGAAGAATTTCTAATATTTGTATATTTGCATAATTTTCATGTAACTAAATTGATATGAAAGTTTAATGAGATAAATATTCTAGATCTAAACCTATAATATGAGTTTTTGTATATATTGCTGTTCTCTAATTATCTCTCCACTGCTCTATTTTATATAGAATTTTCGTAAAATTTATGTTATTCGTTTAGTATATGATACAATTTGTTTCCGAGACAGTGAGAATAGAGCAACCGTAAATTGCACGTGTCAAAAGAGACGACTGAACGAGAACTGACAAAGGCAACGGGAACTACCTCAGAAGCCATTTTATTCCCAAGTTATAGGCCACATTAGGTGTGGGTAAGACATAGCCTTGAATGAGACATAGCCTTAGATAAGACATAGCCTTTTGTGAAAAGATTAACTCATCGATGGAGTGCTTTTTATAGACAGTGAAAACAGAATGTGAATGCGAATATGTACCTTGGACTTGCCACTTCGCAGAACGGTAGAGAGAGAGAGTGAGAGAGATAATTTTATGAGTGGATGGCTAAGTGGATAACAAACTTGCTTCATGAGCAATAGGCCAGCGGTTCGAATCGCAGCTGAACCGTCTCTGAAAGTAGCCATTGTGGTATTATGGACGTTAAACACAGCTTTTTAGGGCTTTTTGCATGTTAACGTAATGCTTAAATATTATATGCTTACCAACACTTTCTTGTTCACGTAAATTAATAGAATTGTAAACATTTGATGATAGGACTTCATTTTAATGCACCAATGTAAAGAATCTCATTGATAATCGAGCGAGTGAGTATGTGCACAGTTGAATTAGCTGAGTTAATCCATGTAGATCTTGTTTCGACTTCTAGCACTTCTAGGATACTACTGACTTAGGGTACTGATACTTTCCACAACGTTGTTTATACATGCATTGGGTTTAATGTTCTTTCAGTAATTTTTCTAGCGCTATTTTTAAGCATTAAAGAAAGGTTATGCTCTCACAGATGTGATATTGTTCGCAAGCAGAGGCTTAAGAGACTAGTGTTAGCAGAGGCCTAAGAGACGCCTAAAATATTAATGCTAGCAGAGGCCTATGAGACTAGTGCTAGCAGAGGCCTAGGATACTAGTGCTAGCAGAGGCCTACAAAACTAGTTCTAGCAGAGGTCTATGAGACTAATGCAAGTATAGGCCAAGGAGATTAGTGCTCTCAGAGGCCTAGTGTATTAGTGCTGATAAAAACTTGGTACTGTAGGCTTTGTCTGCAGCTTTTTAATATGTTCTGTGCCATGCTCAGATGTAAATTTAAATTAAATTTTGTTACTATGGGTATACAATTTTAAACAGTGGAATAGGTGAAATTACTCTTTGTTGTGCATATTAATTTATTATTGCATTACTAGTGCCTTTCGAAGCCTGCCCAATAGTGTTACTACATTAAATGTGCCTATAGGTATGTGAGAGAACTTAAAGTTAAGAAGTTTCACAGAATAACAAGCATGATATGTTTCGGCGATTTTAATAGCAATAACAGTGATATTTGCAGTAACAGTCTAACGGTACGAAATAACATATATTTTAGTCCAGAAGTCTGTGTTGTAATCCTATATATGTATGGCTAATGTTAGAAAACTTACATGCAGTATATCTTATGTGCTGCTGTAATAAACTGTCTACTCGACTGTAATTTATAATCTCAGTGTTTTATAAAATTATTTTGTACACTCGAATGCTTTTTATGCTTGTTAATTAATAAATTTCCTTTAATGTTCTTGCGATTTGACATGGTTAATGGTTCATTTAGTTTATTGTAATTGAAATGTCTCATGCAGGGTAAATGATCATTATATAAATATCGACATTTAATTAAGGCGGACTGCCCGGTGCGCACTGTCCCGAGCAGTCCTTTTCAAATATGGGCCCCTTGTGGGGCTCATATTTGAAGAAAAAAAATCGAGCTAATGAATACTGAGTTCCCTTTCGTACCCGCACCACCTCTAACCACTGCCTTTACAAACATATTTACACGTTGAAATTGCCATGGAAACAATGAAAATATAGTTTTAAAAATTATCGTGGGATTAAGGGGGGGGGGGGCCGGGCCCCATGGATCCGCCCCTGCATGTAGTTAAGGAACTGTTCACGCGGAGAAGACTAATTATGGAATTCCTTGCCTGAAAACCGTAGACTCTTGATTGATATTGAAAATACTATGTACAAATAACATGATACTTTATAGAGTTTATTCAGTTGAAAAGAAGATTTTTTATTTACTGGACATTTTATTGGATATTTTTTATCTTTAGAGTATTTTAATTGCTTAATAACATCTCCTCTGTAAGGTATAATATCACATGCGATACCCAAAAGGAATGTCTCAATAGCGTAGGGGTAGGATCATGAAGTTTTAAATGACAGATCCTGAGATGATTTGAACCCTCGTGGGTTCGAATCCCAGCCGCGCTTATCTGAGAGTAATATCTCGGACATTCACTGGACTGGTTATATGGAAAATAGTCTAAATTGCCTAACGGTTTAAACATGTGGTATTAAAAGTGATAGATATCGACGTAGTTGATCATTTCACTATAATGCGTGTTCACTTCACACATCGTTTCGTATATTATCTCTGGCGATACCGAGAAGATGTTGTCAAGCAAAATGTATAAAAGATAAATGCATGGAGTCTCCACCATAGAATAAAGAAAAACAAACAAACAAATAACAAACAAATAAATATAAATAAATAGATAAACAAATAAAGAAAAACAAAGATCATGGATCTCCACAGATTAAGATTGAGACTTCATTAAAATAAAGAAATAACGAGTTAGTATTCTTACTGCTTGTTCTTGGTCAAAGATCAGCTGTAATTAATTTGTAAACATGGAAGAAGAGGGTCAAAAAGTGAGTTAATTAAATATTTAGTTAAAAATAAAAATAATTAACCTTACAACTCGCCATCTCTATATTAAGTCATTTAATTTTCTCGTTGACTCACTGTAGTTGTTAGTAATAAAGGCCTTTTGAAATAGGTGAAGATTTGTTTGTATTTGCCAGTTTTGCCTTAACTCATATTATATATTTTGGCTGTTGTATTATTGTATTGAACTTCTTATAAGGTAGGCCTATGTAAAAAGTATGTTGCGCTTTTATTGCTTTGAATTTGCTATTTTTGTTTGATTGATCCAAAGTTAAATCTTGCATCCTCTAGACATAAATAGTGAATAAAATCTGATTTTTGGCATGTTATCATTTAAAGGCGCTATCTGGGACATTTTCTAATTGCACTTTGACTGCATTCTTAAATATTCGCTACCTAAATTTATGCGCAAAAGTAGAAAGTGCAGTTTTGTTTTCGGCCGTATAGATATGTGTAGCTAATTAAGCCCAACTATATTCAGGATAAATTTACTTGTTGCAGCATCATTAAATATTAATATTCATTGTGAACCAGAGTGTGCATAGTCTTACTAAACATAATGGTAAGCGTATTATTGTGAAACATCTTTCAATAGCAGCATCACTCTATTGACTTCTTCCTTGTTGCTTATATATGACATAACATAACATAACGGCATACTGGGTCAGGAAGCACAGATGCTTGTTTAAGACCCATTTCCTCCTTCCACTCTATGGTTATTAGTAATCATTGCCTTTTGATGGCACATCAATTGCAGCCGGTGCAGATTTAGGAATAACCTTCCATCATCCTGGGATTTTTCCTTCCTAAGTTTTTACCAACACTCGGTATTCCAAGGTGGTCACGCACAAAGTACTAACCGCTAACCGAGGTCGATGCAGCTTAACTTCGATCATTGACGCACAACTAAACCAAGTGCGCTAATCCCGCCGTCTAGTGCTTTAAATTGATGCTGATATTGATGCTGATATTGTTTTAAATTGTCCTGAATGACTGATCACAAGAAAAATGTTGCTCAAGAAGAAATTAAAGTCTTCATTTGTATTTATTTGTGTCTTTTCAGGCCGCCAATTCTCATCTTCCAGTAACTAATTCAAATGAAATTAGAGATGACTTGGTAAGTTTTATTCCTATATTTTTAGAATTACAGGCTGTCATATTTATTAGTGTAGTTCTTAATTTGTTAATTCATGATATATTATGATGAATTTACTGGGATTATGTAGAAACTCTGGTATATTTCATGATATGCTAACGACAAAATACTGCTACCATATTTGTTTTTTCTGAATTTTGGATTTTGCACCACTTTGGACCCTTTTTTGCTCATCGGATTGGATTATATTCATTAGTGCTTAATGTTGTCTTTGGCGATTAAACTGTTGTTGTGGCTCAGGTTTGCAACTAGTGGTTACATAATATTTAAATCTATAAATTTATTTTACATGCCACTTAAAAGAGATAATTATAGTGACAAATAACTCTTTTGTAAAATTAAACTAGTTCCTTTTGTCTTGTTTGCAGTACTTTATCCAATAATTATGGCAGAATTTTAAAGTATATAGAAATTATATAAGTTAACTTTTCATACTATAATTTTTAAATTGATATTAATTTAACTGAAGGAAAATTTTGTGTTTTGTACTATCATACATATAGCAATATCTAACATTTTTGAATGAACCAAGTATATCTATGTCAAATTCTCTATCAAATATGCAATACTGATGTGCACATTTAAAATTATTAAATGACACATAGCTAGTAAAATTTTGAACCATTGAATAACATAGCGAGTAGTATTTTAAACTATTGAATGGAATAGCTATGCCATTCAATGACTTAAATGATATTAGCTATGTCATTCGATGGTATAAAATGCTACTAGCTATGCCATTCAATGGGTTAAAATGCAACTAGCTATGCTATTCAATTACTTAAATGCTATTAGCTATGTCATTCATTGGTATAAAATGCTGCTAGCTATGCATAGCACAAAAAATGTGCTAATGTGCAAGAAAATGTGCACATTAGCACATTTGCCAGACAAGCAGGCCAGTACATGCCACTATTATGAATCCCACATGACCATCTCTAGCAATATGTAGCTTATTATCATTTATATCTATGCATTTTGATTTGAGATGTTGGATGATTTGATAACTAATTCATATGTCCATATGAAGGAGAAATGCAGAGGATAAAAATATGTGGAGGAGTTATATCCCTTGGACCTACCAATAGGCAGTACTGCACTAAGAGAACTATGTTTTTAATTCAAACTGACAATATCAATAAAAGAACACAGAATGATGTAAATGTAGCTTATAAAATTATGTCTTTTTAGAAATACGCTGAGTTTATTTATTTGGCAAACCATTAGAACTTGATGGAAGGATTAGTCGGGATGTTAAACATCTTGCTTGTATGCATGTTTACAAAATCAACTTGCTGCCTAAAAATGAAATTTTGCAAAAGTTTATTATTAAAAAACGAAATTTTATCATGAGTGTAGTTTAATTTTAGAAAGGATTTGATAAAATGTTATGTTAATTTGTAAATATCGGTGCATAGCTAAATCTCTTCAGTGCAAAGTTATTGATTAAATCATGCAGGTTTCAACGGCCGTCAAATTTCTACAGAACCCTAAAGTACGACAGAGCTCATTTGCACAACGCAGAGGTTTCCTGACTCGTAAAGGTTTAACAGAGGCTGAGATAGAGGAAGCCATCAAACGATCGGGCACTGCTTCGGATGAGACTAATCCTCAAGTGTCAGCTGTTGTTCCCGCTAATACACCTAGCGTTGTATCCTATGCTGCTGTACCACCAATTGGTAAATAGCACTAAAAGATGTGTTGTTTTTAATTGGCTTTCATAAAATCATTTACATTTTCAAACTTTCTAGGAAATTGTAGCGATATTTCTGTCCTGGGCATTGTTTTAGGACGTTGACAAGTTTCTATTACATTTTGTAAAGAGTGTCCTAAGCCTAATTGTATCTGATCACATTTTCTCTCACAAGTAATTAGCTAGCTATAGGCTATTGGCAAGCCATTAGTCTAGCCATAGTCAAGCTTTTAGCCAAGCCATTAGCCGAGCCATTAGTCATTAGCCAAGCCATTAGCCAAGCGTCTTTCTTTTCAAGGAATTTGTCATGGAAGGTGTAGTGTGTTTATGTCTTTATGAATATGATTCAGCTCAAATTGGTAGATAGTTACCAGATATAAACCGAGTAGCAAATTTTTATTTAGTTGGAATATTTCTCTCTCTCTCTGTCTGACTCAATGTACTGTCTTTTGTCACGTCCATGGCATATAACTTCTCCACCCCTCTTTCTCTTCTCTTATCATCTTCATATCCACAAATAAGTGAATCTTAGAGTCATCTAGCATTACCAATCTCGGTGTGCCTTGGCTTCTCTTTTCCTTCCATTCATCCTTCTGTGACATCTCTTTATAAGCTATCCCTCCTTAGAAAATTTGTCCTATCCAGCTCTTCTTACTATTTTTTTATGAATTTATCAACACTCTATCTGTACCAACTCCGTCCAGGATTACTTAATCGGTAATATTTTGACTCCAGCTAATCTTTTACTAGTACTATTAGTTTAATATTGCTTTAATTAAATCTTATATTCGTTTTATTTTCTTTAGTTTTCGTGTTTGAACTTTGTTACCTTATTCATTTTATTATAATAGTTGTGAAACAAAGGGCTTATAATGTTAAATATATACGCCTAATGATAATGTATTACAATGCCATAAATTTCATTGCAGCAACAAAATCAACATGGGAAAAGGTGCATGATATTATAAATCTTGCGACTTTTATTGGAGGCGCACTCTATGCACTCTACCAGTTCTACAAGGTTTGTTGTGAAATCAAGCAAATATGTTTAATTTTTCATTTGGCAGTAGATACACTACAGTTGTATTAACTAATTGTCCTTCCTATATGAATGTTCCATTATAGCTTCATGGAAATTTTTGGGAATTTTTCATTAGCTGGTTATTATTAGACATTATATATAATCAGTAATTTTGGAAATTAACCTTAACTGGAAATCGCTCAATTTTAGATGCCAATAAATTGTCTTATTAATCTAATCATAAAGTTGTTATTTCCTTAAACTGTGAACGAGGAAAGCCTTGTTAAAATTTTAAAGGTTTGCTTCTACCTTCTTAGTGAGAAAATTAAAATTTCTAAGATGATTTATCACTGTTATTCATTCTCTATATTGACAATATTCATCTATTTGGACTTGCGTCTCTTCATTTCATCTTCTATGAAACAGTTCCAACATTCTGACTCCATATCTTAACTTACTCATTCTGCATCCAGCAGTTCTATAGTCATTGACTGATCAATCCCCGATTAAGTATATAAGTGAATGATCAGTCAATCAATAACAATTTAACGTCCGGATACTCGCCATAAGGCAATTTCAGGGACGTCTCAAGAAGACTCTACATCAACGGACACCAACACAAGACACACTTAAGACTGAGTGCACAACAACAGCAGCGTGTTGCTGTAGGTCCTGCTCAATGGTGTAATGGCTACTCAGGAAATCCCAAAACACTGTCATTATTAACCATTCTTCTTCCTTGTAAAGTATTTACTATTTACTACCTTTGGCTATTTGTCATATCTATTAATATGTTTATTACTTACATGTATAAAAAATTATTTTACTCGTCTATTGCATTTTAAAATGCATGAGATATGAAAGAAATTATACTTGCGCATTGTGACGTCGTGTTGATTACGCAGCACTTCTTGGTGAAGTGGCTCTTTGGCAGATCGGAAGAGGAATCGTCAAAAGCGATTAAGAAGAAGGAAGTGGATGCACTGGAGAAGCAGCTCGTTGAAGTGAAAACCAATATATCAGAACTCCAGCAGCTTGTTAGAGAGACCAATGTTCATGTGGAAAGCTTTGTAAGGCATTCATCCAGAGATAGGGTAAATATTGGACTGATTTTATCAACATATTGCCTTCAGGAGTGCCAGCTTGTCTTAAACTGCATTCTAAATCACCTTCTACATTTTAGCTTTTTAGTTCTTAAGCATATAAATTATTAATAAACAATTTTCTAGGAGATTTTTGTTTGAAATATTTTGTGTGAATCATTTCTCTTACACGGTCAAAATTGCTCTTCTAGGATAATAACTTTAGTTTTATTCAAAGTTGAATGAATTGAAGTGTTGCAAGTGATAGGTAGTCACTACAATGTTGTATTTTAGATCAGACTTCACGTGAACTTTTTGTCTGTTATTAACTCGTAAATTTCAAAATGAGTTTGGTGTAATTTTCTGCTGGTAATATTTATATATATTCAATTGACCACTAATTCATTATTATTAATTCCTTTTGGGTGAATCGATTTGTAGTAACATTTGATATGGGGACACTTCACTGACATCATTGTTGTATGAGAAAACAGAAGTTAAATTGTTTTCTATTATTATTTATTATTACGACTGTTGCATTATATCAGGCTGACACCGAGTTAAGTCGAATGAGTGCAACTGAGATCAAAGATGAAATCAAGAGCCTAAAGTCACTAATGCTGAGCAAGTATGTTGTTCTGTTACTAAATCTAAAATTGTAGAATTGTTGTAACTAAGTCTAAATGTAGTCTTAAGAATAATGATGATCAGCATCATCCCTGAGTCCCAGTTTAACTAGGGTCGGGATAAATAGTAGGAAAACAGGATAAAATGGCAATTTGATGCAACTGAGATTATACTACGATACACTTATACCCGCATTTACTAACTTGTTTTCAATCAATTGATCACTAAATAGTTGATTATCTCACTAGTAAATATGGCCATAAGTCGTCTAGGATGATTACAGGAGAATGTCAGAGAATTTCTTGAGACTAGGGATATCTTTTCTTCCTACATCTAGACGTTCAATTTATCAAACAATCGAACACATCTTTGCCCAACGTTCTTAAATGTACGATACTTCACAATATGTAATTTTTGTTGTAGCAGACACATCAAACACCACATAATTTGCAAACTTTTTGGGGTCAAATCATATCAGCTGATGGGTATGTTTGAAATATGAGGGAAGTCTAAATGACCTATCATCAGTTATTAACGAGGTTTGAGAAAATCAGCATCTGGGCTACTGTAGTTAATTACAACAACACTGGTTACATGTGGTGCTACTCTGATACCCTTGACATACTCTTCGTCGCTTTGTATTTTGCTAGCATTTCTTAATCTCCAGGTGATTTCTTAACTTATATCTCACTTTGATATTGCTGATTTACAGTTCTATAGACCCTATCGAGATTAGGAATGTTAGATAATTTAAAGATCCACTGATATGTGGGCATGAAGAGGAAAGCTGAAGACAGAGAAGCGTGGAGGCGTTATATACCATGGACCTGCCAGTAGACAGAGCACTAAGAGAGAAAGATACCGTATCGATATTATATGATTGTTTAGAATTATCACCGTTGAAGTTTAATACGCGAGAAAATGTAGTATGAATTCCGTATTGAAGAGAACGCACACTGTTTGATTAATTTTGTGGATATTCATCCTAACATTGTCATGGGAATTAGATGTGAATTATTTCTTTGTTTATATGAACAATGTTAATTATAAACTCTAATTAAATTTTAAAATTTGTTTAGATATAGTGTATTATAAATTATTCGTATGTTGATATTAAGTGAAAAGTAGAGAATTGAAATATGTGGAGGAGCTTTATGCCATGGATCTGCCAATAGCCAGTATACTGGGGGAAAGAGTTTATAGAATTGCTTGCACTTAAAAAACTGTTAAGATACGGGAGGTGTTAAACTTTCGAGAATGTTTAATCATGACTTCTATACATGTGTATATTTTTACTTGTAGAAAACAATTTCCATCGGTTCCATCCAACTCTCCTGTTCTTCCCACATGGCAGCTGCGCAGCGAAACTTCTATTAAATCATCAAAGAACTCGAAAACTGTACAGAGCGTCGAAGAAACCTTGGTGAGCTCCGCCGACCAGAAACAAGAAGTACACGCCTCCCTAGAAACATCTAACACAAGCAGCTCTGCTTCAGAAGTGTTGAACGAGGCTGCGTCAGATGTAATAAAGTCAGGTGTGGCGGGTGAAGAGAGTGTGATGGTGTTGGCTGAATACGAGGACGCTGATAAGACTTCTGGTGGTGTTCACGAGACAGCTGATGAGGCCACTGAAGCCGTTGAGGATCAAGGGACGTCCGGTGCTTGCCAGAAAAACGGGATACTAGTGGATTCCGAATTACATATCACAGGTGAGGAACAGGTTTGTACCTTTAGTATTGTAATGTAGCATTTCTGTTCTGTGCAGTTAAAGTGTACGCTTAAGTTAAAGTGTATACAGAAAATTTCTATTCAGAATCGGCTGGCTGTACCGAAGCGGTTCATTGTGGGCTTTCCAATCTGAATATATATATACATGTATATTATTTTATATGAATATATTATTTTATATGATAAATAAAACTGCTAAAGATTGATGGAATTCAGTAGTTTATAGCTCAATATCACATTAACTTTTCTCACTTTTGGCAGTGTGTCATGGCTAAAATCTCTAAAATCTCTATCTAATATGAAAATATTGTCTATATGTAAAATCTCTATCTAATATGAAAATATATCTAACCATGATGTTACCTCTTTACCATGTTGTCTCTTTTTTTATGTTACCTCTTTAGTCATGTTACCCCTTTATCCATGAAGTTACCTCTTTAGCCGTGACGTTACCTCTTTAGCCGTGACGTTGCCCATTTAGCCCTGCTTCTACTTGTTTAGCTCTGATGTTACCCCTTAGAAGTGATGCTACCGCTTTAGCCATGTTACCGCTTTAGCCATGTTACCGCTTTAGCCATGTTACCCCTTTAGCCGTTACGTTAGGCCTGTAGCCACAATGTTACCGTTCACCGTCAACTAAGAACATGACCTATAAATGCTTTGCCACGTGATGCCATTCTTAAATCATGTGTTTATTCTAAATGTTTCTTTGTTTTGCATTGTTTTAGATCACGCAGAATAGATCCTCAGTTGCCACAGACCGAGGAGTTGACTTAAAGCATTCAGTTTCTCGCGTAAACTGTTTAAATGTCTTTACTTCTTCTTACGTTAATACAGTCATTTCTTCAGATCGTTTATCATGTAATTGTTGCGAAAATGTTGCGACGAGTTCCTCAGAAAATTCTAATTGCATTTGTGGTGTAAATGGTAGCTGGAATAGTCTTACTGGTGCAGGCAAAATATCGAGTATCAGTTGTGTTAGTGGATCAGTGAGTATAGATCACACTGAGCTGCTTAAAGTCAACAATCTTCCACTACAGCTTCGCATTCCTGACACAGGATAGCAGACTACTATTTGTTTGTCACTGAAATAGTGAAGCGGACTAATGTCTCTGTATCAGGATAGCAGACTGGCTTGCCTCTAAATTGGTGTGGCAGACTAAAGCACTGTTTCTGTGGCTCGATACGGATTAATCACGTGTGCAAGAGTCTTGATCTCTCACTGACATCGTGTTATGATATCAATCTGATATTTGTATTGGCAAGTTGCTCTATTACTAGACATCAGTCTAGTTGTTTTTCGGAGATATTTTCAAATTGTTTTTAGAGCCAAGAATTAAGTCCAATTAGTATTATTTGGAGGCAAAATATCATTGAAGCTATTATACAGAGACATGAATGTAGTCTAGTTTTGTTATTTCGGAGACAATAGAATATTATAGCTGCTCATTCCTTAGTCAGTGTAGCAGAATGAAGCTGCTTGAATACATGTGATACTTGATTTCTATGTTGTACATATAAAGTAATTTCGTAATTTATTGGTTGTTAAATTTTTCTATGAGATATAATAAGCGTAAGCTTTGTAATGACTTTTTTAGGTTTGTCTTATAAAGCATTAATTACTGATATCAGATCATCCTTCAGTTGAACTTATTCGCTCGCAGTTATGTATATTTATGATTCTGCTGGTTTTAACCTTATATTTGAATTGCAAGTATATGTAGATTAAAAGACTCTATATCGTGAAATTATATA
Organism: Enchytraeus crypticus; assembly: GCA_905160935.1. Lineage (NCBI taxonomy): Eukaryota > Metazoa > Annelida > Clitellata > Enchytraeida > Enchytraeidae > Enchytraeus > Enchytraeus crypticus. The sequence goes on from CAJHZI010000463.1 coordinate 3,783,428, forward strand.
TGGCTTCTTCATTGATAATTAATAATCATAAATTTTCAGAAAAACCTTGAACCTTGTACATAACTTGCGAGATTACAAATTATGCATCGATATATATTTCTCTTAATTGTGCACAAAATCGTATTCATGAGCTGTGTAATACCACTGTATTTGACTGCCTATACAGTTTATGTAATTTTGATTATCTTCAATTTCAGTTTTCAATAACTTACAATTATTGAAAACTGCATTTTTCAATAACTTACAATTATTGAAGTAGATATAAATATCTTCGAAGCGTATTAATTTTCCATTTTATGTTATCTATAGAGTATATTAATTTTCATTTTTAGAGTCTGCATACAATTATTGAGAACATAGTTGTAGCTTTAGGTATATGAAGACTAATAAAATGTGCATTTGAAAATCGCTAGCTATAGAACCATTAATTATTAATTGTTTACCTACAACTGACACTTTGCTGCATCTTGCAAGATTTCTATGGTTTGTTTTTCACTATTAATTTATTGCACGCCTAAATTGAAGTAGCCATTTGCTATGGGATCATTTAAAGGACGCTTAAAACTACAATTATATAAATTTCTATTTAAATGAATTAGTCTAGAATTATTCTAGATCAAATTTGTTATTTTTCACACTGTTGGTCATATTCAGCGATTCAATTAACACATTTCAATTTTATTTTAATTTATAGCAGCAGATACTTATAACTATTGAAATGTTATAATAAACCAAACACGTACGCTAGTCAACGAGTATACATTGCAATAAACTATATAGCCTATATTTCGATACTGCTTGCAACAGTTTTAATTGCAAAAGTTAACATTATGACGATGAAATTCATCATCACAGCGACTAGCGTGCAATTCTTACGTTTTTTGACTGATATAATCTTCAGTCCTCGAAATGAACGTTAAATCCGGCTTTTGTTTGGATGAAGTACTGTATGTAGGCCGGCTACAGTGTACCGAGATTTTAATCTAGTCTTAACATTTTAACGAATTCCTTATCAAGCATAGAAGCAGAATAAAACGTACATCACTAACAAAATCAATTGGCAAAACTTTCCTATTACATATTTACTAAATGTACGTAGAAGTGATAGAAGACTTAAAGATAAATAATGCATTTAAGAAAAAGACGCTAAAACAGTGAACATTGCTATTTTGTAGAATCCCGAAATCGATGATTCAATTTGGTCACGTGATATATAATTGTAAAACGTTAATAAGTTAAGAGCGAGGAGTAATATGCTTTCATCACCTTCCCACTATCTAATGCAAGCAGTATCTAATCCCAGTTTAGCTAGGGTCGGGATGAGTAAAATGCATTGATAATTAATACACTTTTCCCTCAGTTATGCAGGATCATTTATTTCTAGAATAGATTCTAATCAAAATCTTATAGTCGGGCGGTGTAGGCGACTGCTACTAAAGATAATCTAAAGTTTCGTTAGCGGTCATATATATGTTGCACATTCTCTCAATTGCCCGTATTACAGACTTAACTATAAATCGTGCTCATTCTGGGAGTAAGTGGTTCGACCAATCAGAGGAGGCCAATCAGTTTCAGAATTAATTTCTTCTATAACCCTTGCGTGTCGACTCTTTTTTGATTTCTTGTAGCTAAGTCGTCTGATGATTTGTGTGAACATCCCATTTTCTATTAAGTATTTCTAAAATATCAAAAAAGCAAAATGAGTGTATAATATTTTAGGCGCTATTAGTTATTATCTTCTATATTGAGCTAAGCATCTGAAAAATGAACGTATGACTAATTAAGCAATTAACTAATGACATAACTCGCAGATTTCGAGAAGAAGGGAAGAGATGTTGGCAGAAGGGAGATGAGATAAATCTATCAAAATATCAGCTTGGAACAATCTACCCGCTAGTCTTAGTCAGTCAGATCTTCCTCTTCTGAGCTTCAGAGGAAGCTTAAGACAGTTTTGTTCGATCCATCATACAATAATTGACTATGTTAGCGCTACTGTGGCTCTTTGCATAGAGCGGCACTCGTATAAATCTCCTTATTATCTAGCACATAACATATTATTATCTGGCACATGCAATTTAGTGATATCTTACGAAACAGAAACTATGTGTCATACTAGGCAGACATCATACAGCACGTTGTTCAAAAGATTGAAAAGAACCCAGAAAACGCTCAAGGAATTAGCAAAACTATTCCTCTCTCTCTCAGTGCACTGCCTACTGGCAGGTCCATGGTATACAACGCCTCCACTCACCTCCATCTTCTGCCTTCCTGTTCCTGTCTGCATACGAATGGAGCTTTAAATCATCTAATAATTCCTATTGATATACCATTATTCTTGGGGGGATTCTACTTATGAGATTCTGCTTGAGGTAGCATTCTGATTGCGGATTATACATGAGGTGGGCCCCCTATGCCTTCCTCAGCTTCTACTAACATTTACTGGGTAGAGGCGTCAACACTATCCTGTTGACGCAAGTTTTGTTTACCCAATTATGCCTAGTGAGCGATAATATGCCACGACGTACCTCGAAGATGAAGGCCACCAGGAAGTGAATAGCTGAGATACCGAGAATGGTCAGCCGAACAATCATGGAAGGTAGTGGGATTATCTGCACGGATAAATCAGTCGAATGAACAATAGTAACTGACGGTAAACGGCTTAAAACAGTTCTTATTAGATTTAAAAGAAAATTTTAAGTTTAAAAAGAGCTCAAATGTTGTTTTAAAACAGTTTAAAAACAGCTTTAAAAGGAAAATATAAAAAGGCAACACGTTCATCATATGCCGTATTATAGCATTTAATGAACCGGCTGGATGACGAAGTTGGCAGAAACGTTACGAAGTAATAATAGGATAGCCATTGTGAGGAACTAATTTAGTGGTCTATATAATGGACGTTAAAAAAAGTAGTAGACGGCAGTAAATATATATGAGTCTCTTTATTCGCCATACAAAGCTGACAGGTAAAGCGTGCAAGTAAACTATAATGTGAACATCTGAAAGAATGATGTTACCAAGTTCACACTACATTGCATAACATGAATCTGATACTTTTATCTACCATTTAACAGAGTAAAGGACAGATAGAATAAATAACGATGATTTCGAGTCATTCAACTTACCTCTATAATGTGTTGAGCAAAGCTAGGTGGATATACAACCAGTAGTACCGAAATGCCAGTCAGTATAATGAGCGAGAGAGTGAATGGAACTGTAGAATAAATAAGAATTTAAGATAATTACAATATTCTAAAGTATTTCGTTGATATTAACCCTTGATCGATTCTTTAAATTAAATTAAATTACAATCTTCAGCTGATTAGTAGGCCAACATAAATTGATCAGTTGATTTTAAATCTATAAAAGTTGATATAGTTAGGATATACCTATAAGTATTATTCCATTATTAATCATTTATTATTCATAGTAATGCAACGTTGTAATTGCGTTGAGCTTAATTAATTAGTCTTGAACACTTAAGAATGAAATGTTTTAAAGCATTTGATGCTTTCTGACCCAGTACTATTATGCTAAGTATGTTATCGCTTTTGATTGGGGGATCCAGTACTTTTTTCATTTGAAATCTCAAATTTCATTCATTTTAAATTAAATTCCAAAAAAGCCCTCTAACTGCAAGTTGTTCATCCAAATCGTTGAAGCTTCTCTAAATTACGAGCATTATTTAAAAAGTGCCAGAAAGTAATCAACAGTAAGGCATTTTATACTCACAAGTAAATAATTTGATAGACTTCAGAATTCTCTTGAAATCTTAAAATTCTAAGTCATTCACATAATAAAAGGAAGTCCATCCAGCGAAACTCATGTGTCTGATTTAATCTTCTCTTTTTATTTATCTACAAGGAAGTGAGTACAGTTAGTCGTAGTTCTGATGCTACTTCTATCCTTCAAAATTCAATTTTCAGGAATATTTACTTTGGTTAATGGAGCTCAAGAAATGTATGTTTATACAAGGCATTTGAATATGAATGAATTTCAAACACACTGAATTTGCTTTAATATGACATCAAAAATGTGTTTTAGAACATACTTAGCAGAAAAAGCAAATATACTCAAATTGCCGTTTTATACGCTAATCTACTCAAATAGTTTTAAAAACAAGCTAGATGTTGATATCATGTATGATTGGGGATTGAAATAAGCCCTTGGCTTTCTTCCCTTGTACCTGCTACCTAAGTTTGACTAAGGACTGAATAACGAAGGATGGTAGCAGTTTTGGTAAATTCTGGTAAATTTACACGGACATAAACATTCACTATAATTTCTTTCTCGTAACATGAGGTCATAAGTAACAATTTTAAATTAAATATAAATGCATGCTGACCGTTTTTCCATATTCGTTGTCGATACGGATGAGATCTGGAGAGAACGAATGCCATACTGAGATACTGGAAGCAAGTGTTATAGAATATCACGGTGCTCAAGTAGGTTCGAGTCTTATCCTCATCTGGGTCAGTCTCTTCTGGAGGCTGGTACCTATCAGATATCAATAACCTATAGAACAGCTTAGGATAACTAATTCATCATCATCATTATCTACTCTTGAATCTCAGTTTAACTAGGGTCGGGATACGAATAGACTGTCTTAAATCCTCTCTATCCTACATCAGTGAATCTCCTATTTGAGACTTTCATTCGTTTGAATTTTTGTAGCAATTTCTGGAGCCTAGGCTCTCACCAACCGAATGCCCTCTCTGACGTTAGTGTGGATCTTAGTGTTTTAGTCGCCTTCTACGACACGTGCAGTCACCGGTTAGTCAGTTCTTCAAACAACCCGGACAGAACACGAGGATAATTAATTAACCTTTATATCCAGCTATGAATATGATATCATAGTTATTTGAAAAAACATGATATAAAGAGAGAGAAAGCTATCTCGATGAGTATGCAGATATTTGATAGCTAATCAATAACTATACAGCAGATAATCAATCGTCACTCGGCATACCATGTGTGGTGCTGCACGTAGAACATGGCGCCTATCTGGAAGCCGATGACGAGCAGAGTGTGGGTGACTAGCGAGCAGATACTGGCCGCTGATACGAGGCTGCTTGGTGGTCTCTTCCTGATCAGCCTCTCACTCGCTCCAGTCTGTCCCACTACATTACACACGTGATTACAAGCATTACACAAGTGATGACATGCGATTACAAGCATTACACACGTGATTACAAGCATTACACACGTGATTACAAGCATTACACACGTGATCACATGCATTACACGAGCGTTTAAAAGCTATTACATAAGTGATTACATCTGATTACAAGCATTACACAAGTGTTTATAAGCTATTACAAGTACTGCACAAGTGACTGCACTGTTTTAATTATTAGTGATAGCAAGCGATTGTGTATGTTATTGATGTAATTATACAAGCGATTATAAGCGAATATGTATTATTATGATATTGTTGCAATTATACAAGTGATATAAGCGATGATGTATTACTATGCTATTTTTGTAATTACACAAGTGACTACAAGCGACCAGTATATAACTATATTACAAATATTGTGTATTATTATGATTATTTTAATTATTGTGTATAATTGTTTACATTTTTAAATGCTTATATTATTATTATTTCTGTATTAATACTAATAATGCTATCTAGTAGCAACACTACAATATTGATGTTTATTTTAAAATGTCTACGCTATTATTAACAATTAATTAATATTGAGATTAGCCGGTAGCTAGCAGGAATATTGTTCGATAGCGATTCAGTAGTGCAGGTTTCAAATCTAGTGCTCTCTGTCATTGACATGCTATCGAATAGGAAACTGAAGCAACAAATATTAATTGTATGTAATAAAAAGACATAGCACACAACTAGCAAATTCGCATGTAATAACGGTTCTTTACTTGCCAATTCTGTTCTATTATCTAATTGAGTGAATTTCTAGTTATAGTCATTGCCACAGTGCTACAACTTGCAAGTCTGTTACAATAGTTACAACAGTGCTAAAATGCACCAACATTAATTAGAGTGCCACTGTCGTCAATGACAACATCGAGCACTATAGAATCACTTCCAAGCCGATGATCAAAAATTTATCCAAAAAGTGCAAAATCAAAATACAAAGAACTAGTGGGGTTTGGCTCATTGCTACAGCATGCTCGTCATGAAAGAGGTTAAGCAACGTCCAGCTAATTAGTACTTCGATGAGTGATCACCTTGCAAGAACGAGTGGGGGGCTGCTTTAATTAAACTTCCAGCAATTGTTAAAGGCTATTCCTAAATTCGCGCTATATGTACTCTACGATATCAAAAGGCAACGATTACTGCAATCATAGAGAGGGGAGGAAATAATAAAAAATACAGAACAGAAGCAAGGAAATATTAGCACTTGCGATGTGTCATATCAAACGAACAAAAAGCAAATCTATAGAATTTTGCTAAATTTTAAATGCATTTAGTTTTCATATGGAAACATTCATAGTTCCTTCATCATCATCATCCTCCCTTGAATCCCAATTTAACCAGGGTCGGGATACAAATAGACTGTATCAAATCCTCTCTGTCCTACACCACAACACGAGCCAATCTCCTATCTGAGACTTTTCCATTCGTTTAAATATTTGTATTCATAGTTCCTTAAATAAGCATAAGTACCAAAAATTAACCCAGGCAACTCAGCAATTTGTTGCTGATTAATGTTAAAAACTTCTTCTTACTGAATAAACTGATAGCCGTTGAGATGAAGAGATCAATGTATAGAAACATGTAGTCACTCAGTTTTGCGCCTCTCTAAAATAGAAATATACATGCATATATGCACAAGATCTCTTACACAAAATATTTTAGAAACTTATCGTCATTTGTTTATCAAAATTTTGTCAATTGTTCGTTTTTATCTTTTGTTAGTTGTAATTCTTTCCAAATTGAGAAGTCTTAACAAAGTCTCAGCAGCACACTGGATAAAGGAGCGAAAATTGGCCTAGTCTCATCTTGATAGCAACCACTGTGGCATGATCAATCCCAAAGTAGTCATAAAAGTTATAAATTGTACTGCCAGTATTACAAAAGATATAAATATATGAGTTAGCTAAAGTTGAAAAGGTGGTCACAGAGTGAATACGATTTAGGAGTATTTCTACAACTATTTAGCGACACTTATTGGAGTCCACATTGGAGTCCACATGAGTAGGTTAATATTTAACCTACCACTCTTCAAAATACTTAATCTAATGGAAAAATAAATATATTGTTTAGCTGCTGCATGCTATTATGTAATTATTGTAATTAATAACTAATTGTGTATGTGTATCATGTATATTGTTGAACAATTGAAATCCTCAATAGCGTAGGGGTAACGTCCTGAAATTTTAAATGACAGATCCTTAGGTGAATTGAACTCTCGCTGGTTCGAATCCCAGCCGCGCTGATCTGATAATAAAGTCTCGGACGTTCACAGGACTGGTTATACGGAAAATGGACTAAATTGCCTAACGGTTTAAACATATGGTATTAAAAAGTAAGAGATATCGACATAGTTGATCATTTCACTATAATGCTTGTTTACCTTTTTTGCTAATAATTAGTAGCATGCCGAATAGCTTTAAACCTGAAAAATGAACATTTTAACACAGCTTCATGAGAAGGAACGTTAAAATGCGGACAGGCATTAAATTACGTTCAAAAATATTTTAATAATGTTACAAAATCGAAAAAAATAAATAAAAATCTAAAACATAAAAAAGGAATAGGATAAATAAACTGGGATTCAAGGGATGATGATGATGAGGAATATGATAAATAAAACAAGAAAACAAGAAAAGAAACTAGAAAATTTGAATAAGGAGAACTAACAGTTGTGAGAATCATGACTGAGATAAACTGAATGATGCTGTAGAGAGCAATGAACTTGAACACACAGAACGAGGTGACCAGAGCCGCCCTGCCTTCCCTGAAACAATACAATAGTGCTGCTTTTATACTCAGTATTTCATTAGTTTAAATTATCAAATACTACCCCATTCTAGTATACATGTATATGTCAATTTCTATGATCAGATTACGCTTTCTCTTCGGTCTATGAATTTTCATTAGCTTTCATGCGGTGTGAACAGTTCGTAGTAGTGTGCGCAGTTTGAGACGTTCCTGACATCGCCTTCGGGTGAGAAATTGGACGATGAATCTTCATTGTATTGTACTGGTAATGGACTTTAAAATCTAGTATACCAAATATTGAATGCCAGTATGCAATATCTTGAACGGTTTCAAAACTATTGATATAATCTTAACGCTAGCTTTTAATATAAGGAATTTTTGATGTCTTACATCACTAAAACACTTTGCAATTATTTGATAAACGAGCATAAACTAATATCTATTAAAAAGTTGATAAAGCTCCTTGAATTCCAAAAATCGAAATGTTTAGAAAATTAACGTTTCTAATCGAACACATTGCTAACCTCTAGCACAATTAAATTCTGTTTAAATACACAAGTAGCATAAAATAAACAAACATTATGAAACGAAATTAAAGTACTGTAATAGATAAATAACAATAATTATTATTATAGGAATTAAACTGGGATTCAAGGGAGATGACGATGATGACGACGAATAAGTAAAAATGGTTCCACAAAAAAGATACAATATAGCGATTTATATAGATATATAATAGAATATATCTATATAAAAGAGATATACTAGATATAGATATATCTATATATATATATATATATATATATATATATATATATATATATATTTATTTATATATATATAATATATTTATGTAGATATTTAAATCTATCAAACAGTTAAATACATCTTAAAATCAGGAGCAGTTCTAACTTGAGGAGTTTGGGCACGCAGGAGATGTTCTCTATTTTGGAGGTGAAGGGGGAGGCCACCGAGGCCTCTGCTGTAGACAAAGAGATACCAGTGTGAGCCGCTCTCAGTGCTCCACAATCATTGGCTCCATCTCCACACATACCAACGTATAGCCTGCGCACAAAATATCATAATAATTTCTAATTATTTTAATATTTATGTTTCAATATTAGTTAATTATTTATCAGTATAATTGTATGATAATAATAAATAAAACTACCATTATCAATCTTCCCTTAGATACCAGTTTAACTACGATCGGGATACGAATAGACCTTCTCCATTGCTCACTGTCCTGCACCGTATTATCAGTCAATCCCCTATTTTTCGTCTCTATTAATCACCGCTTCGAACGTCAGTTGTGGTCTTTCTCAATACATATTTATTAATCTATTTTCTAAATAAATTGCAATACATTAATAGAACGGTAATAGTGTGCGATACTAATTTTAGCAATAATTTCAATGGTAAATCAAGATTTTGCTAAGAATCGACTAAAGCAGGAAGCAATGGAGGCAGTAAAGTTACATCCCAAACAATAACATTTTACTGAACGACGTCGTTACTTTATGTATATAAAATCCTTGCAGTGAGATAAACGTTTTCAATTGATTGTTGGATGATGTGCTCTTGCTACGAAGGCAACTGATGATCCGCAGTTTAAAATTTGATAAATTTGATGCGGTGGTTTCTGTTGGCTCATCAGAAAATTCGCGGCAAAAATACTGCTGGGCAAAAAACATGGGACCTACTTCGTTCAGATTATTATCTAGACATTGTCTAGCCTATCATTTCTAAAAGGTGACTAGGAAAAGTCTGCATACCCGAGCCCTTGTAAAACTTTTACTAGCTTCGTCTTTTGATCAGGAGACATTCTAGCAAATACCGCTCCTTGTAGGCATATCTGTAAGAACACGATAATGCAGAAATATCAAAGTTTTGAAAGTTTTACTCTCCTAGGATATATATATATATATATATATATATATATATATATATATATATATATATATATATATATATATATCATTATTTTTTTCGAAGTAAAAACATTAGTAAAATATACTCAGAGATGTTTATAAATGTCAACATGGAAATATTTTCCACATCTGTTTAGAAATGGGTGCAGTTTGGCTCTGGCGTTCCTTATATTAAAGTAGCTTTATAGAACAATATCGCTCTCTCTCTACCTCTCTCAATCTATCTCTCTCTCTCTCTCTCTCTCTCTCTCTCTCTCTCTCTCTCTCTGTGAAATATCCAGCGACGTATCCGTTGCATAAAATATATTTTAATTTTTCTAGATGCTTTGGTGCACTTTTAACTTCACGTATATAATCATAGATACTTCTGAAATATTTCTGATCCTGTCATTTTGATATTCCTTTTGCTACCAATTCCAATTAGAAATTAATATTTTGTTAGGATGGTTCTTTTAAAGAGTTAGAGATCGTAATATTAACTGAAATTTGCACATTAGATCTGTCAATTAGTAAATCAACTGAAGCTCCAGAAAAAAGAAGTTAATTTCATTTAAAATTATTCTAATTATTTGTATCTTTAGAGATGATTATATTACATTGAAACGGGCTCCAGATAGAATAAGTTTCAGGTAAACTATATCATGTCGTGTTATGTCATCATCCTGGGGTTGGTTCCAGCCAAAGATTTCTCTATGATGTTCCTTCACAAAACTATTCTTTGGCATTTCCTCGATATTCATTCTTTTCTTCCTTCTGTTCTTCCATAAATGCTAACTCCAGCAGCCTTCAAGACTTCTTCGAGGCAGTCCTTCCATCTTCTTTTAGGTCTTCCCGCTGTTCTCTTGCCGCCTGCTTTACAGTTAAATATCTTTCGAGGGTTTCTGTTATCTTCCATGCACATTACATGTCCAGCCCATTTCATTCTTCTTTTCTTGATTATTTCACTGACCATTAGATGATTTGTTCTTATCCTAATGTTCTCATTTGTTACGTGCTCTTTTTTATAGGTAAACTATAAATAGACTAAATTATAAATAACTTAGAAAATGATTATTAATTGCATGCAAACTCGTCGAACGTGAGTCGGGGATAGAAGAAATTGCTGCTACTAGCTTACTAACCCTATCAAGAAGTTTAGGAAAGTGTCTTTCAATAATAGAGAAAGTCTTTCCGTCGACAGCAAAGCGAATGCATGTTTGGCATATGTCCACAATGACCTGCTGAAACACCCAAACATAATATTTTCTTAATCAAGCACTAGTTATGACATACGACGCATTCACATGTTTAATTAAATAAACCATAAGCACATATTTAACGACTCTCTTTGACTGTCGCTCACTGTTCAATCTCAATGCTATTATCGAATCTTCTGATCACCCTTAAGGTAACCATTAAGAATATTCACCACAGTAGCATGCGCTACTTTTATCAACTAGCAATTTTATTTTAACCCGTTTAAGTTAATTAATTTGCAGTATGAAAATCAACATTAGAAATATATCGAACATCATCGATAGAAATTGAATGAAAGGACTTCATTTGAGTATGGACAAACTGAATTATTGATTGAAACTGAAACAGAGATTTTAATTCTGTGTTTTTACAATCTAATTCAATTATTGACTCATTCACCCTAATCAACATAATAATAATAACCCACATTATAGTGAAATAATCAACTACGTTGATATCTATCACTTTTAATACCACATGTTAAATCCGTTAGGCAATTTTGTCCATTTTCAGAGTAACCAGTCCAGTGAATGCCCGAGATTTTACTCTCAGATCAGCGCAGCTGGGAGGGATTCGAACCCACGAGGGTTCAATTTACCTCAGGATCTGTCATTTAAAACTTCATGACGTTATCTACACCTCTAACCATTGCGCTATTGAGACATTCTACAATAACAACAATAAGAAGATTAATAACAATAATAATTATCATCATCATTTTCTCATGAATCCCAGTTTAACTAGGGTCGGTAGTCAACTTTTTCATTCATTAAAAGAAATATTTAACATTTTCTGGAGTATAGGCGCCCACCAAACGAATGCCCATTCCCACGTTGGTTTTGATCTTAGTGCTCTGTCGCCTTTACAACAAGTGCAATCCACGAGTGGTCTTTTCTTCAGCAACCCGCACTCAGCACGGGTAAATAGTAGTAATAATAATGATAATAATAATAATAATAAAAATAAAATAATACTAAAGTTGGTAAAGCTATGATACGTCAGTTTCCTCACTCGAAAGCGATGTCAGTGACAGGCGAGCCCAGGATTTGAACCCCGCACATACTGATCCGCGGTCGAGTATCTTACCGACATAGCAAAAGGCTCCAGCCGTAATAGTAACAATAATAATAATATCAACCAAAAGAAGCAGCGACTGGCTTCACGCTCTCCATGTTGCTTCTTGTGGGCTTTTTTAGAAAATGAGGCGATTCGAGTAGCCGTTAGTTTCCGTTTAGGGGCGAAAACTTGCGAGCCTCACATGTGCCCCTGCGGTTATGAAGTCGACGCTTTAGGTCTCCACGGCCTCTCCTGCAAACGAAGCTCAGGTAGAATGTCTCGCCATCACAATTTAAATGACTTAATATGGCGAGCACTTTCAAGAGCAGGCATCCCTTCCTCTAAGGAAGTGGGTTGTCCAGATTACACGGCAAGCGTCCGGACGGCCTGACTTTAGTGCCCTGGTGCAACGGTAAATATGCCGTATGGGACGTTACGGTCATTGACACTATGGCAAACTCCTACCTGAATACGACTTCAGTCAACAGCCGGTGGAGCTGCTGTTCATGCCGCCTCTAGGAAGTTGGATAAATACCGTGATCTGTCCTTAGGATATGAAGTTGTTCCTGTGACCATTGAAACCATGGGCCTGATGAATCCCGAAGGAGTTGACTTTATCAATGGCATAGGCAGACTTATTGCAGAGCAAACCGGCGATAAGCGAGAGACATCTTTTCTTTGGCAAAGGCTTTCCATGACTTTGCAAAGATTTAATGCAGTCTGCTTCAACAATTCTTTTAAGCCGATTGATGACCTCGAGTAGCCGGGCGGCGATTCAGCAAGTATTGCTTGAATAGTTTTTATCAAAACCCCAGGTTCTTTACACCGGGGTAAAAAAAATAAAATTAAAATAATAACAATAATAATAATAATAGTAATAGTAACAGTTGCAGAAACCGTTGAGTCTTCTTCGAGTAAAGCATCTCCTTGTACAGAGGATTCCAGTACGCACTGCAATCGAGCTGGACTTCCGTCCTCTGGCAGGAACCCATGGACAGTGACTAGTCTTGTATTGCTCTCTATAAGACCACAGTTTCTAGCAACACTTGCTGCCGTAAGAATATTATCTCCTGAACATAAATAAATACATTCGTATGTGGTCTACCTCTCTCTAGCTTAACATCGAACTCCACATATGCATGTACACATAAATGCATATATGCATGTATATAATTTATAGATACTTCAGTAATAGACAATGCTACAAATTTGAAAACCAAGTTAGCTTGAAATGTGGGTATGTAGAAAAACGGAAAAAAGCGGATGGACTGACGAAATTACAAAGAAAGTATTGCTTAACGGGGTTGGCAGAGGTAAAACTGATAAATACGATAACGAATAGAAAGAAGAGTTGATACATCACTCTCTGAGTGTTATACTTTACTAAAAGAAGTAATTGAAGGAAGAATTAATATAGGGGAAGAAGGTTTAGTGAAGATCAAGACTGGTGATTCGAGATGATTTGTTAACGTTTTCGTATGTAAATACGAAAAGAAAATCAGAATCAGACGACAGAAATATATCGAGATATTTTATGCCACGACCTCGCCAACTCACAATATACACTGAGATGCGCATGTATAGTAGACCTATATTGGTGCATAGTTATTTATACATATAGTACAAAGTTATTTCTAATAGGTACAAATAGATTCATATGAAGAACAAACCTGTAACCATGACGGTTCTAATGTTGGCTTCTTCTAATTCTTTTAAGACTGGAATAGTTTCTGCTTTCAGCTTATTTTCCAGAACTAATAGTCCAAGAAACCTCAAGCCTGATTCAACAGAATCCCTGCAATGAAATATGAGCTCTATGTAAAACATATAGGCTACGTTTATTTACTGGTACCACAGCCGCAAAACCTTAGGGCACACTTTTGTAAAATCTGTCAGACAGACTACAGCGACTGATGATATGACGGCGATATTTAGCACTATAAAACCTAAGCTCTGTAATAGTTCTACATGCAGAATATTCAATATCTTATGTTAGCTAAAATTTACTTCTTATATTCCAATTTGTCAATTTATGAGATATGATTATTGTAATTACCCTATAAATGCTTGCTAAGTTGTCCAGGTGTGACTGTGATTTAGTAACTGCTACAAAAAAAGAAAGACTATCCATCAGAAATAACTACTACGCAATGTAAAATTACTACCGATTATAAAATTATACACAAATGTTCTTCCTATACCTTGACATATGTTGAGCATGATTCCATTTAATTTTACGATCAAGAGATTTATAAGCCATTCCAATAACACGTAGTCCCTTCGACGTATATGAACGAAGTACAGCGTGGAAGTCATCCGGTACTGAAAACATCAACATCAGCGGTTCAAGCGATCTCAGATTTATATTTCTATTTAGACAGATATAAAATGTCTATTATGTAATATCATTATATATATATATATATATATATATATATATATATATACATATATACATATGTTATATTATAAAATATCATGTATGTAATCGAAAAGTCTCAAATAGGGATTGACTGATAGATCAAATGATTTAGGACAGAGAGGATTTGAGACGGTCTATTCGTATCTCGACCCTAGTTAAGCTGGGATTCAAAGGAAGATGACGATGATGATGACGACGATGATGAGACAAATATATTATATTGCTTAAAGGTAAATACAGAATGAGCTGCTCTCAGCCATTCAATTGTTAGCAATTGTTTTATTTTTTTTATAAAAATCATTATTATCATCATCTACCTCTTTGAATCCCAGTTTAACTATGGTAGGGATTAAAAAATTTAAATATACATGCATATTGAATTATATATATAAAGTTTAGGAAAAATTTTCAACCTGTTTCAGGCAGACAATGGGCTACAATCTGTTCAGGGGAGCCCTTAGCGTAGACATCCATGTGAGTGGCGCCCAGTACTCGTACAATCACACTCATTCTCTGTAGACTGGACGAGAAGGTGAACTGTCGAATAATGCCGACTTCCTGAATATCCTGAATATAATATAACGCAACTGCATAGCAGAAATTTCAGATATTTTCACAATGTACAACTATCATAACTAACACCAATTTAATTAAGTTAACTGATTACATTGAAATTTGATCCCATCTCGTCAATATAGCAACCTGGGAGTGAATTAGTTTAACAGCAGTATATAGACCGTTGTGCAATGATTTAAGCGAGAAAGCAAATGAGACGACAGAATAATTTAGAAGTTAAAAAGTCCCATTCTTGAATCATCAACTTAGCTGAACACTAGAAAGAGAGAGAGAGATAGATAGATAGATAGATAGATAGATAGATAGATAGAGAGAGAGAGAGAGAGAGAGAGAGAGAGAGAGAGAGAGAAAGCGCAGGAGATCTATATATACGCAGTATAAATCTTTTACCTCAGCTATGAGTTGCTGACTGATATCTATAATGGGATTAGAATCAGGAGGTCTTACAACGGTAGGCAACACAAGGTCATATCTACATTGGTCTTCACCCGGCTCTTCCAATGTCTGAAACAACGACAACATTAAAATAGTGTGCCACTATCATCTATAACAACATCAGACAATTATTAAGCTAATGTCCATCCAACTATAAATAGCTAGAATTACTGTTGTTATAGTCTGTAACAAGCATCCTATGCTATCTGACCCAGTGTGCTGCTATGTAATGTTAAACAGAAAAGGTCCATTAGACAGTGTGAAACACAAATTGTTGAAAATCGGTTCAAGGCCAAAACACAAATATAGATCCAAAGAGCGTCCATGATAACA
The DNA here is from genome assembly GCA_905160935.1 of Enchytraeus crypticus. Classification (NCBI taxonomy): domain Eukaryota; kingdom Metazoa; phylum Annelida; class Clitellata; order Enchytraeida; family Enchytraeidae; genus Enchytraeus; species Enchytraeus crypticus. Next base: position 3,799,332 of record CAJHZI010000463.1, read on the forward strand.
TCGGACCATCACGCTGAAAAATTATTTACGATTAATAATAACACACATTATAGTGAAATGATCAACTACGTTGATATCTATCACTTTTAATACCACATGTTAAATCCGATAGGCAATTTTGTCCATTTTCCGTGTAACCAGTCCAGTGAATGATTATTATTATTATAATTATTATTAGTGAATGATTAAGAGAAGCTGCAGTACTAACAGCAGCCCATTGCTGAAATTTCATTGAACAAATAACTCGTTTATTTCATTTTGGTTATATTTTGTCCGCCATTTCTTCATCAAAAGCAAGACTAAATGATTACAGACTACATCCATTGAATAGTGCAAGAAATTTAAAAAATGATAAATTTAGAAGAATATGATAATAATTACGCATCAAAAACTTGTCGTCGTTCTTATGTCTAGCTGATAAAGTCCTAACAAATAGGCAAACATGAAAAGTACAATATACCTATTAACTTACTATTTTAGGAATAATAGTGATCATCATCAATTCATGATAAAGCGGCAATAAATATACATGCATATACATGAATATGTATATATATATATATATATATATATATATATTCATATATATATATATACATGTATATATATATATATATATATATATATCATATATATATATATATACATGTATATATATATATACAGTATATATATATATATATATATATATATATATATATATATATATATATACAAGTATTATATATATACATGCATATACATGAAAGTATATATATATAGTATTTAGGGCACATTTCGTGCTTTCGTGGCCTTTGTGTCCTTTTTCACTTTGTCTCGTGTGTTTCTTGTGTGTGGTGTGGCCTAAAGTGAAATAAATATGATTCAATTCAAAATTCAATTCAATTCTATATCTGCACAAAAGAGACGTAGCATCATGCCCTACCCATCCGGTAGCCTGAAACATTTTGAAATCTAACGGATCTCCCTTCAGCTCTCCATTGATACGTGTCAACGAATGACAAGTGGCCATTGCGAGAGTAAATCTGTTGCTTTTATCCAGCAGCTTGACGTTCTCTATAGGATCCAGGAACTGCGAGGACTTTGTAGGCACCACAGCCAGCAGGTCAAGACCATCTTCTGTTAATGTACCAGTCTGAAAATGCAGGTATCAAGAATGACAAAACTAATATATTAATAATATAATATATTAATATAATAATATGGTAAATGAATATAGTATTAACTTAAATAATATTGTGCAGGCAATGCATTGTACACTATGTTTCGTTTCTTAGTACAAAAAATACAAATTTTTTGTAAATTATTAAGTTTTAAAATAAATTGAGATCAATTTATTTTAAAACTTAATAATTTACAAAAATTAAGTTACTAATTAGCACGTGAGCTTGCAAGTGCTACGTATTCCCTGATCAATTATTTATTGACTGAAATGAATGTTGTTAATATATTACTATGCGGAAGCTACAGATTTTGATTTTTATTAATTTTTGTGTCTTAAAAGCCAGTATTAGACTTTGATCATTTGAATAATTTCCAAACGACTAAATATAAATTTATTTGACTTTAATGTATAAGACAAAGTTTTATTTAAAATAATATAAAATAAAAAAGACAATATTTAGTGTTAAAGTCAGAGTAGTAGTAAGGCCTACCACGTTACTTAAAACATCCACAAAATTATAATACATTTGAAGGTTTTGTATCGTGTTTCAAATTTCTTTACAAATGATACAAAAAGTTATTGAATAAAATCGAGGAGCTAAAGCAAGTCTAATAAAGCGATACAGATTTTACAAATGAATTCGAAATGACAATATCACTCTCAGCCATTTGCATATATTCCAAAGTCATCATCAACAACTTATTCTTCACTGCACTGCCAAGTGGCAGGTTCAAGGTACATATTCATACTCAAAATCTGCTTTCTCGCTCCATAAGAGCACTCCTTAGATCAACAAGTTAATCCCTTCACAAAGTCTATGCCTTATCCATACCTTATGTAGCCTATAGCTTGAGAAAAATATGGCTTCTGAGGTGGTTTCCCGTTGCCTTCCTCAGTTAGGTGGAATAATAACCATTTAATCCTGGGGGAATATATTTCATGGTGAGGTGGATCCCCTCTTGCCATCCTCAGCTCCTGCCTTTCGTCGCCTCTTACGTACACGCGGCAGATTGTTTGCGTTTGCCCTATTCTGCAGTGGTCCAACCACACCCGAGCACAACACGGGGCATCAACATCATCTTACCTTAAATTCCAGTTTAACTAGGGTCCGGATGCGAATCGACCTTCTCCAATCCTCTCTGTCCCACACCATATCATCAGTCAATTCCATATTTTCATGTCTTTCTTAATAATCGCATCCCACGTTAGTTGTGGTGTACCTCTCACTAACTTAATATCCAGCTCTTCCCTCCAAACTCTACTACATCCTCATCTGCCTTTATCACAACATGCCCATGTCATCTAAATCTTGACTGAGCTAACTTATCTCTAATCCCTTCAACACTCAAATATATAATTATATATTACAAAGTAAAGTCAGAAAATAATAGTCAAACAGATAAGTGTTAATTTTCGTTTTTGAAGCCGTCGTTAAAAGAATCACCTTGTCGAAGCAGAAGAATTGTATCTTAGCGGACAGATTGATGCGCGGAGGACTGATGCAGAATATTCCAGATTTCTTTAGCCTCGCCTGAGCATAGATAATTCCAACTGTCATGGCGGCCGGAAGTGATGGTGGGACGGCGACTGTTATAATATCCAACATCTGCAGAATTATCTGCCTTGTCGTCGAAGTCTGTGTCAACAATCACAACGGATTCATGTCTATGGCTTCATCCTAGAATCAAAGTAGACTTGACACGAAATACGAAGTACTATTGGAACATATAAGCTGCAGGAGGAATATGTTTATTTTAGAAAATAAAAACGTCACACAAAATGCATACATGCATACAATCAGGCAAAACGAATGCAAAACACACACAAACATTGTAACAATCATATCATAATCAATACACGAACCATCTAGGAATTAGCTTCCAACAAACTTATTAATATTATTAACGTTATTTTTTACTACCTATCTCTGCAAACGTTTTACAAGAACGATATAGAGATTACTACTCTACATGTACGACCAAAATATCTAGCTAACTATAGATGTATTATTTAATAGATATTGCTACAAAATTTATTGGTAGGCCTTACATAAGATCTGATTCAGAAGCATTCTGTTCTCAGAATGATGACTGTCAAAGGTCGATTCGATATAGTAGTATGTATTTAGTATGTATTTATATTTGTAATTGCATTTCCAGTAAAGTAATTAATAATACGGCTGGATAAGTAAAGTTAAATTTAAAGTATTGAGTTTTATTAAAGTGAGATTCTAGGCGGTAGCTAAGCTAGGGCAAGTGACCAATGAGGGCATGCCTAAACAGGAAGGGAAGAGAGATCCAAGATGGAAGAGTGACAACACTGACGTAAAACGTGCTAAGTTGAAAAGAGATTTAGGAGATTCGAAGAATCTCAATAGTAGACGAATTGAGAGCAATTCGAAGGGTTCGGTTATTCGAACTAATTTGTAGTCCATCGAGTAGTCGATGAGAAGCGAGTGATTTGTAGAGGATCGAAGATGGAAGAGAGTTCCATCGAAATATTCTAACCTAGGGATAATATTAGAAGGTATCCTAGTAGGCGAATAGTCGAGAGGAAAGTTAAGTGAAGTGTAGGAATTTATGCTAGAGAGCGTATCAGTAATCTGTTTGTCAAAAGTAATCGTATGTAATATAAGTACTTGCTTTTGCGAAATTTAAAGTGAACTGTAATTCGATAGAGAAGTATAATTTGAAGTTATTCGAATTTCGCGTACATTTGTATATACCTGTGTATTATTCTATTTCTTTTCGTATTAAAATTAATATTTAATTTAATACAGCCGTTGAGATTATCAATCACTTAGTAGGATATCTAGATTCAGTCAAATCGAGGACAAGTAAAGATTCCAAAATAATTATTAGAGGCATATTATTCTAATAAAACAGAATACTATAAAATGACAAGAGAAGAATGTTACCCGTTAGTCTTGTTACTAAATGAAATTGATATTAACCGGTTATATGATAGTAGACCTGAGTTATTTAATCAATCATCTATTAATAGCGTTTACAATGAAGTTGTTACCGTATTATACAATGCTTCTAAGAAAACTATTAAAAATAGAGGTAAGAAAGGGGTCAAAAAATTTTGGTGGAACAGTTCTTTGACTGAGGTTAAGGGTTATTCCGCAAAACAGTTTAGTGAGTGGAAAAAAGCTGGGAGGCCCAATGAAGGGCCTTTATATGATGCTAAGCAGAAAGCTCATAAGGATTACAAGAAAGCTGTTAGTCTTGCTAAAATCAATTCAACTAAAATAATATCTGATAAATTACAACAACAGCTTTTGGAAACGAATGCCAATAATTTTTGGAAATGCTGGAAGGGTCATTTTAAAAATAATAATACTTTCAATAGAATAAAGGTTGATGGCTTTCAAAATAATCGTGACATTGCTAACCACATAGCAAATAATTTAAAATCTGCTTGTACACCAAACTCTGAAATATTTCATAATAAATTTAAAGGACATACGAAAAGCAAAAATTGGTATATACTTCCGAAGCAAATGATGTTGTTATTGATGTTAGATCCTTGGGAAATGCTATTAAATGTCTTAATTTAAATAAAACAGCAGGTAGTGATGGTCTGATGATCGAACATTTGTTATGACATGAATCGGTGTTGATAATAGTTAAAACGCTCTTCAATATAATGCTTCGCACTGGACTGGTTCCCGACGCTTTTGGTATCGGTAGAACTACACCTATACCAAAATTCAAAGGGTGTAAAAGGGTCGTCTCAGCTGATGATTTTAGGGGGATCACTCTATGCCCCGTCATCTCCAAAGTTTTTGAACATAGTATAAAAAAGTTCATTCAATTACCAACTTCAAGTAGGCAGTTTGGTTTCAAAGATAAGGTTGTATGTATTAGTGCAATATATACCGTAGGAAAGGTCATAAAGTATTTCAATGTCAAGCTTAGTACTGTCAATGTTGGTGTTATTGATCTGCGTAAAGCATTTGAAAATGTAATGTTTATGGCATATTACATATGCTTCAATGTAGAAAAGTAAATGCATGTATCATTAATACTCTTGAAAATTGGTTCAGCAAAAATAGTACAACTGTAAATTGGGCTGATTCTGTATCGGATTGTGTCCAACTGCTATTGGGGAGTTAAACAAGGTGGGGTTCTTTCATCTTCTTTGTTTGCCCTTTTTGTTGACACAGTTTTAGACAAATTAGAAGCTTCTAAATTAGGTTGTTTCATAAATTATAACTGTTATAATAGTTTTATGTATGCAGATGATCTTATTTTATTGAGTATCTCTGTCACTGATCTTCAGAAATTATTTAATATTTGTGACATGGCTTTCACAGAGTAAGATTTACCAATAAATGTATCGAAATGTCACTGTATGCGCATCGGTCCTAGGCACAATTTTCAGTGCAAGCCATTGCAAATTAGAGATACTTGTATTAATTGGGTGGATAGTATCAAGTATTTGGGAATAAATATTTTAAGAGCTAAATCTTTTAAATGTGATTGGAAAGACAGTAAATGTAAATTTTATATTTCAGTAAACATTATACTGGGGAGACTTGGAACAAAGGTGCATATTGATGTTTCATTAAAATTAATATTCGCTCAGGCGGTGCCGATCTTACTCTATGGTATTGCGGCCTCCGGTTTGTCCTTTTCTGAATTAAAAGACTTTACGTATGTGTATAACAGTATTTTCTTTAAAACATTTAAATCTTATGATAAAAATGTTGTACTGAATTGTCAATGGTATTGTGGTTTCTGGCCATTTGAAATATCATTTGATTTTCACAGGCATAACTTTTTGAGTAAATTAATTGCCTGTAATCAGTTAAATGATAAAATAGAAGTAGACAATTCTGACTATTTGGATTACAAAGTTTTAAGAAATAAATATGCACTCCAGACAAAAGATTCACCAGCTGCGACTCGGTTTAGGTTTTGGTCATAGTTTGAAAGTCTAGTTTTAAATACTGAATAGGTAAATTTTGGTTTAAACAATTATCTATTTAGTAAGAATTTTAGTTCTGTTTAGTTTTATTTGTGATAATAAGGTATATCTTATGTTGTATCTGTAGGTGATACTTGTTTGTTTTCTGTTTTCGTTTTTGTTTACTGCCATGACTTTGGTGAAATAAAGATTATATATATTATTAGGAATTTAAATCCTGAACCATTTGATGTCAGGTCCTCATTTTACCTCAGATTAAAAATTGTAGAATCAGGTTCCTGACAAAGACGATCTGATGTAACAACAAAATCATTCACCTAGGCTAAAATTTTATCAATATTAAAATAATTTACCTCTAGAATATAAACTATCCTAGAGATAGAATGATTTTCTGATTTTCTGAATGGGCAGAAATTACAAATCACATCACATCACAAACATCATTAGCGAGCAACATTTTTGCTCTCTATTCTTTACGTAGTAAAGGTTTGGTAAATGATCTTCTTCAGAGAGTCTTTCAAGCCTCCACACTCTCTAAGCTTCTGTATGCCTCTCAGTTTTGGTGGGGCTTTACAAATGCAGAAAGAGAACCCGTCTTGAAACCTTTTTAAAGAAGGCAAGGAGAGCTGGATTCTACAGTAAAGAATCTAATTTTGAGGATCTATGTAACTTTGCTGACAATAATCTTTTCAAGGCATTCTGTAACAACCCTGCACATTTACTGGCGCATTTGTTACTTCCACAAAACAATCGTAATTACCCAACCCGAAGAAATACTGCTAAGAGATGCTTTTCCCTTCCCATAAAACGAAGCAGTCTGATCGATAAAAACTTTATTATTCGTATGATTCTAGATGATGCTAGTTAATTTAATGAATACTAAAAGATTCTACTTTACTCATAGTACAGTACGCCCTATATGGCAATTATGAATAGTATAAGCCATTGATTTCTGTAATGTTGTAATATTCATGTGGTAAATGTTAGCGAGAACAATTTTTAGTTTTATCTCTCTTATATCTAGCCTATTAACTGTTTATGCTATATCTGTAATTTGTTATGCTGTGTCTGTTGGAATTTCTGTGCTGTAACTTTCTGCGGTTGTCAGATTGAACGAAAATAAACGAATATATTATTAAATTCAGATATTTTTTAAATTACTCGATAATTATATTAAAAACTTCCTCTAAATTAATAAAAGGTATTAAATCCTCATGTAATTTACTCTTTAAAATACAATTGATCAATTGGCAGATAACACGAGTGCAGTAGGCCTACATTTAGAATTATATATTCGGCTACGAGAAGCTTAGCTATAACCTAGCGAACCTTTCAGGTATTATGCACACTTGGTACACATAAACAACTACAGATTATAGAAAATAAATAGATGAATTCTTACATGAGAAAGAATGAGAAAGGTAGCGATGTAGACAAAGCCTAGACTGGCCATGACTGCGAGAACCATGACGAACTTTATAGAATCCGTGTAGAACTTGAAGACAACATCGGTTGGATGAAGGATTGAACGAACAAGTTCACCCTTAGCAGTAGCAAAACCTGTAAATATTAAATTACAGACTATTCATTTTCAAGCTGATTATAAAAATTTTGATACAGATAAGAAATTGTGACCAATAAATAAATCTTTATAACTCATATCTTTATACCTCATCTCATAAAACTGCTTTTACAACGCGCTGTGATGTCCCCAATGGTAGAGGTCAATGGGGTCCAAATAGAATATGGGACAATACGTTCGGCTATCCTTCAGTCTGCGGTCACAATTGTGAGCACAAAGTGATCACAATTGTGTTAATTATCGCCCATCTGTAAGAGAAAAAGCTCAGGTAGCTTTTTTAAACTTTAGCATGATTTCGCCCTGCTTTAAAAATTAGAGTTTTAGTCTCAATCTATGCTGATATATATAGATTTTGACCTCAGAATATTCACATAATATATCTATAGATTAGATAACTACTTCTAAGTTTATTTTGCAGTTTTCAGCAATGATGACCTAATGATTATGCTCACTTAACAAAAAAATAATAAACAAAAAAATACGAACACGAAATAACATCTCTACATATATATATGACTGATTCAATGCGTATCATACATGCATTATAAAATATAATTCATAAAAGGAATACGAATAATTTGCAACACGATGTAAATTGCAAATCGAGAAGGTTGGTTTTACCAGTTCTAATGACGCGGGCTTTAACTTGAGAATCAGCATAGAAGCGAGTCTGGATGACCTGTGTGCCACAAAAGAGAGTGTTCCTGCGGTGTGACTCAGGCGAGTAGATCTCGTGGGAGCTCGGAGGCGCTAGAGGGGTCTTGGTAACGGGAACACTTTCGCCTGATAAAAAGCAACCACAATGAGACCACAGATTGCAGCAGCAGTTGGGAAAATAACACACAGGCCTGAAATATTAATGAAAAAGCTAATGTTAACGTCAGTTTCCTCACTCGAAAGCGATGTAAGTGACCGGCGAGCCCGTGATTTGAACCCCGCACATTCTGATCCGCGGTAGAATAATCTATATGAATGTGAAGCAAGAATTAGAAAGAGTTGTATAATTGTTCTTGATCATATTAAGCAGAATTTAGGTTTATAAACGTATTGATTTTTAGATAGCGTTATTAAGTTAAATTGAATACATACAATTAAGTAAAGCTCAGGTTTATGAAAGTTTAAAAAAAGGATCCTAACGAGATATAATCTTAATTCACGTGGTATGATTTTATTAGAATGCAGCCCTTGTTAAGTACGTATTAATTCAATTCATGTGCTGAATTCTCTTCAGCACATGTTTTTTCAGGTCGTTTTGGGTGAATCAATTTGTAGTGACATGTGATGGGTGACGTCCCTGACATCATCCTTGTATGAGGAAACGAACGTAAACCTTTATTATTTAATATTATTACTATTCAAATATATACGGTAATTATTCTGCAAGTAAAAGATTCCGCAGCTGTAAAATTAAAGCATGTATTTATGTGCAAACGTGTGACAATACGGTACCAGTGAGCATTCCTTCGTCCACTATAGCATTGCCAGTGAGAAGAACAGCGTCATAAGTTAGGAGACAACCATCCGAGGGCAGGCACACCACTTCACCAGGGACCAGACTTGTGGCACTGACTTCCTCCGTCTCTAAAGCAATATAGATCATTCTATATAGTATTGGAGCTCAAGTACAATCTAATTTAGATAGAGACTACGATAGACAGCCATTGGTGTTACTTCGTATAAAGGAATATTCAAAATATCTTCAAATATTTATTTCAATAATCATCATCTTCATCTTCCCTAGAATCACAGTTTAATCAAAGTTGGGATACGAATTGACCTTCTTCAATTCTCTCTGTCCCACATAGTCACAATACGCCCATACTATTTTATTCGCTTTAATTTGAGTAGCAATTTCTGAGCAGTAGGCGCTCACCAACCGAATGACCTTTCTGACGTTGGTTTGGATCTTATTTTTATGTAGTCTTTTACGAAAGGTTCAGTACACGGTTGGTCAATTCTTCAAGAAACGCGAGCACAACTCGGGAGTAAATATTGTAACACGGGGTTGAAATATGTATTTCGATAGGCCAAACTATTCAAAATATTTTATAAAATAGACGTTAAATACCACAAATATTAAAAAATTATAAACCGCTTATTTAAAAATTTATTTTCAAAGACAGAAATTATCTTTCTTTTCATATATTCTTTAGAATTTTGATACAATATTAAATGTAGGCATATTTACTATAAATATACCAACACGCTTAATTGAAACATTGTTAGTAATTTTCATTAGATATTTCATTTAAGAAATTGGACGTGATTTTAATATAATCTGACAATGTTAAACGATTTCTTGGAAAAATAATTTTTTATTATATCTACAATTACATTGATAAACTAAAATTCATAAACTACAATTTATTAACTACAATTAACGTAATACAAACCTCCGTTGCTCCTAATCACAATCACCGAGGTCTCAGTTGAAGAGACCATATCTCGCAAAGTTTCCCTTTGCTGTGCACAAAACAAGTTCAATATGATAGCATCATAAAATTAAAGCTAATTTAATACGCTAATTTCATCAAGAAATGGCTTTTTTCTAGGTGAGCACATAGCTTATATGCATATACATCACTCTTGGTGTCATCATCTCAGGATGAAACTGAGGCTAAATTCGCATTTATATGAATCAACTCATATAAAGAAAATAAATAAAGATATTCAAGTAGCATATCGCCAATAAAACGATATTAAATAAATAACTTACAATACAATATAATTATTGTGCAATGCAAAACAAAATTCTAATGCTTAGAGAGTAGTCAAGAAAAACCAGCATTCCAAATCTGCAAATTTGTAGCTATTGTTTGTAGCTATTTAATTTAATTTTAATTTAATTTCTAATTTATAACTTTTTTGTTTCAAGGTATAAAAAGCTAAGGTTAACGTCAGTTTCCTCACTCAAAAGCGATGTCGGTGACGGGAGAGCCCAGAATTCTAACCCTGCACATACTGATCCGCGGTCGAGTATCTTACCGACTTAGTAAAGTTAAAACCATAAATAATAAAATGGAAATATAAACTAGAAGAATTACAGAGACCGCCACCAGAAAGCTGCCAATAGAGAGATCTCACTAACCTTTCGAGTTTCATAAAGTTCCACAGAGAGAGAAACGAGTGAGATGACGACAATGCAAGTTGCGAACACGTAATAGTTATCCGTGTACCAAACCGTTACGCTGAATATTTGAAAGACATAGAACGGGTTGAACACCTAAAACGTGTGCAATAAAGTGCTTACTATTCGTCGATTAAGTATATCTTGATTACAAAATATCTAAAATGTCTATCATATATCTGAATATCTTAATAGCTTAGGGGTAGCGTCATGAAGTTTTAAATGGCAGATCCTGAGGTGAATTAAACTCTCGTGGGTTCGAATCCCTGCCGCGCTGAGCTGAGAGAAAGATCTCGGACATTCATTGGACTGATTATACGGAAACGGAAAATAGTCTAAATTGCCTAATGGTCTTACCTTAACTTTAAAATGGAGTCCTCTTCACAAGGGAAAAAGAATAATCACAGAGATAAATAAAGGTGTTGTTTCCAGGTCATAACCAACTTGACCAAGAGTAAACCGCAATCGTAAAAGGTGACCACGTTTAACTTAGTAAGATAGTGGGAAACCTCCTCAGAACATTATTTAGCAAGCAATTTCACTCTCTAATGTTCTAAGAAGTGGCAGATCCAAGGTACATATTCATACTCAGAGTGTGCTTTCACTTTTCGTATAGAGCAGCCCTCTAAAGATCAACAAATTAACCCCAGATATAAGCTAAATGACATTGTGGCGTTGCTTATCCTTCGCCACTAGAATAACTTGTTAGCCAATAGAGTAATCTTATTGAGGATGAAAGCAGACTACGCATATGTTCTTGGAACGTTCACTTGGCAAAACACTATAAAGAGGGAGACAAAGGGAAACATATTATCGAAGATAAGTTAAACAGGGTAATACGATAAAATCATATGAACATCGTCTGTTTGTTCCAGATCAAGACTTTGATTACCTTGCGATAGTGTAATACCACTGCAGGATCTGCAAATGTAACAACTCTCACCACGCCCCTGACATCGTCACTAGACGAGGAGTTGAATTAGAAAATAGACGTTTACCATTAGCATTATTATTACCACCTTTATAATAAAAATTAGTGATATAGGTAAGACGCTGGTGAACGAATCAATAAGGACAAATAAGCAACCGTAATTCTTGATGATTTGAGATGTAAAACAACACTCCAAGCTTGAAATTTAAAATAAACTAATACTAAACTAAATCGGCCAACCACGTCAGTATTAAGTTTACAGTATAAAGATTAATATCGTAGGCAACAAAATTACTCTGCAAAAATAACCACCGTATATTAAAATACCCTTCAACGCTCGTAATGAATCTTTACATAGTATAATGATAATATAGGAGGCAGTTATCTGCATAATCTTTACATGTATATAATTATGTCATCTACGTACCTCCTCAATAAAGAGCCTTGGATAAGATTTAACTTCAACGTGTATTGAATTTGGTCCGTAAAGTTTCTTCCTGTACATAATAGCAAGAGTATCACTGATATTGTAATGATGTAAGGACATATAGTTATGATATATAGGCCAATCCTCCGTATTGTATCTGAGCCACTGCAGAAAAAAGTAAACGCAAAATGCACTTGCTTTAAGATTAGATTACTCAGAAAATGTGAAAAACATTAGAAATAATCAAATTGATTGATTAAATGCTGATATCAGCGAGAAAGTAGATTTTGAAAAGGATTATGTACCTTGAACCTGATACTTGACAGTTAGTAAAGTGTTAGCAAATTCACTTGAAAATTAAATATTTAATAATTGTAATTTTATTCAAAATTGTAATTAATTTAACCTTTACTTGAAACTTGTAAATTTAAGGCCATTCTGCACTACTCATGTCTTTCAAAGCTCAAGCAAGTATATATAAGGACTGATATAGCTACTACTACAACGCTAATAAATAAATATTTCTAACAAATTTTCTAAACCTATCGACTGACCTGCAAGCCGACTGTTGAGCAGTCAAACCCTTGTCTCTCTCGCAGATATCTCGATAAGTGTAGCCAACATCCAAACCACTGAATGCACAAAACTAAATAGAGACTCGGACAAATTGATAACATGACACGCTTAGTAATATTTATTTATTATTAATTCTTTGTAAGCTTCATAATCTATTCCAAACTGCTTTTTCGGACTGTCAAAGTTTCAATAGTTACACGTATATTAAATTACGCAGAATGTAACAAATAGTGTAATAGACACTGCCAAATCCGATTTATTATTTTATAAAATTGAGTGTATTGATGCTTGAGAAGCCTTTAAATTTATATCATTCATGGGTTCTGGCAAAAGTTAATAGTAGCCTGCGCCTTCTAGTGAAACTCAAATACGGGTTAATTATGTATTTGATATTGATAGCGCCGACTGACAAGAAGCTCCGATGCATGATTAACCTTCCATGGATACAAGGAGATAACCATCGTTTTATCACGGGCCACATGCATCCGAGACGGACACTCTAACCGTTTAGCCATAACACCCACCCTCTAACTTTTAGATTACCGCACTAACTACTGGAATCGCGTTTTTGGCGTTCGGCCATTAAGAGCGATTTTGCATTCGGGTTAAAAAAAGCAGTCGTTAATTTAAAATTTTAAACCTTCAGAACTTACTGTTGCGTTATAATTGCCTACAATTCGTTATCTATTTATATTTGGATAAAATAAATGTTTGATTAATAACATAATGTTAAAAATTAATTAATATTTAACAGAGTTAAAAAGGAAAAAAGCTGGGTAGGACACAATCTAAGGGGAGAAGTCTACTAAAGGAGGTCATATAAGGCAGAATGGAAGGAAATAGAGGTAGGGGGAGGCCGAGATTAGGAATGTTTCAGGATTTAAAAATCCACTCATATGTGGACATGAAGTGAAAGACAGAGAATAGTGGAGGCGCTATATACCATGGACCAGCCAGGAGGCAGCGCACTAAAAGAGAGAATACAAATAATTTTAATAAATAATTAATAAAATGATTAATTATCACTAACTTAAAGAAATGTTTGAAATAGACCCACTCAAAAAATAATTATTTAGACAAATGTCTTACAGGAGTTGGACAAAGTTTTCGGTCTGAACGTTCCACATGTAGCGCAGTTGTCGATGATCAAAATACTTCATAATTAATTTCTACAAAATAAAATAAACAATGTTGCTTCGTCAAATAGGCCTACTGATCGATTTCATCAATTTCTAAGAAGACCAAAAATTTAATATTATTATCCTAGTTTACTTGCGCCTTACACGTATAAAACGTTCAGAAAATGAACTCTAGAAATAATTAATATTTCGAATTGAATTATATTTGCTATGTAATTCCATAAAATTCAATTTAGATTCAAAATTTCTTATATATCTTAGATAAATGAGTAGAATGGAGTTTCCGAGATCGATTCGCTGGCTCGAATCACGAGTAAAATGATAGCGTTGAGTAAATTAAATCTTGAACGGATCAATGATACCGTTTCATAGCGAAGAGAACATATCACAATTGAATTGGGTTATACGTTTAATATATCACATGGGATAACGATGATACTATCAAATGTTATAACATTGAATATATCAAAAGAATTTATGCCTTACCATTTATATAGGCCTAAGTCTAAACAAATTTAGCACAAAATCCTGCATTATAAACCTAACGCCATAACTGAATACCTTATCTGTATCGTTTCAATTATTTTGAATAAGGAATTCGAACATATAACAAAATTAAGCAAAACTTATCTAATAACAGACCTCATTGGCAGTGAACAATGTCCTGTCTGTAGTCGATGATTCAATTCTCCGAATTCTTTCCACGAATTCTTCCACACCCTGTAAACTGAAGTTCACCACTTGTTGCTAATATATATTCAATGAAATTTTTGCTAACACGTTAATCAATTCACAATAATAGACTTCAATCTCAATAAAATTATTTTTACAACGAAACCTTCCGTTAATGGGTCATTCTTTAGTAAACATTTAGTTTTCAACTCCAGTTGAACTTTAATAATTGCCTTTTGATTCATTTAAATATTCATTATAGAGGTAAACACATGGTTTAAGTTAATAAAATATTGTATACCTAAAATAAACAAGAATTCAAAGTATCAGAATTGACCAATCGAATTACTCAATCACGTTTCTCAATATCCCGATTAAGCACATGTTTAATTTCCACGAATTATTTATTACACATTCACGAAGTAACAGAGTAAATGGGTACCTAATTTAGATTTTGCGAAACTCGAAGCAGTTTCATTAGCTTTTATCTTGCTGTGCATTTCGTTTGATTGATTTTTAACCTTATTTCGCAATATTTAATTTAGAACTATAAATTTTTATCTAAATGCCAATCAATTATGGCAAAACAAAATATTACCCAAAGGTAGAAATACGAAAATTCTTTAAATTGTTTGAGTTGTTTCACAGTCAAATGTTGAAAATAAAGCAAACCTCGTTGATGCGCCCACTGTACCATAAGTTGATGTCCTGCAGTTTGGAAAATAAAATCGTTTAAGGTATTAAGTTACATTAATGATACGAAAAATCTAAGATTTAATATTATTATTTCAAATAATATTATTTTATGAACTTACATTAACGACGGGTCTAACATATGACCGAAACATTGTGCTCGCCAGCTTAATTAACTACATGTAATGTTATATTGATTTCTTTATTGGACAAAACAGACAGGATCAAGATACATCACACATACATATATAAACACACATATACACACGTACACATGGAATCATAGAACAATCAAAATGAATAATAGGAAACTTAAATAGAGTTGCTGCTAAATCAAGCACTAGCATTAAACGCGTCGTAAATTAAATACCCGCGTCTACCTTAAGACACTCTATTGTCCAGAACCATCAAACAATTTATAGGCAATCCAAAACAATGACACAGTTTATCTAGTAGGACTACCTTCAGTATATATCTAGTTACAAAGTGCTTTAAAATTTTATTTCTACTCACTCTATTTAGGCTGTTTTTAAATAAATTAAACATAAGTTTAAGCTAATATGCTTAAAATCTACCTTACCCAACGTATCATAACTGGCTTAACAGTTTCCCGTTTGTGACAGTTAAATAGCGCTCTATAATATCACTAAAGCTGTAGAATTTACAGATTAGAGTTTTTATAATTGTTTCTATTGGCTAGTTTAATTCAATTATTCACGTATAGTAGCTAATATATCACTTATATACACGCATGATAAACAGTGCAGCAGAAAAATGCAATGAAAAGAAAAACATCGGCCGTTAAATAGTCCGAGACAAATTAGCCAACACTATGCAATCAAAGAAACGCTTGATTAACAGATTGGAAGTTTCATTTAAGCAGAAATTAAATCTTAATCTGAAATTAAGAAGAAGAGTATTAAAACTTGGTAGACCAGTTTCTAACAAAGCGTTCTTTACAAAATTTTCTGCATTTTCTACTGAAACTACTGTATATGGCTTTATATAGAGTCTTCAAATTAAAAACAACACTTTAATCCAAAATAGATTTTAAATAAAACTTGACTCCATTCAATTTGATAAACGCGGTAGTATAAAAGAAGCAATTGATGGAATCGAATGAAGACAGATTTACAAGTACATAAAATACTCATATAAACCGGCAGGAGTATACATTTGTAAGTCTAACAAAGTATATATAAAACAACGTCAAAAATAACACAAACAGTTCGATAAGACATTCTCCATGGGGTAGTGGTAAGATTTGGCAAGTTAGTTTTAGAAAAAGAAGAACCAGCATCACCACCATACAATAACCCATCCACCAGCACAACCAGCACACTATAACCCATCCACCGGCCCAAACCGCATACAATAACTCATCCACCGACACAACCAGTATATTATAACCCATCCACCGACACAACCATCATACTATAACAAATCCACCAGCACAACCAGCATACTATAACCCATCCACCGGCACAACCAGCATACTATAACCCATCCACCGACACAACTAGCATATTATAACCCATCCACTGACACAACCAGCATACAATAACCCATCCACCGACACAACTAGCAGACTATAACCCATCCACCGACACAACCAGCATACAATAACCCATCCACCGACACAACTAGCATTAAGATTACTTGCAACGTTCAATGTTTCACAGGTGAGGGAATAACAAACGAAATTGTCATATGAGTAAATTTGTGCGAAAGTATTTGGGACTCGTGATTTATCTTCTTAGCCCAACTAAAATTAATGCACATAGCGTTACACATTTCAACTATAGCCTACTACTAACATTATACACACTGTACAATGTATAAACGTACGCTACATTAACAATACCCTGTTGGATAAATCGAACTACGTTTGAGTCACAGATGTTTTCGTTTTACCGCAGAAAGCTCTTATGTATTAAAAAGTGAACTAATGCAATCTAATCAGAGTAGTAACAAATCATATGTTTTGCTCTTAATGATTCTACTAACATTTCATCTGACATATCGACTTCAATGATCTTCTCCACATGCTGTTGATCATGCGAATCCTATAAATGCAAAATATTGTGTACAAAGTAATTACCATAACGATTGTAACTGTGATAAATACTACAGGATGAACGTACTATTCACGACAACATCTAACATTATATAGTCAGAAAATTGTGATGAGCAAATATAAATTAGCAAAATTTTCCAGTGCACAATAATTCGGCCTTGCAACTATAAAATATGTAAACAAATACTGCAATTAATGACAATGGCGCAGAAAATCATTTCGCCGTTCGGTCAGTCTTCCACGACATTACTTCTAATATGAGCCAGTTTTCTCTGTCTGTCTATAGTAACGTTTAGCGTCAAAACGCTGTCGATTCCTTAATAGTTACGCTAAGTTAAGTTATTTTAATTAATATATATTAATAGATGTATTACCCCCGTGTTGCGTTCGGGTATGGCTAGACCACTACAGATTAGGGCAACCGCAAACAATCTGCTGCGTGTATATAAGAGGCGACTTAGGCAAGAGCTGAGGATGGCTAGAGGAGACCCACCTCAACACCATGAAATATTTTTCCCCAGGATTAAATGGTAATTAATCCATCTAACTAAGGAAGGCAACGGGAAACCAACTCAGAAGCCATATTTTTTCCAAGCTATAAGCTACATAAGGCATTGATTAGACAGACTTAGAAGGGATTAACTTGTAGATCTAAGGAGTGCACTGAAGAGAGAGATTAGCAGAACTAGCATACCGTTACAATGACAGTGTCAGCCTGTTTGAGAGGACACAAAGATTTCGATAGTTTGATCCTCCACACCGGCCTCCAGTGACTAACCAGATACAGTAGACCTAGTGTCATCAGCACTGCAGTGCAGAACAAAAAGTACTTGCAGCCATCGCTTCTGTATCCAACCAATTCAATCTGCAATGTAACATTCAATCAAGCGAAGAAATTAGTAACTCTACGGGAAGGCATTAAAAATGATGTCATTTTAACGTTATTTTCAGAGTCTAATGATTAGTAATGAAGCTATCCGGGAAGTATCAGTTTTCTCTTTTTAAATTAATAAATTTACTCAAAAACTGGATTCGCTACAATTAAGCAGTCGTGAAGTAATTAATTTTCTGCCGGCTTCTACTGAAATACGATTTATACTGAACTGCGCTTAGTTTGCATTATTACCTGGGTATCATCGTCTTTCTCAGACTTCTCTTCGGATGTAATGTTGATATCTCCATTTTTCTGTTCTTGATGCACGGTTTCTCTTGTTTTCCGTTGTCTCTTACTATATTGCTCTTGTTGTTGTTGGCTCTTCCTTTGGACAGAGTTTTCATTTTGCAGCTGGCTATCAGTCGACTCATCTTCGTGAGGGAAGTCTTCATCCAGCCTTCGATACATCTCGTCCAATAATTGATCGTCGTTTCCAGTTCCTCTGTCTGTAGGAGATGAGCGACGACCACTCAGTTTATTAACCTAGCTTGCCAACAGCTGCAGTCAACTAGGCAACGAGTCCGATATGATTCTTCAACCGCAGGGCGTAGGGGATCGGGGGGGGGGGGGCGGGGAATGCAGACTGCAAGTGAATTTCGTTGTAGACCTAGGTTCGACTTTTTCTAATATTCACCAGTGCCAGTGTACTTTGCGCCAAAATAGCGGACGACTCATTTCTAAGCAGCCTCTTGTTTATGTATGTTTACACTGTATAGAGTTCTCTCTAGCTTTTCTCGCGCTACTTCTCTCTCTCTCTCTCTCTCCCTCTCTCTCTTTCTCCCTCTTTCTCTCTTTCTCTATATTTCTTTCTTTTTATTATATAATATAATATAAAGCCTATATAGCTTTTCTAGAATTAGAATTAAATATAATAATGCTTATTTACGAATTTTAAATTTTAGTGAGCTAGAGCTAATCACATAAATGCGCTCATGAATTCAATTACTGCATGCTAGTAGTTCTTTCTCATGTACGAACTGAGGAGGCAGAGGAATTGAGGATGTAAATGAACTGAGCTTGTGTTCTATATATGCACTGTTTTCACAATAGCTGGCACAACCAAACTATCCTGTTGAGTAAGCAATTGCATAATATAATCACCATTTTGTTAACCTATAAAAAATCCTGTTCACGGTGACATTATTTAGAAATTTTTGCAAATTTTACACTTATTCGTTGTCAGCTTCATCTACTTCCATTGAATCTCAGTTTAAGTTTGATCCCAGATTTTACACTGATTGGCTTCGAATAATTATTTGTTACGTTAAAGCAATTGCTCCTTTTTAGTAAAAAAACTAATCCATTATTTTAAGTGATTCCTTAAAATTCATTAACTAATTCATGACAATATAATTATAACTAACACTACAATATTATTTAAAATTTCTATTTGTCTTGATCGTTCTCATCGTCTCACACAGTGGCACTAAAAGTTTTCTTAATTAAGAACTAATTTCAGTAAATATTTCAATTAACAAAATATCATGCAGTCGTTGTTTATAAGTAAGCATATAATGCTCTGCTATTAAATCCATGTGTTACGCACTACCTGCTCCAGATTTTATGATAAAATATTTGAAATAATCCCTCTCTTGTGTTCTGCAGGTGTCAGGTCCAAGACACATTCCAATTCTCATTTTGCTTCATTTTCATAGAGGGTCCTCCATTGATTAACAAGTCAATCCCTTCACAAAAGATTATGCCTTACTCACACCTTAATGCAGTCGGAATAAATAGATTCTGAGGTTATTCCCTTTTCCATCTTCAGTATAATACTTAGTTTATTTCAAAACAATCTGACAAGAGCAGATAGGTAACATAGAAACATACGAAATGGAACATACGAACATAATTACAGTATACACTATACGAGAAGATAAAGTCATAGTAATGCAATACAAACCATGCATTTGAAACAACGATTAACTTAGCTTTAGTTTAGTACTATCACTTAGTATCATGCGGGTTTTGAAGTTTTTATCACTCAAGGAGCTACGCTAAGTTGCCATTGCATAGCTTCTGTTGGCAACGTCTTTTCTGGTTTGATATGAATGTTGGTTTAGTGGAGGCAAAAGAAGAGCCAACAAGTGGTTAGGATTATAACAGACTGTCCAAATAGCTTACAAAGCTGGTTAAGCTAAGGTTAACGTCAGTTTCCTCACTCAAAAGCGATGTAAGTGACGGGCGAGCCCAGGATTTGAACCTCGCATAATACTGATCCGCGGTCGAGTATCTTACAGACTTCGCCATTGGCTCCAGCCATTGTTAAACTGTTAAACTATCAGTTGATAAGCAGAGATTCTCAAAAGTTAGCTCTTTGTTATAGAAACCAGCCCTTTTTGCAATTGCATAAAAATGCTTCTAGACGGTTTCTATCATCAGCATTGGTAAATCCCCACAAAAATTGTGAGTCATAGAGTAATTTACGAAAACGGTTACTTCTATTAGTTAATTAATTTACTCACGAACCCCGTTTAGAGGGCGGATTTTTAATTGTTCGACGAGCAATTACAATTATCGACACGTGTAGATATCGAAAAAAGCGAGTATAATGCGTAATATTCACATTCTTATTTATAGAAGTACGTTACTCATTGGTTCAATTAGTGTGAACTATCATAAACAGTATTCCCGTCATAGACAAAGTAATGTAGCCTATAGTAAATAGTACGCGATTGATAGAATATATATATATATATATATATATATATATATATATATATATATATATATATATATAAGGCACCCGATTGAATTTTTAAATTTAGAACTGCGGATCTACAGTGCCAATAACCGTATTGAAAAGGGAGATTAACGTTAAGAATTAGGAATGTTCTAGAGCTTTCTATTTAGTAATTTCAGATCAAATGAACTATATCGCTATACAACACCCGATCGCGGTATGCTTTCAAAATTCTAGACCTATTCCGTTAAGTTAAAGCTTAGCACCGTTAGAAATAAATATTATTCAATAAATCAATATTTAAACTATTATATCTATATGTATTTCTGATATACGAGGTATTAGTTTTATTTAGGAATTATATAAATATAAAAATGACGCCTCGATTAAATTTATACTCGCCTAATGACACAGCTGTAATTACATGTAGTGTAAATTTACTAGCCGTCAGTTTGTAGGCGACAAATGACAGAGCTGTAGCGCAATGAGCGTTAATATTTAGAAATTATAATTATAATTTATACTCGCCATAAATTTATACGCGACAAATGACAGAGCTGTAATTGCCGTTACTTCAAACAGACAGACGGACAAAGCTGGCTCATTATAAATATACGCATAATTAGCCATTTTTATCTATCTGTCTGTCTGAAGTAACGCTAACGTCATAACACCATATTTAGAATTCCTTAATAGTTACGCCAATTACAGTTCTGTAATTTCAAGAGTAAAAATTTATGGCGAGTGTACATATATATTTCAATTTAATTGCAGCGTCATATTTATAATTCTTAAATGATAACGCTAATTACAGCTCCGTCATTTGCCCACTATCAAATTACGGTGACTATAAATTTCATCGTAACGTCATATTCTTAATAACTAAATAAGACCCTTTTTCATAATTATTTAACTAATTGAATGGATATAATTAACATGCGTAATTTACATTAAATTTTGCGATATTACACCATAATATATCAAAATCCAGGTGAGCACCTGTCTCTCTCCATGTCACTCTCCCTATCTCTCTCTCTCTCTCTCTTATCTGTCACAGTATTGACGTCATCTCTCTGGATAGGGCGCACCATGTCAGTCTTCCATTCCACATGTTTACAATTTTGAATTTTAATTTTCTAAATCATTTTTCCTAGAATCACATTTGTTTAGCTTTAAGTTGTTATACAATATACTGTTTTCATAGTTCATTTCATTGTTCAATTTATGTAGATATATTAGGATAAGAGAGATAAAGATGGTTAATTAGCATTGCCCATATTAAGAGCACCAACGACTGACGGCGTATTAAGTTAATGTATGTTATGTATGCACACATAACATACGTTCGTAGCTGATACAGATTAGGCTTTAAGCGAAAATATTTGTGCAATCAGAGATGTTGCATTTCGCCGTAATTTCTTGTCTCAAATCCGGTGAACTTTGAAACAATAACATTGCAGCAGCAGTTTTAGGTCAACGCCTGCACTCGCAGTGTCTCCTGCCTGACTACACACAAACTATAGACCGCTTCCTGACTCGTTCACTCGGTATGAATACGAAATGACGCATTTAACGTCTGTTACAACCACCCAAGGGACGGCCCGTACGCTGTATGTCAAAGCATATCATGTATTACATATATGCTCGCATACGTGCATATACAATGAAAACATCGTGTATGTTGCACATTATATACCACGTCTTTGTTTTGTCAAATGTCAGGTCAACAGTAAACATTACTGCTCAGTCTGCTATCACGCTAAATGATGTATATTATTGAGAATCTCATGTTATGTATCCTACTTTCGCACTATTTAGTATTATAAATTATTTTTCATTGCCTTCGTCAGTATTTACAAAATTTGGCTTAAAATATTTAATTAATAGTGTAATAGTAATTTTAATTACATTTGCCCTGTATTCAAAACGGGGCCATCTATGAAGTTACGTACAAATATATTAAAAAAACTTTAACCGCATCTATGAACAAAGAGCCCAAGTTGTCAGCAAGTAAGACAACACACAATTACTACTTCGTGTCTACAACTAAACAGTGAGAGCGTTGCGTTTCTTTATTAGGAAACGATAAGAAGGCCTCGGTATCATCATGGAGTTGAATGGACAGCTGACAAGCAAATAAACAAAGGAACGATAAGAGACGCTCGATAGACTACGGGCGAATCAACGTGACCTTTGGTCTAATTATGTCATAATAACTGACTGACTGACACTCTGGCTGACTGACCGGGCAGAGCCGATGGCTTGTTGGCATGTTGTTCGACAGAGGATCAGTAGGTGCAGAGTTCAAATCCTGTACTCTCTACGTCATTGATCAATCCATCATTCAATCAATAAGAATTTAACGTCCGGTTCCTCACCATTAGGCAATGTCAGGGTCGTCTCTTGCAGACTCTACACAAACAGGCGCCAAAGCACCACACGATGACGACTGAATACACAAAGACCACAAGAGAAAGCGAGATAACGTATATTGACATGCAATTCGAGCAGGAAACTGACGTCAAACTTGGCCTTAGCCTTAACCCTTAGGCAATAAATTATATTATATTACAATAATATTATCCCATGTGAATTTCTATGAATTTATTCAATATGATATTATCCAATATGAATTTATTTTTAGAGACAGTAGCTGGGTAACTAACGAGCTCTAGTCATCGTTACCCGTAAAACGGGCAAAGCTAGTGGTCTCCCTTTTCATAATATTTCTACACAAAGCGAATTTTCGATGAACTGTAATGTTGTAGTGAAATAACAGTAATAAAACGGTAAAATAACGGTATGAAATAAACTTAAAGATAACGACGAACTTGATAGGTTTAATTGCGTGTTGATTTTACATTGACGTTAAGATTGATTTATTGTGCATCTGATATAACTTCCTCTGAAGTTAAAGTCTTAAGTTCTTTCAAAAATAAATATTAAAACTGAAATTCATTATAAATTAAAATTAGCCAGTAGGTTAACCGGCTGCAATTATAATTGTAGAAATCTCGGGAACATCTAACATATATAGACCTTTATCTTTAAAGAAAACGTGCAAGACCTACAGCATTCAGTTATCCGTAACGTTTGTGGTTATTAAATACTATGCATACTTTTATTTATTATTCTAATAGAATCCGCAACAATTTCTAGCTAACTGTAAAAAAAAAAAAAAAGAATATAATAGGTACACTTTATTTACTTTATTATCTAGTTAATTTACAAATTAATGTAAATTTCGTATAAAACAATATTGAATAAAGATTAAAAAAATATTAATTTATATCGGTAACTGTGTAGCTTCGAGTAATTAGTAAACCTATAACTGTGAGTAATCTAGCATCACAAAGATCTGCTGCAACTAGCAGTTCAAATAACTCGTAGCCGAGCGCAAGCCTTTCTAACACCGAGCGTAACAAGTGAGTCTATTGTCGAATTTACGATCGATCGGTCAAAGTATAACGCATCCGTAAAACGTCCTGCTGTGATAAAATTTCCCAGGATAAAAACTTCAAACCGGCCGGGTTTAAGTAAATTATATTAGTCAATTTCAATAAGTTAACAATCTATAACTAAGATTTGATTTATATTAATGTAATGTACATCTTTAGGATTAATTTCGTTAATCCTAAAGATGTATTTAATATCCTTACAATATTTTTATCCAAAAAATAGGGGCCCATACTACACATAAACACATTTGTCGTCACCAGTGATGGGCACGAAAGTATTTTCAAAATAGAAAATTATTTTCAAAATAGAAAATACTATTTCTTCAATTTTCAGAATAATACCTTTAAAAAGTGTTTTGAAAATACTTTTAAAAATACTTTTAAAAATACTTTAAAATAAAAATACTTTTCTTTAATTTTTTGTTTTAAATTAATTTACTTAAATTTTGTTCATCTAATATTATTAAACTTATGTTTACAAATATTGTACGGAGATTTATTTCATTACTTACTTTTAAAGTTATTAAGTTTCCATACACAGATAACGTAGGCTAAGTTAGGGCTTAATGCTTGATTTTTGGTTCTTCAGCCTAACTAAATCTACAGATAACTGAGATATCGCTTTTTACTTTAATATCAGTAGGCCTATATCACAAAGCTATACATGTAAAATATAGCAATTTTTTATTCTATTGGGTATGCGCGTGCAAGCCTATATCATAACAGGTCTTGATTAATCAGGAAGTTGTAAATTCCTTGCACAATATCATACACTTTTTCAGGAAAATCCCGGGTTGCTCAATCTTACATTGATCATTTTTATGTTTCGGAAAGTCTAAGTAAATTAACACGTTCTATTGTTGATATTGAAAGCCATGTTAATTTCTCTGATCATAGCCCTATTAATTTGGAAATAGAAAAAATATTATATGATCTTGAAAAAGACAAAAATTTATTAAAGAAATCACAAAGTTCGCAAAATGATGAAAAATATTTTACCTTTGATTGGGAAAGATCTTCTAAATCTGAATATTATAATTTAACAAGAGTAGAATTACAAAATTTATGTAACCTTTTTTTGATCTCTGACCTGCAAACCTTAAAAATAAAAAGACCTGATATTTTCTCACAGCAAGGAATAAATGACATTTACCGGAATATCGTACATGTTTTGTATAACGCTTCGTTAAAAACGGTTGCACTAAAGAATAATAAACCTGGCTTTAAAAAACATTGGTGGGATCAATCTCTTAATGATGAAAAAAATGTGGCAAAAAACAAATTTGATCTTTGGTGCAAAGCTGGTAAGCCAATGAGTGGTTCATTATATGAAGAGAAATGCAGTGCACGCAAACAATATAGAGCAGCTATATTTAAAAATAAAATGGTAAATAGAAACCAAATTGGAATTAGGTTACAGGAAAATTTGTTAAATTCAGATCCCAAGAAATTTTGGAAATTTTTTAATAATTGCGTAAAAAAACCTAAAAAACAAACTGTCCTAAATGTTAACGGTTTACATGATAATGCAGAGATAGCTGAATATCTAGCAAATGAGTTAGCGTCAATATGCTCACCTAATGACATTACCAAGCATAATGACTTCAAATTAAAATATTTCTTACGAAAAGCGGATATGAATACTGGTTCAGATGGTATCTCATTTAGTGTCCAAGCAGTGAACGAGGCTATTGATAAGATCTATACTCATAAATCTCCTGGTAGTGATCATATTTCAATTGAGCATATAATATATGCACATCCATCTATCATAATTATTCTTACTCGTTTATTCGATATTATGCTTAAACTGGGATTGGTACCGGATGATTTCGGTGTCGGCTTATCAACTCCAATACCAAAATTTAAAACTAGTAAGAAAAATGTAACAGCAGACGATTTTCGTGCAATAACAATTAGTCCAGTTATCTCAAAAATATTTGAGCACTGTCTGCATAAATATTTCTCAAAATTGACAAAATCCAACAGACAGTTTGGTTTTAAGAAAAATGTAGGATGTTACAATTCTATTCAAACTGTACGCAAGATAATAAATTTCTTCAGTGAGCGTAATTCAACAATAAATATTGGCTCAATAGACCTAAAAAAGGCTTTTGATAAAACTAACATTTTTGGAATTCTTTGTATACTGCAAGAAAAGGATTTTAATATATATATAATAAATATTTTAGAAAATTGGTTTTTGAAGAATTCAACAAGTATTAAATAGAACAATACTAGATCAAATGCTGTTCCTTTAATGTCGGGTGTAAGACAGGGAGGGATACTCTCACCTCTCCTATTCTCACTTTATGTTGATACAATTTTAGAGAAATTAGAAAAATCACGTTTGGGATGCTTTATTGGTCGAAAATGTTATAATAGTTTTATGTATGCTGATGACTTGATTTTATTAAGCATTACCGTAACTGACATGCAAAAACTATTTGATTTATGTAATATTTTATTTTCTTCTTTGGATTTGCCAATAAATAACTCTAAGTGTCAATGTATTAGAATCGGTCCGAGGTGTAAGAATATTTGTAAGAATATAAAAATAAATGACATAATTGTACCGTGGGTAAATGAGATTAGGTTTTTAGGAATTACAATTTTAAATAATAAGGTTTTTAAATGTTCATGGGAATCAAGTATAAAAAGTTTTTATTGGAAGTCCAACTCGATACTTAGTCACCTTGGTACATCCGCACCGGTTGGGGTTTTGCTAAAACTGATAGAGTCACAAGCTATCCCTCATATACTGTACGGTATTGCATCTATTGCATTATCAAAAAAGGACATTCATAGGCTAAGCTTTGTGTATAACAGCGTTTTCTCTAAGATATTCCATACTCACTGCGATGAAGTTATCTTGAATTGTCAGTACTTTACCAACTCTTTGCCATTCAAGTATACTTATGATTATCATAGGTATAATTTTCTAAATAAACTATATAATTTAAATTTAATTAGTCATAATAGGAATGAGGATAAAAATGACATTACAGATTATACAGCATTGCAACTGGAATATGGTCTAAATCCAAATGATTCAAAAAGTCAAATAAAACGTAAGATATGGAATAAATTTGAGAATATTTTACATCCTAGTAATTAAAAATGTTTTTGAATTGTGATAGTTAATGTCGCATGACGTTAACATGACTAGTGGTGAATGTGTATATGTGTATACATGTATGGATGTGTATATGTACATGTGTGTGTTTATATTTATATGCGTATATGTGTATGTATGTGTATATAGATCTATGTGTATGGATGTATGTTGTGTGTATGTATATATGTATGTATGTGTATTCGTTTGTATGTATGTATACATTCGATATTGGTCGCACATTTTGCTATTCACTTTTTGTCATTTAACAATATTGACAATTTGCATGTTAGTTGCTCACTTGATAGCTTTGCAATGTTGTCTTTTGTACTTGTCTACCATTGAATTGGTGAAATAAATAAATAATTACTTTAAGAGTGCTTTGTGTTACAATTAATATGGCATAATCGCGTAAACAAAACTTTCGAATATGGAAGAGGAAAATCTTTATCTAATCTTAATGTCGTCCTTACGAGACGTTTCTTTAGTTTATCGACCGAGGTAACATTAGTGTAGGTCTAATTGTAAACTGCAGGATCAACGATACAAATTAGTAGATAATTTTCCACAGGGCTGACATCAATAGCTGGTTTTAATTTTCGAGAATAACCAATCTAATAAATCTCTCACCATGCATCTTGCTTTCCAAATCTAAATTTCAATAGGTTAGGACTGCATATGAGTTCAAGGTTGAACATGAGTTCAAGGTTGTACTCGAGTTCAAGATTGTACATGAGGTCAAGGTTGTTCTCGAGTTCAAGGTAGTAGGCCCCTACAAGTACATAACGCTGTAAATTTACATGTGAAAATTTGTTGGTAAAAATGTTGTTTTCCTACCCGTAAATACTGTAAAAAAAGGACCAGAATTAAAAGCGCAAAATATGATTAGATAAGGCAGGTGATATGTAAAAGGTAAGTAATTAACAAGTACGTAGGAAATATGAAATAAGCAGAGTGATCAAGTTGGTAATAGGCAACAAGCAACAGGTTTTAGTATAATGTTATACATGTATAATACGGACGAATATACAGGTATATATATATATATATATATATATATATATATATATATATATATATATATATATATATATTCTTTTTCTTAGCGCATGCTACATACGTTCAACCATCGTTTAATCATCATTGACCGTTGACTGTTACCAGTTGCTGGCAAAATGAGTAAGACTGAGATTCTTTAAATTAGCTGTGAAATTGGGCCGATTGGTAAATTTTTTTCTGCTGATAATATTCATGTTTGTGAAATGTTTCGACACAGCACACGTCCTGAGTTATGTATGTTGAACCTTTGCTCATGTGGGGTGGGTTGCGCGTTGAATGGCTATATAAGCGGGGGTGGGCATGCATATATTGGCTTTAGATCACTGGACGGCACAAATCAAGATCTCGCTTAATTTAACAGATTTAAAAAACTTGTTGTAGTAAGTTGCATGTGTTCTGTCCGGGATTCTAAAGACTAGACTATAACCGTGGACTAAACGTGTCGTAAAAGGAGACAAAGCACTGTGATCCAAAACAACGTCGAAAGGGCATTCGGTTGGTGAACATCTAGGTTCTTGAAATTGCTACTAAATTTTCTAAGTCCCGACCCTTGAAATACTGAAATTCAATGAAAGATAATGATGCTTTGTAGTAAGTTTCTATTTGCTGTAGGAAATACAAAAAACTGGCTAGATGGCCTAATGGATAGCAAGATTGCCTGATAAGAAGAAGGCCATTGGTTCGAATCCCAGTCAGACCGTCCCTGACGGTATGTCTTGTGATATTAATACAGACTTTAAACATAGCCTTTTAGGTTTTAATGAAACCTGTCACGGATGAGGGAATGGTCATTACAATAAACATATATTAAAATAGCAACATTACTACAATTGCTAATTATTATTCTATAACTCAGGGGGTAGGTAGGTAAAATCCAGGGGTTTGATAGAGTTCAAAAAGAGCTCGACAATAATTTATTAAGACTACGATACACTAAAGAGAAAAATAGTTTATACACGCATAAATGCAAATCAAAACCAATGAAGGCTCTTATTTTATTTACTCGCTCATATTAGTGAAACATACTGATAATTCTTGAGCTTCGTTTCTTTAGGCCTTCCGTATCCTCTGAAAAATCTGAACAGGACTTAGTCATAAGCCAGGGGT
The DNA here is from genome assembly GCA_905160935.1 of Enchytraeus crypticus. NCBI lineage: Eukaryota > Metazoa > Annelida > Clitellata > Enchytraeida > Enchytraeidae > Enchytraeus > Enchytraeus crypticus. Next base: position 3,829,012 of record CAJHZI010000463.1, read on the forward strand.
AAACACTTCCTAGTTTCTCCCCACCGTAGAAACAAAACTGAGCCAAATTAAGATACTAATATAACGAATATGAAACAATCAGTTTACTATCCATTTTTAAGACTTATTATAATATCAGAAACTGAGGATCACAACATCAGAGTTATTGTATTACTAGAGAACTGTCATTCAAATACAGATCTATTATATAGCACACCGCTTAAATTAATTAGACAGGGTAGTAAAATTAGCGAAACGTGATCATTGACTTATTAAAATTTCAAAGAAGCTGATTTCCTGTACTGGATCTACGATACTAACGTACCTTTAGTAAAAAAAGTAAGGCCGATTTAACATCAGTTTCATTTGCAGGTATCAGCAACTTAAGAATTTAGATCCCACTCTTACTGATCCGCGTTCAAAAAATTTACCGATGCATTTCCAGGCTTAATAACAAAGCTTAATTTACCGAGGCATATCCAGGCTTAACATAGATTCGAGGCTGTCTTTAATTTGAGGCACTTCTTTCAAACTGTCAGCCCCTACTTCGCAAACAAGATACAAGTTAACCAAGCGCACGTAGAATATGATGCATTAAAAGAGGCTTAAAAGCACAAACTACGCTAACATAAATTTACTGAAGCACATTTAACATATGTGGCAGAAATTAGACTAGTCATGCATACTTGATGATGCTAAATGCTACAATAAATTGACACATTTATACTGAATGCCAAACGCCACAAGAAATGGATACAACTTATTTACAGAGCTCGAAAGGAAACGTAATGTCAGACTAATAATATCAAGAGTATTGAGACAAGTACAGGATAAAGAACAAAAATTGCGTGGTAGGATCATAGTATACTGACGACGACGCGGCGATATTCTACTTTAATCATATAAAATAAATAATCTCCAATTAACTAATTAATAAGCGACCTTAACATATCAAGTTTTAACGAGCATTTTTTAAGTTAACTAACAAACATCTTCTGTTAGAAGATTCTGGTAGCAAGTTAACATTCGTAATATAATCCTTGAATAAGGAATAGGACGTTAACCATTATTATTAGTATTATTTCTACTATTCTGTCCCAAATCCATTATAAACCAGTAACAGAGACTGCTACTGCATTACATTTTCAGCACTATAGCCCTACTTTAAAATTTCACAGTGATTTCTAAACATTGTCAAGACTAGACAAACCAAATGACAGTCAATACTGCTCAAATTAGCAATAACTTTTACACGAAATGATACAAGAGTAAAACACTAATTTAAAACAATCTACGACGTGAAGTATTTTGGTAACAGTTTCACGCATTAAAACGGTACACGTTTAGTTACTAACATTTTTATAATTCGCTCAACGAGTCGCAATTTGCCTAAGCAAAATGTTACAAGTGACAGCGCAGATATACGATAAATCAACATCTACGCGAAATTTCTTGCGATGATTAACTCTACGCTCAGTTTCATTTGCTATACTGTACAATCACTTCATTATCACTTCTATTAACTATTACTTTTGTGATTTTCATTTAGTTGTAGTCAGTATTTTATGTTATGTAATTGAATATTTCTAAATATTAAAGAAGTGAAAATCAGGAACAGCAAATAGAAAATAACTAAAGCATGGGAAATCTTTTTCCCATGCTTTAGTTATCTTAGCAAATTTGGTTAATGCATGAGATAGTAATTAATTTAAAAACGAAGTAGGCCTAATTAGCACCATATAGTAATTATTCATTCAAGATTTAGATTTGTTGATACTGTATATTATTCACATATTAACTAAGTATAAAATTGACAAAAGAAACTTTAAAAAAACTGACTTGAAGATAATTAACTTAGTAAAGCTAATACTGCATAATTACAAACATACTTTGGTATAGTATAGCACCAACACTTTTGTATCTATTAAAATACCCAAATGAGTTTACTAGTCGTTATTTAATTGCAATTATATCCGAGATATAGCATATATCAATAATCAGCCCAATAATCAAATTCACTCAACTTCTGTAGTTCACTTGTTTCAATCAAACATCTTGGCTGTTCTTTAACTAGAAAATTTAAAAATGTAAAATAATAAATTTTACTTATACACTGGTTGAAACACAAGTTGGCAGCACACTTGACAGGGGGGCCACAGTTTCAAATATTTGTTTTCTTGACGCATGGAAGAGTGAAGTAAGTTCAAAAGTTAAACTTAGCGTTACATTTTAAAGTTCATAGAGATGTAATTAAACTACAACTCCGACTCGTTACTAATACCGAATTAGACTAAATTACACTCGTAATTACTTTGTACCATTTCATTCAAAACTTAACTACACGTTGGACTACAGAATTCTTGAATTTTCTCCAGACAACAACTCGACTGACTGTATACGTGTTCAAAACGCCAACAAAACTACAACTATTTCTAGTTGTCCTCAGTTTTCTGATTTCACCGCTAATCACAGTCCATCAGCCACAGGTCCGGTCTGTGTTAATAAGAAATTCAGCCGGAACTCCCCACATAAGGCCTTCATATATATATATATATATATATATATATATATATATATATATATATATATATATATATATATATATGCTGTGCAGTAGAGTTTCCTTTGCTTATGGTTGCTGTTTATGTAGTTTTCGATATTTCCTCCTTTTCCCCTCCATTGTTATTAGTAATTGTTGCCTTTTGTTGGCGCTTCAATAGCTGCCGGCGCAGATTTAAGAATAACCTTTAGGATACAGCTAGGAAAACCGTAAGATTTGTAACAGCTGCGCTTAATATCAGATTTGCGTCTTGAAGGCATATCAGCCGCAACAGACGCGATTTGCACCCAGCATCATCTGATCAGAAGCCGAATCTATCCGATTAGGCCTTTGGCTCAGTTTCGAGTTACATATACGACAATACAAGTAATATAACAAAATCTTCTGAATAAAACATTGACACACTGCTAATTGAGTATATGGAAAAGAAAAACACATACTTTACAGCCTCGGCAAAATATTACAGCGCCCCAACAGAATGAGAGCAAATGCATCTTACTACACACACTGTGAGGTTTCAAAATAAATTATAACATAAGTTAATAAATATATTTACACACCTTCTAAACATTGCAAGCCTAATGCCAACAGATAATAATTATATATAACAACTCTATATCGACATTTAATTAGGGACATGGCAAGCTAATGCTAGTTTCAAGTGACAACAGACTAATAAAGGTTGTACTGATTTAAGGCTGAAATCTACAAGGAATAGAAGTTTAACAAGTGTAAATACATTTAGAAAGCATCACATTAACATATTGGCTCGGTCAGCGTAAAGAAGACACTACAATGTATTCAATTTTATGCTACAACTAGCAAAACATTGCTTGATTACACTTAATAATTGATTGGTAAATTAATTAATTCAAAATCAGCTATTGCAAAAGCAGCGAATTTAGGATAAATTCCACTAATCGACATCGAAACTTTTCACATTAAATTTTAAATATACATTACTTTCTTCTAAATAAATTCAGCCAGTACACGAATGTAAATATTTAATAAAGGAATGCAAACATTTAAAAAATTGAGAAACTACTAGTAGAGACCAACACCTTTACAAAGAGGTATTTTGATTATCTTAACATAATAAAAGATTTGATACGAGATCGAGAACATTTGGTAAAAACTTTCAGTTACACTTTTTCCCCCACAATGTATCATTTCACTCTTGGCCCTGTTAGTAGAGAGATAATCCCTAACAGGGAAGATCAGCGAGTGAATTCCGGTCACGTCAATAGCAAAATATCTACACCCTAGAGCTGGTCCATGTTGATCGGTGAATTGCTTGCACAATGAATGCAGAGAGTGACTGCAATAGTAGATTAATAAGTTACTACTGGGTCTGGAGCACGTTACTCTTGTTAAGAGATATGTGGTAGTATAATCAATCCCTTAATGACGACTCTTACGCTGGGCTATATTGTGATATCTGCACACATGTCAACATTTTTATACGAGTAAATATATCAATTTAAAAAATATCAACATTTCTAACCTAGATCTGTGTAAGTACAACTTCTAGCCTCCACTACAAATCAAATGTCTGCAATCATTTCTTAAGTTATAAAATTTTTTTAATTACTCTAAGATAGAAAACAGATTGATAATATAATAGTGTTTTATTTATTCGTTTTTATTGCCTTTTACGACACCAGCAGTCGACGATTGGTCTATACTTCAGAAACTCGGAAACAACACGGGTAATATAATTTAGTGGTAACATGAAATCATGTTTATCTCCTTCAAGCGATAAATCGGACTTAAATTCAATTATAAATAGATTGTAATATCCATCACAATATTACAAATCATTACAGTCATTATCCTGTTCCATAACCCAATTATATGCAGGTGTCAAGGAATTTCAATTTTCGAAAAAATACATTTATACCCTGAATACTAACAACTACAGGAAACAAAGTGTAATGAATAAGACGCATTATGCAGTATGCTAAAATCATACACTTACTTACGTTGACAACTAAAAAATGTAACAGAAAATGTTGAAGATTAAAATATTTAGAGAAGGTACGTGTATATATATATATATATATATATATATATATATATATATATAAAAAACTTTATGAAAAGTTTTTAAAAGGTGACTGACCGTTAAATCATACGATCCAAACCAACGTAAGAAAGGACATTAGGTTGGAGAGCGCCTAGGCTCCAGAAATTGCTACACAATTTTCTAACACGAATGGAAGAGAGTTTGGTATGGTGTGGGACAGAAAGGAGTCGAGAAGGTTCATTCATATCCCGACCCTAGTTAAACTGAGATTAAAGGGAAGATGATGATGATGAATGTCAGTCAAATGTCTCAGAAAGTTAAATTTAAAAGTCTTTAATTCTTGCAAAAATTTAGAAGTCTTTGGCTTTATCAAAAGTTAATATTAATGATTTGAACTATTTTTTGTAAAATAGATTATCACAATACAAGGGCAGGCCCTTAAGCCTAATAAAATATATCAGATATTATTAGCATATAAGAATCAGGCCCAACAAATTTTACATCAGCAGTATTGTGAAAAATGAAGTAATGTTTGAAAACCATGATGAAAATTTGTAAAGATAATAATAAATATTTGTAATAGTTACACTTGATAATAAAAATACACGTCTTCCAATAATACATATAAAAATAACATCTATAAAACTACTGTCATATTATGATAAAAAGGTAATATAGTTAATTCATCAAACGTTACGGAGCAACACTGGAGCTACACAGTTGTGAAATAAAAAGTCTCTACTTCCTATCTTCTGCTAACTAGTAATACAATTTCTTGATCTGAATAAATTTCTCCATAAAAAGGCCATGGCAATTTATGACAACTATACGTGAGCTCCATATTAGCAAATTAGCGACACACTGAGCTAATAAAGCCGCTATCTTCAGTACGGAGCTTTTCTCTCAGCCGTTAACAATCCCATATGAGCAACAATATATGTACTACAAAACCCTTTCAATGAACACAGATGCCATCGCTACTTTTCTAAAAATCTCGAAGCACTTAATTAAGATTTCAGGCTTCGGTAGTGTTCGCTAACGTCTGTTAATGTCGTAAGCAAAACTCACTAAGAAATGGCCTTAGAAATAAAAACTGACTTAGTCAGAAATGGTTGTAGAAAGCGTAGTCACAAATGGTTGTAGAAAACATAGTCTCAAATGGTTGTAGACGTTTGAAACTGCCTTGCATCTGGTTCTAGACATACAAAACTGAGTTATAAATGCGTTATCGATAGATTTAACTCTCAGTACGTAAATTAGTATAAACAGATTAAGAGTCTAGTGTTCCCTATAGAGAGGCTTGAGATCAAGATGAAAGTCTCTCGTAGACATCGGTCCCTGCGCAGCGGGCGAGTCGCTGAACACCTTATTGGCCCCACCTCGTCGAGGCGACAGCTGAGCGAGACTGCGCCTGCTGGCTCTGATGATGCTCACGATCATTGACCGGCAGTCCTTGCAGACGTTCATCAGAGGGCCCGCACAGAGAGGCTGTGGAGCCACCGGCCTCTTCTGAGAGCCGTCCCCCGTGATCACTGTCTGGGCCCGGCTCAGCGGCGCCCGCTTCTGATCTCCCCCGGACACTCTACCACTTACTCTCTCGACGACACGAGAGACCAGGCTGCTCATACCGTCATTAGCTACAGAGTGAGATCCTGACGAGTCAGTGGGCACAGGCACTGCCCGCAGACAGTCTGGTGAAGCGGGAACTGATCCCGATCTGATAACAAATTAAGAATGCAATAAATATTGCGAAGCGATATTTTACAGATTTAAATGAATCAGTTAAAACTTAATACTTACGTAGAAAGGGTAAAAATGAAAACACTATCTACAATTTTATCGAATGCATTAACTTACTATGCATTTTTTTATTGTTACTTAACAACCAACCATAAGGCCAACTATAAGAAATAAACTACATATGTTCTGAGGTTTTTAAATTTTCTTAATATTAAATTTAAATATTAACATCATTAAGCAATCAATCAGTAAATCATTAAGTACATACATAACTAAGCTCTAATGCAGCACAACAACGTTAATGCTCGATTATCTCTTTTAAACACAGGGATTCTTAGCAAGATTCAATTCTCGATTTTCCACGACTAGTAAATCACCTATTATATCAGCATTACAATAAATAAATAGAAATCCTACCCATTAAACGCCAGCAGGTCAGTCTCATAACTGGACACGTCTGGACTGGGGCTGAGAGTATACACAGGTACATGCTCAAAATGCTCTGTGGGAATTCTCATCTGCCAAATACAAATTTACCAGCCTAAATTCATAACAATTCATCAGTTCAATTAATTATTAATATGATTATAACTATTCTAACAACTGCTACCATTACTAATAATAGTAATTTAAAATATGAATAGATAGCTTGGCTAATAAAAATCTAAACCACAGAAAGAAGGAAAACAGGATAAACAAATTTCAAAGCAAAATGTAAAGTCCATTGCATTATATAATAAAGCCATTATATTGGCTATTATATATATGTATCTCATATATATAGTTCTCCACAGCACATTTCTTTTGCAGATTGGTCTGGTGAAATGATTTGTAGTCGTGTGTGCTGTGGAGACGTCCCTAACATCATTCTTGGTGGAGGTATCGGACGTAAAACCTTTTTTATTATTATTAATATTATTACAGCAAAACCCGACAGGGATACAGTCCATAATTAGTTTTTTAATATAATTACAAAATACATAGAGTAAATATAATTCTTACACTAAAATAAATATATACAAGCATAAAAATTAATAAGTTAGCACAAGGTATATTACACAATATAGTTAAAAAGCATTCAAGTATGCATTAACAATGAAGAAAATGTACAAGCTCCTAAAATAAGCCATACCTTGCTAATGCAATTTGAACAAACATTTCTATAGCAGAATTTACATGTTGTCGCCCAAGTACCAAACAAACTGAACTTGGTTTTCTTGCAGGTAAAACAAATCTGCACACCACAATAAAACACAAGTAGCTATTTGCATAATCAATTCTACGCCAGAACGATCTATCACAGAAATCAAGACGGTTTTCTATTACTAAAATCATTATGGCAGCATTTATAGTTGATTAATTATTTCCACAGTATCTGTTTAGTTTTAATTTATTTTGTTTCTCTTTCATAATTCTTTACAATATAAATAAATAGTACGTAATTGTTAGATCTACTCTTTTCCTATTCTATTTTTACTTTAACTATTCTTATATCTCACATCCATTACATATTTATCAACCGACGTTCTAAAAATGCCACTGGCTGTAATCGATTTGCTAAAAAGTTGATTCTACTAAAAGATTATACTACCTATAAATGAAATAATTACCATTAACTAATACAATGTTTATAGTATTATATAATAAATTCTATATTGAATAATCATAAAATTAATATAATCTGATTAAATAACTACAAAATGACATATTGTTCAATCATCTTGCATGAATTAAGATTAAAATACACGTTAAATTCATGCATACACTTTAACATGAGAATCTAAAGAAAAAAGTTGCTGTACCTTGCCCGCTTCCAGAAGTTTATACAATTCGCTATTGCCCATCAAACACTCCAGTTCTGCTTTGGTCAGCACATTACGTATGTGCATTACTTCCTCGACAGTCAGTGACAAACATTCCAGTGACGACTTGAAACCACGCTGAAATGAAAAGATAAAAACAATAGCAGTCAACCAAAATAATCAATGAACTAATATTCTTATTAGTACCGCACATTCATAACCAATGCTATAATTCTACAAAAGTAAAAAAGACGTTTAGAATACTTTCCACCCCATTTTGAAAGGGTAGTAAAACGGCAGTGGATTGAGGTTCCAATTCTCCACACGAGAAATTTCACCAGTGCTCTTAACAAAGCCTCAGAGGCGCATTGTAGCATGTACGGAAGATTGAGATCAAAGGAGAGTAGACTAGCATTTTACAGGCTGCATATCATGTTGAAGGATTTCAACAAGACCAGACCTTCAGAAACGTAATTATTAGTGTGGTACAAAGACGTCAGAGCACTTGATGCAACAGACGCATAATGATAACCAAATGATGTAAACCGATGCTTGCTAACAGATGCATTCTGGTGCATAAACATTCAATATATTTGAAATTCATTTATATTTTGTAAATATTTTGACTGCATTGGCGCAAAAAATAAATATAATTAATTACTTGGCAGCTACTATTATTCGCTGCAACGATATCTGATCACTGTCGGTTTATATCGACATCGAATTGCATCAAAGCTGCACTTAACGTCATACCAAAGCAACCTCATATTTTGAGAAATAAGATAATCTTTTCTAAAGCCTAACTAAAACTCATTGTAAATATAATCTGAACTACGACAGAATAGCATAATTCCGCAACACAGGTGAAATTAATACTACAAAATAAGATGAGAATACGTTGCAGCATTTTGCTAAATAAATTGATAAAACACGCATCTACAAGTAAATAAACGGTTAAATAACACATGCAAAGGCATTCACAAACATGCTACATATTCAACTACTAAGAGAGAGAGAGAGAGAGTGAGAGAGAGACAGAGAGAGAGCTAAATAGAGAGAGTGAGCCTAGAAGAGAAACAAGTAAATTTAAAACGAAATTATGAATATCCTTACAGTATTGTAGATTTTCAAGAAGTCGATTAGATTTTTACAGAATATAACACAAATTTTCTTACAAGTATCATTGCAAGAAAGTGTGCTAATAATTTAACAGGTTAAAGAATAGTAAAAATAGTTGATGTAAAAATAGAGCAAGAAAAGAGAGGATCTAACATTAAATACTATTTATTTGTATTGTAAAGCAACATGACAGAGAAGAACAAAATTAGAATTTACTACTAAGTATTTAGAATATTAATTCGGGTTAATATTTCAGAAAATGTGCAATAACCGGAAAACTTTTGCTATTTAAAATTCATTGCCGAATTAAATCTTAATAATTACTGTATTGCTTTCTTCCTTTAAAATTTTGTCAACTATATAAATATAAATTTTTAACTCAAGCATCTAGAAAACCTCAATGGAAAACGATAGAATGCTAGGATGCAATGATTTATCGTTCACTAATATACCACTTTGAATAAGATGAGTTCATTATAATTGCTTTCAATTTAATAATTTAATTAATATAAATTAAATACCAATAAAACATTGTAAAAGTTAAGATAAAATGAAACTTAAAACCTTCAGAAACACAACTAAACTTGACACCTTAATTAGTGCATAGAGATGTGTCCACCGAACATTTAAGATCATTGGTATTTCGAAGTTATATTAAAATTTGCTTACTTATATTCAGGTGATGAATTTGATCAGCAGTATATCGAAGGTTCAAAAATACAAAAATGGTTCTCATGAAATCATTTAAAAACAGCATTAGCTACTACTTAGCAGCAAATGTGCCGCTAATTTAAATAAACCCCTACACTATAATATTACTATTAATATTCATTATCGATCTTTTCATTCGAGCATGAATTGATAATTTTAATTACAGCAGGCACTACAATATTTGAAATAAAATACAATTTGCCATTAATTTATAAAATTCCCCAATGTTATTAAATAAAGTATTTTACATTACCACAAAATTTAAACTATGCCTACTTTGTGCATAGAAATGATTTATACTGTGTGTTGTGCAGATATATTTCATTAATTTCTATCCGATTAACAAGATTGCATAATGAAATTTTACTAGTAGTAATATATTAGATTAAATTTCAGCTCTGTATAATAAGTTTTTATTAGTGATTTCACGAAGCTACAAGAGTTACTAATATCATAAAGATAATGGTCTCTACGAGTGAAGAACTTAAAATTTAAAGAGTATAATATTGTGTATTATGTTAATAACATTTTGACGCAAGTAGACGCAGTAGTAAACATTAAAAAATTTACAGTAGTAAACAATATAAAATTTACAATTATTTCTCATTTTTGTAGGCTGTAGTAATTAACAGTGTTAGAAGTATCAAGCAGAAACTTCACATCTCATCTGTTATATAATCTTACCTTGAGTACATGGATAGGTTTACTCAGCAAACTGCATCTATTAAAAATCCTCAGTGTTAAAAGATTTAAGAGAAAGAATTTTAATAGGCAAAATAATACTTTCTTGACAAGTTCTTGTTTCACATTATATCACACCAGTTGTAAAAAAATAAATGATTTTATTGCACAGTGCTCCGATAAAATAACGCACATGCTCCAGCCATGCAGTGCAGCCACTTACAAGGTGAGGAATTTCATTTACAATCAGTTTCTCGACCTGATGCTGACAGTTGGAGAGGCAAGAGTTGACCTTACTCTTCTCTGCAGGAGACTGGCACACAGTGATACTGTGTCGACGACTATTTGACAGTAAACCATTAGTTGTTGAACCTGCGGTGGACCCATCTAATCAACACGACGCCAACAACAACAAGTGAATAAAACATGCCTGAACACAGTTTTCACGTTACTACAATGAAAGCAGTAAACCACTGTAGAAAATGGACAAGCTTGCCCTTACTCGTCCTTAAATAAGAATGTAAATAATTTTTCACTAATATGTAAAATCATTTCAAGTAAAGTTCACTCAGAATATCCACTTTTCAGTCAGAAATTTTTGACGATTCTCTGGAAAATTAAACTTTATTAGCAAAAGCAAGCAAGTAAATGCAAGAAAATTAACTTGTACTCTGCCTGAATTACAACCTCTAATTCAGGATATTGCTTAGTATTTAGGCTATTAGACTAGTTACTGTGTTATTTCCAAAAAAAATCTTTTCTCAGAGATATTTCACAGGTGACAAAAATGCAGCAACCAGATTTTATAAGCCACTTGTAACAACAACTGCATTTAGAACAAGAAAGAGAGTTTACTCAGCACAATGAATCCCTAAAGCATCATTTAATCTTTTCTTTATCAATTTTCATTAACAAAATCTCACTAAAATGATCATTTAATGGTCAGCGCCAAATCGAAGATGGTAGTTAAATGATTTTCTAAGTTAATAAACTAAATGTACGCAGTACAGCTCTATAGGAGTATAAAATTATAACACAGCTCTCTGTTACAACCAGTAACTAATTCTAATCCAGCACTAAAAATCTACTGGAAAAAATACATCTTTAAGCAATAGAATTTGCACAATTGAACAACGGTAATTTAGTGAATTTTAATTGAATCCAATAGCGTGGTTCTAACTTGAGAATGGTAAAACAAAAGTAGCATTAATATTATTATGGCATTACGAAAAATTATACTTTTTATATAATAAAATTTAAGTGCGATTTGAGAAAAAGAATTATCCAAACAAGTAATTCAACAACATAAAAACTATTTTTTGTAACTGTGTAAAACATGCAGTGAGAACAGGGCAAAATCTATTGAAAAACTATTAGTGTAATCTACCGATTGTCTACATGTCGAACAACAACAGCAACAAAGTACAACAGCGCAACAACAACGTATCGTACAACAAGGAAACTCCTACATCTTCAAACCGCTGCCTCATGCTGTACAAACCTTGGGGGTCTGACCAAAGCATCTAGGAGTCTCACATATTGTTATACTGTTACTTCGAACCATGCCACTGCTATTACCACCTAAAGAGTTCTGTCGGACATTGTGGCTTTGCACAAGATCCAGTGCTATGGGGAAATAAGAAATAGGACAGTAAACTGCCAAGGTCACCGAAAGTTTTCATTATCAAAATGCATTATTAGCGATTGGCTCTATGAAGTTCAAAAAGATAAATATAAAATGCAATCTTGATGAATAACCAAAAAGCCTTAAATCTTAGTAATGAAAGTATTATTATTATTATTTCAAGCACTTAAAAAATAATAATACTTTCATCGTAACATGACAAACAAAAGTTTTAACATTAAATAAAGGAGGAAAAAAGCTTTATAAAAGATTGCTATATACGAAGAGAGGCATATAGAAAATACTAGTTATCAGCAAGCCCAAAGATTTCAAAGAAGTAGAGATCTAGCTTGAAATACCGCAACCCAAAGCAATTTAAGAAAACAAAAATTTCATTTCACAACTCTATTTGAAATGGTCATGGTTTGAATGATTCTACACTAAAATTCAATATGAAGCAAAAAGTTACGAAGTGATGAAATAATTGTTACACATTTAATATGGGATTGGTTACACCAGATAAAAATTTCCACCAAAATGCATTGACTTTGTCTATTCTTTGCTACAAGTGCAAAGAATAGACAAAGTCGATGCATTTTGGTTGAAAGACACAAGGCGTCAATTCGTTGAAAGTATGTGTTCAAATCCTACGCATGACTGCTAAAGGCATCTTACTGTACTTATAATTATAACCTCATGTTAAATGTGTAGAATGTCTAAATAGCGTAGGGGTAACGTTATGAAGTTTTAAATGACAAATCCTGAGGTGATTTGAATCCTCGGGGGTTCGAATCCCGGCCGCGCTGATCTGAGAGTAAGATCTCGGACATTCACTGGACTGGTTATACGGAAAATGGTCTAAATTGCCTAACGGATTAAACATGTGGTTTTAAAAGTGATAGATATCAACATAGTTGATTATTCACTATAATGCGTGTTTACTTTACTCAATTGTTATTAATGCTTTTACTTGGTTCAGACAGCAATAGCATACAAAGTACTAAACTACAATAATGGTACACTAGAACTATACTGTGAAACTCAACGTTCATTCCCCACATAAACTACTCAGTAAAATTTCTCTGACGTCCGCAAATCACTAAGAAAATAAGGTTAAGGCTTAAATTACCCCTCACCATACCTCAAGCAGCAGATACTTAGCATTACAACGCAATACTCACTAATAAAATATACAATAGTTTTCTATCAGAAGGTAAGCTGTAGAAGAACAAGAACTGACCAGTTTGCTGCCAGGGCAGGTGTCTAGGAACAGCATTGGGAGAAAGTGGAGTGAATGGAGTCATTGGCTCCACAGTAACTTTATTCACAAACTTCCCATCATCTTCATCCGAATCATCGTTGTTATCATACTACAACAAAAAGCACTGAAATCTGTGAATGTCGGTGCCTTCAACTCATTTAGACGTAGGCCAACTGTGTAGGTTGTTCTCAATGTAAAATGACAGAGTTAAAAATCCAAACAATCACAGCTAAGCTCCATGATCAGATGATATTATCAATTATATATCAGTATGTTATCAGTATGTATAAGAAAAGAAGTTGTTTCCTTCCACATGCCCATATCGTATCTGAGTTGCTAACAAATAGACCAACCGCAGACTGCACGTGTTGTAAAGGACGACAAAGCACTAAGATCCAAACCAACATCAGAGAGGGCATTCGGTTGGAGAACGCCTAGGCTCCAGAAATTGCTACAAAAATTTCTAATCCGGACCGAAGTCAATCTGAGATTCAAGGAAAGAAGAATATGACGATGATATGTATAAGAAATTATGTATGTATAAAAACATATATACAAACTGAAACATTCCAACAGAATTGCAAATGCATGAAAATTAGCTAGATAAAATACGAGGACGGAAATACAGAGAAAGATAGAGAAAGAGTGTGAGAGAGAGAGAGATAGGGGGGGGGGGAAAGAGAACAAACAGGGATGACATACATCAAAACTATTTGACATGAGGAGAGAGAGATCAGGTTTGATGATTTTCTTTGTTCTTACAGAAACGCCATCAGTGACGTCTAGACTAGTTCTTGAAGTCTCTACTGAAAACAACAACAACAATCAATCAGTCAGTCAATCAATCAATCAGTCAGTTAATCAAGCAATTTAGCAATTGAAGATTTTTATATCAAGCATTTTATTTACATTTTACATGCCTCAGACACATCTTGTATTTACAGAATTAAGCATTCCACATAAAACTTCAAATTTGCTATAATAATGTAACAAATGTATTAACGCTGATATATCCGCCTCCGATATATTTACCTTCCACGATGTAGTTCTTATATTTAAATTAATATTGGTAATAATCTACTCCTTTATTTCCACCATCAATCTGACAAACCGCAGATTTTAAGCTATAAAATAGATAAAATATATAATATAACAGATACAGGCAGAAAATTACATAAAATTAATATTTGAATTGGAAAAAATCGTAAAATAACATATAAAAATTGATGACCACTTGAGGCAAACTTTAACCTACTTTAAGAGCTCTAAAGTCACATAGCATCTCTAAATCGTAACAAAAAACAATCTGAACAATTAAAAAGTTAGTTGAGGAGAGAGCCTTGCTGTTGACGTGGCATAGATACTGATAAAATAAAGAACAATTAGTGCCACCACTGCTCTGCCGAGATTAGCCTACTAATAACAACAATTATAATAACAGTAACAACAATTAGAGTGCTACAGTCATCAATGACAACATCGAGCACTATTGAGTCAAAATTATGCCAGTGAGCAAAATGAATGGTCCAAAACGGTGCTAATTCCAAAATACAGAAAATCAGTCCAAAGTAAAGGGAATTAAAGAAAAGATGGTTTAGGCGCTGGATGCAACTCATGGACACTGGATGGAAAAGAGAGATGGAAAAGATAACTAACCAGCTATTCTAGAAGTTGGCCTCAGCTGTGGTCTATCGGTGCGTATAGCTGACAACATCTGCTCCCTGACGTCAGGAACGACTACAGGAGGAGAGAGCAGCTTCCTGTCTCCCACAGGATGCAGCGGAGGACGAGACCTGATGAAGTCAAGAATGATGGCGTGAACGTCCTTCTTCACCTTCAGCGGCGTGCGATCATCTTCATGCTACGAGTACAACACCAGCGGGGTTTAGTTGAGTGCAGCACACACAGGGGAAAGATCCAAACATCAAATAACATATAGAATAGTTTAAAAAATACAAGGGAAAGATCCAAACAGTATATACCATACCATATACAATAGTTAAAAAAACATAACAAGGAAAAGATCCAAACATCATATACTATATAGAATAGTTACAAAAATACAACAAGGGAAAGATCCAAACAGTATATACCATATAGAATAGTTAAAAAAACACAAGGGAAAGTTCCAAACATCATATACCATATAGAATAGTTAAAAAAATACAAGGGAAAGATCCAAACAGCGTATAATGGTCATATATAGAATAGTTACAAATAATAATTTAGAAATTGAGTATACATTGAACAATATAAAACTAAAATCCACAAACAGTGAGAGGGATTTAGGAGTCTTTGTGTATAGCTCTTTTAAATTTAGTGAAAACTGTAATAACGTTGTAAATAGTGCTAATTGTGTATTAAGAATGATTAAAAGAACAATTGCATGTAGAAACAAGGATATTGTGGTAAGGCTATATAAGGCTCTTGTACGGCCCAAACTTGAATACTGCATTCAGGCTTGGTGCCCATATCTTAAGAAAGATATCGATAAACTAGAAAGGGTACAAGCCAGAGCAACAAGGCTGGTATTTGACTGTCAAAAACTTAGTTATGACTATAGATTAAAATTCGTAGGATTAACCTTTTTAAGTGAGAGCAGAACTAGAGGAGATTTAATAGAAGTTTTTAAGATACTTAAAGGTTTCAGCAAAGTTAACCATAGTATTTGGTTTAATTTATCAAACAACAGAAACACTAGGGGACATATTTATAAACTTAGTAAATTTAAAAGTAGACTACATTTAAGGAAATTTTTCTTTAGTCAGAGAGTTATAAATGCTTGGAATAGTTTGCCAAGCGAAGTTGTGGAAGCGGAATGCTTTTAAATAGTGAATGCTTTTAAAAATAAATATGATAAACATAAGAACATGTAAATTAGATGCTAAATGCATGTTCAGTGTTATACCTAAGCACTCTAATCTCTTCTCATTCTCTTGATCATGAACTATATGCTGATGACACTCAAATGTACACTTGTTTCACCCCTAACTCCTATTCTAATGCTGAAACCCTCCTGCAACAAAGTTTTCAGTCTATATTCTCTTGGATGTCTGCTAATTTCTTGGCATTAATCCATCTAAGACTGAATTCTTGTTGGTCGGGACACCTCAACAGCTTCTGAAGCTGAATGGGAAAACTATTTCGTTATCTTCGGGTATTAAAATATCACCTGTTTCTTCTGTGAGAAATCTCGGTGTTATCCTTGATAAACACCTAACCTTCCACGGACACATAACTAAAACTTCACAAGCATGTTTCTTCCATATCCGTGATCTTCGTTGAATACGTCCATATTTGTCACGTGTGACAGTTGCTACAATTGGTGCTGTTCTTGTGCAATCGAAGTTGGACTACTGCAATTCCCTGTTTTTAAATCTCAATGGCTGTGAGATTGATCGGTTGCAGTTTGTTCAGAATTCTCTTGCGCGAGCAATTTTTTGTAGTTCCAAGTACTCACATGTTACGCCTATTTTGAAGTCTTTGCACTGGCTAAAGATTAAGAGCTTATCATTTACAAAACAGCTTCGCTAACCTATAAGTCCATCACCATCCCTGGACAAACTTGTATGTCTCACTTGATTAAAGTGATGCAGCCTGCTATTACTCGGTCTTCTAAGTTAATTACTCTTGTGATACCTAGCTTACCTTCATGCTCTAAGCTATCTAATCGTTCTTTCCAGCATGCTGCACCTCAGATCTGGAATTCTCTTCCATCCAATCTTCGGAAATCTTCATTTGAATCACATCAGCCTTTGCTTTCCTATGAGCAGTTCCATAAGCAGTTGAAGACCTATCTTTTCCATCTCTCTTTTCCATCCAGTGTCCATGAGCAGCGACCTGCGCCTAAACCACCTTTTCATAAACTCCCTTTACTTTGGACTGAATTTCTGGATTTTGGAATTTGCACCGTTTTGGGACCTTCTTTGTTTTGCTTGCCGGCTTGATTTTATCTCAATAGTGCTCGATGTTGTCATTGATGACTGTAGCACTCCAATTGTTGTTATTATTATTATTGTTATTATTATTACATAGGCTACGTATAAATTTCACATGTTGACACGAAGTCTGTATGATTTGATTTATATTAGTTGGTTTTAGTTAAGAGCCTGATGAGTCTTAAACAAGCATATAATTGCTTCCTGACTCTGTAATGTTATGTTAATTTTCACATTACAAGAACATTTCATATATTAAGATTTCACACAATGCTCAACTTATTCTTTAACGAAGCTATGATAAAATCTTATGCATTACGAATGCAGTATAACGTCTATTTCAATTAAATTCTACATCCTTTTTAGAGTAGCTAGATAAATTGGTACGACCATAATCATAATTGGAAAAAAAAATCACAATCACTCCAGGTTCTACCATATATTGGATCTACTATTTATAAATATGTATTTATATTAGTATTTCTATTAGCATATTTTATACTAAATTGTAGACTGACTATCAAGAAACAATTGAACTTGATTGATGTATATAAAAAAGTTATAAAAAGTCACATTTTTACCTGCACATTATGATTTTACATAAGTGATTGTTTATAACACATTGATATGTCTGTAATGTGATTTAAGTCATCTTTTCAGTGTTTCAACCTCTGACTGTAAACAGATATTGTATATCATACCGGTACTTTGTTGAGAGTATAGCGCTTGTATCTGAGATCATCCATGAGTATTTCATACGGCGTTAACTCATACTCCACTGGATGAGTTATCGTTGCCTTCACCTTCTTCAACTTTACACCTTGCCTCAATTCCTTCATTAACTGCATCCAAAGTCTGGCCTGTAAAGAGAGCACAAAATCTATGTATTATGCACACAAACAAATCATGTTATGCTCACCATATATCAGTGAGAGAAGGTCTCATTAAATGTGATTTGCTTTACCACAAATAAAGTTATACCTCAGATCAGGAAAATACACAGCATCACTCAGTTTTACAATAATTATTCAATTATACAAGCAATAGGGTAATGCCCTGTACGAACCCAATCGGTTCTATTGAGAGACTCAAGATGACACGTCTCATCAGATTGCCTGACATCTACACGATCTGTTCCTCTCGACTTCAAACTCTACAGTGTTATCAAATCAGAAAGAACTCTTATTAGTACTCATTTACAATTATTACAACACATAGTTTAATTCAAACATTTAAAAAAACAACTGCTAATTTAAACTCAGTCATGCCAGAAAATAGTTACAAAACTGTGTTTTTATTTTTAAAAGCCTTGCTCAGGTTTTGAACATGGCTTACTACCAGTGACGCAATCAAGTCCAAATGACAGTTACAGTCAAAAGAGTCGAAAATTTCAGTGACAGGATTTAGCGCACTTGGTTCAGGCGATCGTCAATGACCGAAGATAAGCTATGTCAAACCTGGCTAGTATTTGGATGAGTGATCATCTTGGAAGATCAAGTACTTACAACATTGAAGTTTCAATACAGGTTAAACCAGTTGTTTAAGAAATGAGACCCCATTCCTTCAGAAATCTTTAGCAATGCTTACTAAATAATAAAAAATTCCAGAAAAAATTCAATATCCTTTCAACAAACTGCTATTGCAAGAACTGTTGCATAAATATTGAAAGGGCACATATGACAAAATTTTTACAATGAATTAGAAGTCTTTTAAAATCACATTGTTACAAATTTTTCAACCTTTGTAGAATTACGACAAGTACTCGACACAAACCTCTCTTTCTTTGTATATTTTCTCGAGGAATGTCATGAGCTCATGGGCCTCTGCCACTAGGGCCCTGCACACAGCTCTGTAATGGATCGCTGCGTCCTCCGTCTCATCAGCACGATCAATGCACGCCTACGTTTATTCAATCAATAGTCAATCAATCAGTCAATCAAACTGAAAAAAACTTTCTTACAGGATACCTTTAATATTTACTTCCTAAATGCATTATGAAATAGGAAGAAGAGTTGGATAGGACATATTCTAAGGGGGGAAAGTCTACTAAAAGATGTCATAGAAGGCAGAATGGAAGGAACTAGAGGCAGGCCGAGATTAGGAATGTTAGCGGAAGACAGAGAAGAGTGGATGCGTTATATACCATAGACCTGCCAGTAGGCAGTGCACTAAAAGAGACCTGTAATATATTAGCATTTTGAAATATAACAATTATGCAGTGATAAATTTGATCCAGCTTACAAGAGCTCAAGATTATTTTTTCAAATATTAAGATTGTTACTCCTGTCACTTATGTACATTACAACACTTGATCACATTCTCTCGTAACAATATGGCAGCATAAGCTACACCTATACGTAATTGCAATTCATAATTGATTTTAAAACTACTTTCTTCTGCATTACACATGCTGCTTATTAAAAGTTATTATAAATATGATCTCTTAGCTATCTGGTATAAATATAAATAGTATTTTAACTGATTCAATATTTTCCTTTCAATTCTAACCGGATTCAATACAGTGAAAAATTGGAAATATCATTATAATAGCATACAGACATTCAATACCTTAATAACGAGATCTAGTGTCATACAAGCGATATCTCCCGAGAAAATTTCTTTCTCTTCATCATCATCCTCTATTCCTTCATCACCCTCACAGTCTCGTTGTCCTATATTCTGACCCTCCCCACTCTGATCCTGACCTCCATCGGTCATGCGCTCGATGAGCTTCTCCAGCGTTGGGCTGATCTTCTGCTCCTCCGCCTCCGAGAGTCCAAAGTCCAGAGCTTGGAAGATCATCACTCCAACAGCTCTAACCAGCTAGACAATCAAAACTATGTACATGAACACGACTGCTCTAACCAGCTAGACAATCAAAGCTATGTACATGAACACGACTGCTTTAACCAGTTAAACAATCAAAACTATACATGAACCTGACTGATCTAACCAGCTAAACAATCAAAACTATACAAGAGCACAACTGATCTAACCAGCTGAACAATCACAAGTATAAGTCAATGATTTAATAATTCCCAAATCAGTCATGATCATCTTCCCAGTTTAACTACAGTCAAGATTAGAAAATTTTGTAGCGGCTTCTGGAGCCTAATCCCGTATTCCCATATCAAGTAGCTAATTTAAAATTGCATCTAATCATTACTTTCATTGTCATTATTTTACCTGTACAGCACTTGTCGCCATAGTAAGAGAGTAAATTAAAAATGCCTCGTAAAACTTCCGTTCAAACTCTGAATTCCAGAAAGCTTAATCTTCGACTAAAAATTACTATGTAGTTGTTTATTTCAAATCTAACTGTGCTAAACAGAGTTGACAGAGTCTCAGATTTTCAATGTCAACACTAGTTCAAAAACTTTCTCTCAGTGACATAACAAATCAAGTATTGCAGGTGTACATTATATTGATTTAATCTACAAGAATTAAATCTATGATATGATTATTAATTGATAGATTGATTTATGACACGTGGAAAATTCATAGTCAAGACTACGGATTGTTAAAATATATTATAATGTCAACTATGTTAGTAAAAAATCTGAATAGGTATGAATTGCCAATTTAATACAAGTCTGAAATTATCTATATAGGAATGTTTGTCTGTTATTTGACAATTTTAAACGCTTTTTAAACATTTACCAATAATGCCATAATAACTTATAAAGGTCAATGAATATAACTGCAAATACAAAATATCAGTAATTTAATGGCAAACAAAGCTCCGTAAAGTCAAACCTGAGCTTCCGGTAGGCCTTGAATCTGTTCATCTAAGTTTGCTGTTAATAAAACAATAACTGTCAAATTAATTTTTACCATCATACATTTTCAATAAAATTTTGTAACTTCATTAACTCACTAGGCACAGGAGGTAGGACATAGTATACATATTCCTCTACTCCTACACTTCATTTTAACTTTTTATTAATATCTACTGTACCTATGAAATTCATGCATTATTAAATCATCTAACATAACTCAGTCCACTCTTAATTCTTGTTCCTTCTATTAACTATTTCATCTTTCAAATCCTCCATACTCTGAATATGTTACATAAAGCATTTGTTTATATACGTGTGATCTCTGCACAGGTAATGTTCAAAATATTAGTGATTAGTCATTTCTGTGTAAATATTAATATCATGCAAAATAATAAACTAAAAGTAGGTATAATATCAATGTAAACACAAAAAAGTTAAACTCAGACAGTAGACTATGCTAGTTTGACAGATAAATATTTGAAGTTTCTTAAAATTTAATTTTGAAATGTTTTAAATCTAGACAAGAATCTGCCTAAAATCTATTATTTGATATTTGTTGGACTTTTTGCTACTATTAAATCATCAAATTGTACTCACCATGTAAACCACCTCCAACACTAGAAAACGTTATCCTCTCAACTGTGCCCTCAGTAGATAAGCAGAAACCGGATGGTTCGAGAGAAACCGAACCATTTCCATTTTGCTTTAATCCTACAATATTGATTTTGTTGACATATGATTGATCGTTATACCTAGCCGAGAGATATTTACAGCATTGATGGCAAACTGCCCAAGCCTGCTCCTCATTAATCGGAGCATTAAATGCCTCTAAAATCGTTTGTAACGTTAAACTATTCATTGCCGATCGTTAAAATAACCGATTGTTGATTGATTGAAAAGTGTTCGTTCTGAAAAAATACACTTGTGTTTACATTCTCAACTTTAATCGCCATCTTGTTTTCAATTATCGTGCTCAAGCTACCATACAAAGGTTTTCTCACTGTGTTTACTTTTCTTCTACTTAGTTCGATCTTTTTGTCGCCAGGAACAACTTCATGAGCGACAACCATAGATCTTTGAATAAGCCATATAAATTCACATGCATCATAAGATATTATCAGAAAGTTTTATAAATTATAATTAAGTAGTCTAAATTTGGACTGGTTTCATGGATTTTGTAATTTGCACCTTTTTAAACATTCCTTTTTGATCATCGACTTGGATTTGTCTCAACAGTGCTCGGTATTGTTCTGGACGAAAATAGGACTCTAATTGCGGTTATATATTATTATAAGTCATATACTATTAAATTCAAGTTGTATCTAATTCAAGGACTTTTTGTAAAAGTATCGAATGGAACATTTAGATTTTCTAAACGGAACGAAATATATATTTTGTCAAGCAAAAGAACCGACAGAGTTTCACAACGCTAGAGAGCAAGCAATAACTTTGAGTCTTCATTCCATTTGTCCTTTGAAGTTAATTTAAGAAAATCAGCAAGCCAATAAAAGTTGCGGATCAGTATATGGGGTCCTACAAAGTTGCGGATCAGTATATGGGATCCTATAAATATGGTAAGAATTAAACATCTAGAAAATTTGTCCAGTGACAATTATTGTATCTACTCAGAACAATATTTATCCGTCATAAATTGTCGTTCTTAAAATAATTATATGTAGGTTTTACGCTTAATAATTACTGTTAGTGGCTCATGGGAATGCTTTGTCATAGTGATCGGTGAAAATTGTAATCATTAAAAGCTTGATCAACAAGAGAGTTCTTTCATTAGCCGCAGCGAATGTCAACAAAGTTGTAAACATTTCACATTAGAGTTGACAAACTTCACTAAATATTAAATAATAATTTTAGCCCAGGAGTATATTTTCATGAAATATGCTAAATATTATGCTACATTTCTTTTTTCATCCTTAGAAAATGTTATTTGATAATTAATTAATGATATATTCGTGTAAGATTTAGTTTGTACTTATAACTTAAGTTTGTATTTAGTGATCAAATTCCAGTTTGTGTTCGGATCATCCATGACGATAACAACCGCTTTTAGTACCATAGGTTTAAACCGTTAGACGGTTTGCAGTCATTTATCCAAGTCACCTGTACTTTTAATGTGCTAGACTTTCATCTAGACCGGAATTGATTCGTAACGGGAATTGATTGGTCATGAAATTTTACATGATCCTAAGGTAAATTGAACTCTCGTGGATACGATTCCCATTTGAGCTGATCTAAGAGTAACTCTAGGTTAATCATATGGAAAATATACTAAATTTCCTAACGGCTTAAACCTTTGATATTAAGAGTGTTCCCTCTATTACCTCTCTCTCTCTTTCTCTCTCTCTCTCTCTCTCTCTCTCTCTCTCTCTCTCTATATATATATATATATATATATATATATATATATATAGATATGTGTGTGTGTGTGTGTTGTGTATAATATATATATATAATATATATATATATATATATATATATATATATATATATATATATATATATATATACACACACACACACACATAATATATATGCATGGTTAATCATTTCACAATAATTTGTGTCATTATTATTATTAATATTAGCCTCAGAAACAACCATTTTAAACTGCTTGACTTTACACGTAACTCACTACACACTGAACTATTTAGAAATATTAGTATTAACAGGACCTAGTTATTTTCAAGGATGGATTAGTAAACTGCAGTAAGGGTTAAATATCAATGAAGGACATCTGTACAATATTGCTGGAATTCATGAAAGTATCAAGCACTGTAAAAAACCATATAAATCTGATTGAGCTTTATGACTTTAGAATGGTCATTTCTGGCAAATCTTTGGATTTGAATTTATTGTAGATCTGGCACTGTTTGATAGATATTGCTTGACACATCTACTTGTCAATGCCTTAATAGCACTACTTAATGTTGTATATCAAATAAGAGTAAACTTATTTTCTTCATACTTCTGCCAGCTAATATGTGATTGTGTTGACATTATTTTTCTGCTATTTTGTGATATAGTTTGACATTATTGAATGTTAAATTTTAACTTTAAGAATCATTAGTTTTGATTTTATTTTCAGTATAAATAGACATCATTTTGTGGAAATCTACGTAATTTATGACTACATTCTGCATTTGAACCTCATATGCGATGGAACCCTGCACTCAGTTTCCTCTGTCAGAATTTCAACTGAAGGAATTGGTAGCAACCAGTAAAGATTATGCTTATAGCCATGGTAAGTAAACAATCGTGTCATGTCTAGGCCACTGAAGAATAGACCATCTGTAAAACTTTTTAACTGCACATATTGCAAGAGGGGACTAAGCAAGAATTTAGCAAGGCAATGGGTAGCCTCCTAAGATACCATTTTTGAAACCATTTCCAGGGTTTAAATTGTTGCGCTGTCTGTCGCGTACATTCTTTCGAGCTATTAAAGGGATTGGAGATGTTAATTTCAGTTTTTAAGACATTCTTTTGCGTTATTATGTCGCTGTTAACTTCAGAGTTTGATTCAGTCATCTTTGTCTGGTGTTCAAAAGAAAATTATGCAGGACCTTTAAAGTTTTGACATAGTCTTGCTGTCTATTTTCTGGATCACTAGTGCAACAGTCTAACCACATATGAATTAAACTACAAATTGATTCATAAAGGCCTGACCCTGTCTGGCTTTGAAAATTAGTCTAAAACAGTATAGAGATGGTCCATGGCCGTTTTTGTGCTGATGTTTGTCAGCTGAGATTTGAAATATGTAGACTGTTGTAGAGAACTGGCTCAAAATTTGGGATCAAACATTGAAAAGTACAGACCAGTAGGTAAGATAAGAAAATCATTGATCATGGATGAAGCTGTTATCAAGGGTTTTGATCTATGACGTAATGCATCTACTGGCTCGGCAGGTTGCTTTATGTGATTGATTTACGATTGATTTATGGTTTCAGGACTAATTGTTAGAAGAAAGGATTCACCCAACTCAGCCGATGGCGTGGTTCACGCACCATACACGCTGGTGCCAAGTCCTGTTCCTCGTTCTTGTTTCCAACAAGCTCAGAAAGTCCAGAGTGACTTCAATCTGCTCATGCACCGTGTAGCTCATGATCGCCAGTTCCTCTACGAATCTCTCAAGCAGTATGCTATGGTTTTATTTGTTTTGTTTTATTATCTTTATTACTTTTTATTCTAAATTTGTATACTATTATTATTCTTTATTATTTATTATCATTTTTATACTACGTTTTTATTACTTTTAGTATTTCATTAGTTTATTATTTTGTATGCTATGATTTTGTTACTATTTTTTATTTATTTTATTTTTTTGTGCTACGTTTTTAGTACTGTTATTTTTTACATTATATAGTATTTTTATGCTGCATTTTTATTAAAGACTCAGATGCTTCTGAGGATTCATTGACGTCAAAAATGCTACTATAGTTGAACATTCTCCAGTAGTTCGCTAGAGTTTCATTGAAGTTGATGTTTTAAATTTATTGGTATAAATATTAATGTGAATGAATTAATGTGTATAAATATTAATGTGAATGAATTTTATGTTGTTTTAAATACCTGCAAAGTTTTAAATTCACTTTCAGAATAATCGTACTGAATCTGTGAATTCTCTTACGATTCTTCCATCATATTACAATAATGTCTAATCTATGTTCAGGGTTCTGGAGGCCGATGATTTTACTCGTCACATATTTGAGATCTATGATACTGTTCTAAAAGAAGGAGTTCTGCAGGTAAAGTCTGTTCAGCTTTCCATAGTTATCTTATAAAATGATGTTAACTCTGTACATATTCTCTTTTTTATATGCTGCTGAATTTTCAATAATTAACTCTCTTTCTTCTTCAGAAGATGGACACCTCTTCTTGTTATCTGCATTAGTTTGTTGCATTAATGTTAAATTTTGTAATATTTACTTATTCATTGTTCAAACATGCGCAAGTTCAATCTTGCCTGACACATGTGTTATCATGTTCGAACACAATTTATGGGTACAATTCTCAGTCTAACCTATTTATGAACTTATTTAGCCTGAAGAATAGTCCAACTGCAAACTGCACATGTTAAATTATGATTAAGGATTAGAACTGCACAGAATAATTTAAGCAAGTCCTGAGAAAGACAAAGGGAAACAACCTCAGAAGCCATATTTTAAACCTACCATAATTGACGTTAATCTGTGGATAGGCTTTAGTGATTGGATTATTTATTGATTGATGGAGTGCTTTTGTGGAGAAAAACAGCAGACTATATAAGAATATGTTTATTGGATCTGCCGCTTTTCTGAATGCTAGAGAGAGAGAGATTTTATTTTTTATTTTTTGTTCATATTGTTTCACACATGACATACCACATGTGCTACATAGTTTCCATACTTGGTTTCTGTTTTTGTAGTTTTCGTTATTTCCTCCTTTTCCCCTCCTTGGTTATTAGTAAACGTTGCCTTTTGTCTTTCTATTCTTGAGTGGTTCTTGAATTTACTTGATTCTTGAATGTTACTTTTTGCATTAATAATGAAAATGAGAGATTTTATTGAATATTTCAGCCCATCAGCCTCGCTATGAATCGCTCAGATTACATGTTTGACTTTGATTCAACTACTTCGAATAATGGCATTGCAGATCCTAATAAGACCAAACTACGTCAGATTGAATTCAACACTATAGCGTCTAGTTTTGGTGGACTCTCTCCTATCGTACAGCAATATCATTCGTTAGTTTTCTTTTAATTGATTGTGCGTATTTTAATTAATAACTTCTCTTTATTGCTAGAGCTGTTACTGTAGTAGTAATACAAAAAATTAAGTTATTGCTAAATAATAATAATAAAAAGTCATTTACGGATTCAAAATAAAATTACCTTTCTGTTTTAATTGATCTTTTTTGCACGCTGAAGAAGTCAGTTGATAGGGCTGCCATATTGTGCTTGACACTGTTTATCATCTTTTTGTTAAGTGCGATTTGACAGTTGAATATCTATGTATACATGTATTATGTATGTTGTATAATTATATATTATTGACTATAATATTAATATTTTATAAATGTTACCCTTAAGGCAACAGTTCTATATTTCATAGCAATTTGGAGTTTTTTCAGTAAATATTCAATGTAAATAGAAAGATAAGTGTGCTTTGTACTATCTAATTGTCAGAAGAATTATTATAACGGTATTGCAGGTTTAATTATAAAGTTTGCTGTGGTGTTTGAAGAAAAAATCCTAGATAGTTGTTATTCAATTGTTTGACATGTTAGCCTGGAGAGGTTATTTGGGTCATGTGATTATTTAAAAGACCACTAAAGACTCCTCACTGTAGTTCAATCAGTGTCTGATGAAGAAAGATATGTCTTCCTTTTTGGTAGACTTCTGCAGAACGTCATTGTAGATTTTGTTCACACTCACATTCTATAAAAGGAATCTACTCTTTTATGGCTTTGAACATGATCTCATCGTCATCATCGTCAACATCTTCCCTTAAATCCCATTTTAATTATCATCATCACTAATCCCAGTTTAATCTCTCATTTTATAAAATTTGAAACAATAATCTAATTGGTTCTGAAATGAAATTTTTTATAGGGTGATATTTCAATGGAGTAGCTTGTATGTGTTGCTATCTTTGCATTATGAGCATTTATAAAAATCTGCGTGTTGTTTTGCAGGTTTATTCTGAGGCATTGTGGTGCACATGAGAAGTTGAAAAATGTAAGAATTCTTTTAGCAACTGGTTTAATATTTTTCATATAGTACTTATTCATTTTGTGGACAAATCAAAAATCTTACTTTTATTAAAATGATTTTACTTGTTAACAACTCAAGATTCAAACACTGCTACAAAAACCAAGAAACAAATGCTCAATTTGTTAGTGCATTATTCATACATTTTTAAAATTATGTGCTTTATTTATAAGATGTTCTTGAATCATTTTATATTCCAGATTCCTGCTAACAATTCTGTGAAAGGTCTGGCTGAGGGTATTGTGGAAGCCTGGAGTCGCTATGGCAATGATAAGTAAGTATTCTAGTCAGTGTTGTACAGAATGCATTCTATTTTAACGTTTTTTAACTGTCAGGAAGTGACCCATTAGAGGCAATTGAGTGGTAACTTATCATTAATTTAAATAGTATTTTGTTAGGAAAATCTGTTTAAAAGTAGCAAAGAGTCTATAGTGATTTTGTATTAAACCAACTTTTTAACCAATTCAGTATTTTTTAAAATCAAATAACTGTAGTAAGTCAAGATAACCCTAATTGCCTGAAAATCGATTAAGTGGGAAAATCTTAAATCTTTAGTGACCCCGGCTCTGCGCAATAAATAGTATAATTATTTGTTTGTGTTTTAGTGCGGCAGTCATGTTTCTTGTTTACCCTGTAGAGAGGAATATGTATGATCAGCGGTGGCTTGAGTACGCTGTGTATGAGCTCAATAGTAAGGTCAAGGTCATACGTAGAACTCTGACAGACGTGCAGAACACAGGACGACTGGATAAGAACAACTGTTTGATAGTGTACGTACGAGGTGTTTTATATATCTACCAAGTTCATTTATTCCCTCTTTAAGAACGCCTAGTTTAACGTCAGTTTCCTGCTCACAAGCATATCAGTGACATGGAGAGCATTTGATTTGAACCCTGCACTTAACTGATCCACTGTCAAAATATTTGCCTACATACCACCGGCTCAGCCCACGTTTACGTCATGTAGGATATAATAAATGTCTTTGCGGCTGTTTATTTACACTATGTCTTGAATGATGCAGTGGAATATTCTAGTAATTCTTTAACATGTTATTCTGTTTTAGTTTCTACACAGAACTATGTTCTGATGTTTCACTGTACTTGGTAACATAGCCTGGTAATGTAACGTATATGATATAAGAAGTGTTTTTTGAAGTGGATGTGCAGTGGCAACTGATATACGGCTGGAGCCAGTGGCGAAGTCGGTAAGATATTCAATCGCGGATCAGTATGTGTTGGTTCAAATCCTGGGCTTGCCCATCACTGACATCGCTTTCAAGTGAGGAAGCTGACGTTAACCTTAGCTTTAGCCTTTTAAGATGACTTTAGCTGAGATGTAGAGATATTCCTGTCTTCTTCAGTAGTAAATTCCTACCATAATTGGGAAGAATAGAGAAACTTGTTGAGAGTGGAAACCTGGAACTCTCTCTGATTTGATTTGGTTTATAGTTTTTTATGCGTAAACTGTAAAAATTGAAAATATTACAGGAGCACAAGTATAGAAGATTAGATGTGTGAGTAGAAAATGAGAAATTGAATGAAATTATATGAAAAGGTAATATTTATGTAGTTGAAATATGGCTACTTACTGAAGCGATGTACCGATGGATCAGAGATTTACTTTGGTAACACATAACTAATCATGAAGCTTGTTCTATATTGAATGCTTAGAGATGGCATAGAGATAGCAGTGGTATATCAGAGATGCATTTTGGTAACATAGAATCAATTATTAAGACTTTTCACTATTGAATGCTTAGGGATGGCATAGAGATAGCAGTGGTGTATCAGAGATGGGGCTACGTACCACAAGACTTCACCAGTGAAGATGATTGGGCCACCAGACTGATGATGGAGAGATCTCTATCCATTGTCTGTCCCAGTGCTGGATATCATCTCGCAGGAACTAAGAAAGTCCAGCAGGTGTTGGCTAGGCCCGGCGCTGTGGAGCGCTTCATTAGCGATCCCAAGGCTGTTCAGAGGATTCGTGATACATTCGCTGGACAATACAGTCTAGATGTGGTAGGTGTCTTATCAGTATAGCTGTGGTAGATATCTTATCAATCTAGATGTGGTAAACAAGATATCAAACAAGTTTTTTCTACCTGCTGATGGCAGAATTGGTAGCGTGCTTATAATGTGCTAAAAAAAAGCGGCGGCAGGTTTGATACCATGCTGCCTTCTCTGCTGTCAGCTTGTGGTACAGACCCAGTCATTAAACATGCCTTTTACTTTGTAGTTTTACTTTTATAAAACAATCAATATTAAAAGTTAAGTTTAACGTCGTTTATCACAATTTGAATTCATCACCTACAATAATTTGCTTCATTACCAGTTACTGTTGCACTAACTATGCTTATTGAATGATAAGAGAGACGATTCTTTTATGTAGTTTAACCTTTAACATACTGAATATATATATATATATATATATATATATATATATATATATATATATATATATATATATATATATAAAAATAAATGTATGTTGAATACTCTAAAATCTGTTATGATAGTGAGTAATGAATATTCTGCAGTCGTTATTATATAATTAACGAATGTGTGGAATGAATAGTCATTGAGTATCATTGTATGTTGAATAATGTTTAATTAATTGGCTAATTAAATGTTTTCAGAATCCAGAAGGAAACGCCAATGTAGCTCTGGGTATAGCAGATCCTGTGAGATTTGTACTCAAGCCTCAGAGAGAAGGAGGAGGTATAGTGCTTGGCTTACATATTAGCATATACATATTAGCCCTTTAGCTTTTAACCCATTTGATCCTTTCAAGACTCGAGATCTTGTATCGCAATGCTCAATCATATTATTAATTTAAATTAAGAACTATTACACATTCCATTGATATTGTGTTAACAAAAAGTTATAGATTAACACTTGTTGGAACAAGTTCTTTTGTGACTTGGAGCTGATGACATGATGCGTTTATAAACAGGAGATGTGATGTCATGAATTGTGAAATGTTAACTATTAAAATATCTAAAATACATGAAATCTGCATTCATAAATTTATTTATTTGCAATCAGGAAACAATACTTTTGGTGAAGAGGTGCGCTCTGCACTGGAGAAGATGAAAGATTCTAAAGAAAGAGAGTCGTATATACTTATGGACCGGATAAATCCAGTTGTAATCCAGAATTATCCAGTTCTCTCGGGTGAGGCCGAGACAAACATTTGCTTAACTGATATGGTCAGTGAGCTTGGCATCTATGGCATCTTTATTGGGTATGTATTTTACATAAAACTTTACTAATTTATTAATATATAAGAGCTGTAGCAGGAACTGTGTTAACTCAGATTTTACTTCTCGATTTGGATTGGAAGTTGAATTCGCTGATGCTGGATTGTGCTTTGTTGTGATATTTACTGAAATAAATATCTTTATATCTGTTGATTTTCTGCTGATTTACTCATCTATTACCTATAAAATATTTGATTATTTTTCTTTTAGAAATATATTCTTGTGTTAAGAATTGCTGTCTGTAAGTTGTTTACTCAGATTTCTACTGATCTTCGATCTTCACTCACACTAAAATGTAAAACAATTTGTAAAACAATTCACTAGCTTACGATTTCTCTGTGCGTACGATATAAAATTACGTTGATGATTTTGATTTACGAATAGACTGTCTCAAATCCTCTCTGTCCTACATCATATCACCCATTAGTCAATCCCCTATTCGAGACTTTTTCATCAAAATGACATATTAGTTCTAATTAATTCGTTGTAACGTTTGATTTCGTTGTAGGACGAAGGACGAAGTGTTCGTGAACGAGCAGTGTGGTCATCTACTGAGAACAAAGAGACTGGGCACAGACGAGGGGGGCGTGGCTACTGGATACTCGTTTCTTGATAGTCCTTATCTAGTTAGCTAGTCCTCGCGACAGCAATCATTCTAAGTGCTAGCAATGTTTCCATTCTTAAAAATGATTTGGAGGCGGGGGGGGGGGGGGTTGAAGCTCTGTATGCCTCATTTCCAATGAGATGTTAATGTTTAGTGCATTCTTAAATGGGAAATATAGAAGTAACTGTCGATTCACTCTCTGCCACTTGAACGTCTGTCAATATACAAGTATGTTAATATCATTGCAATACATAATTACTTAGCAATTTCTCTCTCTCTCTCTCGCTCTCTCTCTTTCTCTTTCTCTCTCTCTCTCTCTCTCTTTCTCTCGCTGTGATAGTAAGGAATTGATCATAAGGCCGTTAGTTTACATTTCAAGGACCTAAAAGCTAAGAACTTATTTGATATATAAATTCTTCAAATAATGTCATCGATGAGGGTCTTTACTGTGGCTCAGCTGTGTAACTAAGTAAAACTAGAATGTGTATACTTAACCTATACTTCAGCGTCAGCATGGGTTACCATTCCTACCTGGTTCCACAATTACTTAATTATCGTACCCCTGAGAAAACAATTGAAATGGTCTTAAGAGCACACAGCTGATGTTGAAGTTATTCATTAGCTTTGTAATCTCTAATGATAGGGATTTATTCTTCAAATTAAGTCACGATGTCATCTGTTTAGCGAAGAATTATATATACACGGTATATCTCTCTCTCTGAGTGCACTGCCTACTGGCAAGTCCATGCCGTGGTATATAACACCTCCACTCATCTCTATCTTCTGTTTTCCTCTTCATGTCCACATATGAGTGGATCATTAAATCATCTATTGATATACCATTATTCCTAGTAAATTCTGCTTATGAAGAAGTTGACCCC
Source organism: Enchytraeus crypticus (assembly GCA_905160935.1). Classification (NCBI taxonomy): domain Eukaryota; kingdom Metazoa; phylum Annelida; class Clitellata; order Enchytraeida; family Enchytraeidae; genus Enchytraeus; species Enchytraeus crypticus. The sequence goes on from CAJHZI010000463.1 coordinate 3,861,739, forward strand.
CTATACCTTCCTCACCTTTGACTAACATTTACTGGGCAGGGGCGTCGTTCCATGCGAACACTATCCTGTTTACCCAAAAATAAGAATTATATATGTTTTAATAATGACGAAAACTATTTCGAATCTTGAGCCTAGTTAGACTTTGATTCAATGGAAGATGATAATAATGATGAATGATGACGAAAAACTATTTGTTATGGTGAGAAATATCTACATTGAATGAACTCTATGCCTCGATGAAAACTATCTTGCTAATATATATTTATGCAATCTAATTTGGTAGAAATGTAGTAATTATCTAGGAAGTACACTGACATTAAGTAGTAACAGAGTAAATTGTGATTTATTGTTGTGTATTGTGGCCTACATGTACATAAACGTATGCATGTGCACCATGATATGTAAACTACATTTAGTCGTTCTAGCGAATACACTGTTTTGTCTATATGATTTTGCAAAATAGTATGTCAATATTGCAAAATAGTATGTCAATATTTCACGTACATTTTTCACGTACGTATTTTACGTACGTATATTTATGCTCTTAATTGTAAACTGCCATCGCAACGTTTAGTTTGATCAGGCTATGTGGTATTATGAAATAAAATTAAGTGTAATGTTTAATTAAATATACTTCTTTATTATGTCACACATGAATTCACATTTTGAGTAATTAGAAATCAGTATTAGTTAATTGTCTAAAGAGCTGATTTGTTGTTTGAGGAAATGGCGTAACAGTCAAGTATCCGACTGTTTATCTTTAGGTACGTGGTTCAACGCCTCGTCTAACCCGTCGCTCTCATCATTTCTGACGAGGAATTAGGCAATGAACTTTCTTAACATTGCTCGTATTTACAACCTCATCCCATATCAACTTCATGAATTTTCTGTTGCTTTGCGAATGTCATAATTTATTAATTCTCTCACTGTAATGTTCCGCATATTGGCAGGAACATTAAGGAGCGTAGGCCTATTTCCATTTGTATTCTTTCGATTTCCGTAACAGGCAATCTTTTCATAAAGTCAATCCTCTCACAAAATTCTATGCCTTATTCATATCACAATGTAACCTACCACTTTGGAAAAGTATGGCATCTGAGGTGGTTCCCTTTTATCTTTTTACTAGATAGGTTTTTAAACCTCTTTGACGGCCTAGTGTGTGTGTATATTTGAGTGTATTTTAAAAATAAACATAGTTCTCTATCTTTCCTAATCAGTGTTTCTTTCACAATCTAACTCATCCACACATTCTAACACATCGACACATTCTAACACATCGACACATTCTAACACATTGACACATTCTAACACATCGACTCATTCTAACACATCGACACATTCTAACACATCGACACATTCTAACACATCGACACATTCTAACACATTGACACATTCAAACACATCGACACATTCTAACACATCGACACATTCTAATACATCGACACATTCTAACACATCGACTCATTCTAACACATCCACACATTCTAACATATTGACTCATTCTAACACATCACTCATTCTATCACATCGACACATCACTGGTTCTATTTCGCACATCTATGTGTCGAGGCTTCTCGAATAAACTCGTGTGATTGAGCGCCGATAGAAACCTCTTGACATCTTGAAATAATCTCTGCCTCTCCTCATTCCTCTCACCGCTCCTCTGCAGTGCTCTCACAGCCAGACCATTGGAACTGCCTGCCTCGGAACTGTTTGGCGCATTGTCTGCTTCATCGTCCAGTCTCTCATACTCACACATTCTTCCCAGCAGAAGCGATGCCTCGAGGATGACCACCTTGTGCTGGTCCTCTCTTATCTGCACTACAGCGGCACTGACTCGGGAGATGTAGAGGCTGGAGACGACCATGATGGTGATCAGGCAGAACTGATTGCTGAGCACGGTCCAGCCCAAGTGGACGAATGAGTAGAAGATAAAGAAGCAGGAGATGCAGAAAACGGCTAGCCCCGCCGCTATTGCTATATAAATATACAGCCAGAACTTCATTGCTCTCAGATGTGCGTGGTCTGGACTGACGTTCTCCAGCTGAAGTAAAGATCTCAGCACTATCCCATACCCGCGCCTTGCGTTCGCCATCCTGATGATGATGAGTGCCAACGTGGCGACGGTTTCTATTATGGAACTTTCTAGATTTAGTCTCGGGTCGTTGTCGCGCAGATCCATGGATTCTTTGATGGCTCCTACAGCTATTGACGTCATGTGGAGTGTGTAGAGGAATGCCTCGCTGCGGAAGAATGACCAAATCCACCCGGGAAGTGATCTCTCAGCCTCGACGTCGTAGCAGGGCACGCACTCATCGAACATAGTCTCCTTGCCAACACGCTTAGCCTGGACGTTGTGGTCTATCTTGTACGTCATCGTGTACCTAATCAATCAATCAACTATACATTCTTCTTATATTTAGCCTGGACGTAGTGGTCTCTCTTGTATGTCATCGTGTATCTATTCAATCAATCAACTATACATTATTCTTATATTTAGCCTGGACGTAGTGGTCTCTCTTGTACGTCATCACATATCTAATCAATCAACCATACATTCTTCTTATATTTAGCCTGGACAAGTGGTCTATCTTGTACATTATCGTGTATCTATTCTATCAATCAACCATATATTCATCTTATATTTAGCCTGTACGTAGTGTCTATCTTGTACGTCATCGTGTACCCAATCAATCAATCAATCAACCATATATTCATCTTATACATTCTCTTAAATTGCACAATTTTGATCTGTCTGAACAGAACGACATGACGTGATTGATTCTGAATCAATGAACTTGTAAAAATATATCGAATGATTCAATATAGGTATCTTCTTATGTATCTTCTTGCCTATTTGATAAAATTCTAGCAATAATTATTAAATTCCTGAGGGATATGGTGTACACTTATTTGTAATCAGTCAATCAACTAAATTATTTAATCCAAATATTCATTGTATTTTCACTGACTGTCATAAAACTTTTAATCGCTAAACTAAACATGAGGATCTCAATTTAAAATGAATTTATATCGGCCTCTTGTAACTCTTTTAATTCCTTTCTTAATAAATAAAAATAATACCTTTATGAAATTAATAGGCCAAAAATAAATTACAATTCTTTATTTATTTATAATTGACAGAAGGACAAATTGTAGAACAATGAGCATTTGAGACAGCCTATTCGTATCCCGACCCTAGTTAAACTGGGATTCAAGGGAAGATGATGATGATGATTTATTTCTTCTTCTCTGCACTGCCAAGTGGCAGGTTCAATGTACATATTCATACTCAAAGTCTGCTTTCTCGCTCCGTAGGAGCAGTCCTTAGATCAACAAGTTAATCCCTCCGCAAAGTCTATGCCTTATCCATACCTTATGTAGCCTATAGCTTAGAAAAGTTATGGCTTCTGAGGTGGTTTTGCGTTGCCTTCCTTCATTTATATGATTTATTTCTCTCTCTCTCTCTTAGTGTACTGCCTACTGGCAGGTCCATGGTATATAACGCCTCCACTCTTCTCTGTCTTCCGCCTTCCTCTTCATTTCCACATATAAGTGGGTCTTTAAATCATCTAACATACCTATGATTTATTTATAATTGAATAATTTAACCTTTCACTCTCCAATGTGTTAGTATCTGCCTCATTTCTCGACAGATGTCTACTCGGAGGTCTACCCAGCACCAGACACCCATCGGCTCTGTTATGCATCCCGTACACTTCATACGGGTCTGCATCGCTACTAGGCGTAAGTCCGGCGCAAGCTCCCAATCCCGCACTGCCCGAGTGGTTTAGATTCTGTAGAGATCCCGTCATATCTCTTCGACTTTGTATTCTTGATGTCGCAGAAGTGTTGGCACGAGAATCAGGCAGTTCTGTGTCCGTGGCGTGATCTGCGGGTGACGACGGTGTTATACTTTGAGATGTTTTGAGAAATTGCAGCATAGATGACGACGGGAGAAGTAAGGGCGTGTCCACGGTCCACAGAGCAGCTGACGCCATTGTACCGGACTTGGCAGGCTCGTCTGATTGTTCTGCCGTAGATCTTTGCGAGAGGTTGAGAGCGACCGATGTGGTTGAGCTACGATATGCATTACTGTTGTAAGAGTCGTCAGCCATTTTGTTAAATCCTGCGAGAATTGAAGTTGGCTCGTATATTTACAAATGTTATTATAGCGTATTAAGTAATTATAACCACGCAGTTATTAATTGTCTCAAAATTGTCTCGCTGTCACTATAGTGCTCTGCCAGTTGGCAAGTTCAAGATATACAATCCTAAATGATTTCATATTCTTAGATGACTTGCTACGTTATTATAATTTAGTTCGGAAAAGCTGTCCAATGTTTTTCAAATATAATATCAATGCATTTACATGTTAAAAGGCTTTGCACGCAATATAGTGAAGCAATCGTACAGGATTATATATATCTCATCTCTTTAATAATGTGTGATTAAATAGCTAGGCAATTTAGAAGTTTATAGGCCTTATTCATAATATCGGTTCTCCTAATTCAATGTCAGAAATTTTGTTCTTTAATCGGTTCAATTTCCCGGAATTGAACCCACTAGAGTCTACTGTAGTTAGTATTAGGATATCCTTCATTTAGGATATCTTTATAATGTTATGCTAAGCCTGCCGCTGTATACATTTAAATATTTAAACCTTAGAATAAACAAATATCTTTCATTTTACTGCATTTTACTTCGACAATATACAATATAAATTATCATTTACGAAAGACCTATTTACCTAGAAAGTAAGATAGTGATAAATACAAGCATAGAACTTCTGATGAGTGTCGCTTTAAGTGGCGTGCATTTTACTGGACGTCAATAGAGAGCTATCGAGTATCGACATGCCATACTTCGATACCATCTGATACATTAAATTGTTGTCGACAAAAGGGCTCTGAAGTGTGCAAAACTTGTAATGTAACAAAATTTGAGGTGGATTTATGTAAGCCACCAGAATGTAATATATCTGTGTCCAATATTGAGAAAACCTTGCATTCGAACGCTGTACTCATAAATATCATTCATCAATCAATTACAAAATGCTATTGATAAAGCGCAGCTCTAGGCCTATAACATATGTATCCTTAGCTTTAAATGGGCAAAACCGTATCAAGATATCGTAGAATTTCTGCGAAAGACCATAGCCATGCTGAGAAATCAGGGTACTTCGCCACCACAAAGAAAGCATATCTACATTGCTTCAAATCTTTTCAAGCCTTATATTTCTTAGTTGGCTCGTACGACAGAATAGATCTACAGTTGTCTTTAGGTTCAATTCTCAAGTTTCTGGTATCGACTCGGAGTGCATTTTTTTTTTTTTTTTTACAGAAGTTATAGAGTTGCACAGCTAAGTTCTCCACCATAAGGCATTGCCGGCCCCATTTCAGATAATTCTATAACAGGTAAAGTTATCTACAAGTGATGGAGCTTTAGATAGCCTTCGGTTTTAATGTAATATTTAAGCTTAATGAATTGCATAAAGGCTTTTTAGCCCAAATGTTTAAATTACTTTGCAAGGAAAAGAAAAGAGGAAAGATTGTTAGTTTGCTCTTACTCTCTCTCCCTCCCTCTCTCTTTGGTGCTCTGCCAAATGGCAAGTCCTAAGTACATATTTATACTCACATTCTGCTTCCGCATTCCGTAAGGAGCAATTCAGCTATCAACAAGTTAATCTCTTCACAGCAGGCTATGCCTTACACCTTAATGTAGGCCCTAGCCTATAGCTTGAAAATACATGGCTTTTCATACAGTTTTCCTTTGCTTTCTTCGGTTTCTACTTAATTACCTCATTCGACAAATGTAGTTTACGGTTAGTCTATTCTTCAGCGTCCAGGACACAACTACGAGAATCTCGTGAATTATAGTCTACTCTCAGTAATCTTTCTACATTTGAACTGAGTTTCGTTTTGTATAAATTTATATAAAATATATATTACCCATTTATTATATATATTAATCAATCAATCAATCAATAAGAATTTAACGTTCGGTTCCTCGCCATAAGGCAATGTCAGGGACGTCTCTTGCAGACACTACACAAATAGGCTCCAAAGCACCACACCATGACAACTGAGTACACAGAGACCAAAAGAGATAGCGAGGTCAAAACAGTGCAAGTCTAAGATCCAAGGCAGGCGGGTCAAATTTAGACCTATGGCGGAAAGAGTTGGGTTTTTAGCTTGCCAAGGAAATTACCAATACAATTAAAAGATGGAAGATCTTGTGGCAGAGAGTTCCATATTGTCGGAGCAGTAAACTTGAAGGAGCGTCTGCCAATGACAGATTTAATATTAGGTACAGTGAGAAGGTTTTAACTAGAGGAACGAAGACTACGAGAGGGTTGATAGACGGTTAAAAGATCAGATAGATAAGGTTGTTTAAAATAATTTTAACTTTTGAAGGTCAAGGAGTCTTGAACGTATAAAATTTTGAATTTTATACGTTCGGAGACTGGTAGCCAGTGCAGTTTCTTAATAAGAGAAAGGTGTGGGATTTGAGTATTTTTACATTACAGACGACTCGAGAAAGAGCGTTTTGTACGCGTTGGAGACAAATTAGAGAGGTCTTTGGGAGATCATTCAGCAAAGAGTTACAGTAATAAAGTTTAGTTTCCTAATCAAGATTCCTATTCAAAATTTGAGTATTTCGAATGCCTGCAAAATTAAAAGAATAAGTAATAATAAAACTTTATAAGTTACAATAAAACTATTTTTCTTTTGTATCACTTATTATATCAATATAGGATAATCATCTCCCTACAAACCTTCAAAACAAGTTTATGTAGTTTAATAGACTCTCAAACCCAGATAGAAATCTATGCTCTGGAGGTGCATAGATAAACTTCAAAGCGTGTGAAAGTCGTCTTCAAGCGCTAATGGCCGCAACACGCATGGTAAGTAGAAGGTACTTAGATATATTACCTGGTCTAAATCTACAGTGACTCAAAGTACCTGCGCTAATGTGCAAATTGGTTGTTAAATGGTTTCTATGGCAGAAACGTTACTGGGCCGTGCCTTTCGAGTAATTTAAATTTTACTTTCCTCAGACTTTTGGCGATTGTTTTATAATTTTAAATTGAAAGCTAGCCGTTTGGAGATATAAGCAAAAGTTAAGGTCATCGCTGCTGGAAGCGAAACTTGACTCCAGGAACCCTGGGCAGTGTGAATACCGCGAATACCACTACTTTAAAAATAGAATGAAGATTTGTATTACGAGGAAGAAAACGATGAGAGCCAGTGCTCAAATAATAGAGTCCCGTTTATGCAATGGCGATGTAATTGGTCTTTAACATAAAGAAGACACAAACAATTGAATGGCTACTATTGTCCATCACAACATCGTACATTATGAACCAACAAAACTGTTTTAATACATACTTTAACATAAAGATGGAACACAAATCTTGTGTCAAATGCCTTTGTGGATCATGCAGTCTATAGCTTATAACCAAAATGTGAAATCAATTAACTTTATTAGAGTTCGCTTCAGTACAATCAATTAAATTTGTATTATTGGTCAAAACGACACTTTTATGGCCTCTCGTTTTTATAAAAATATACATAAAGCTCGGCTCTCTTCGAAGTACCGGGCAAGAAACCCGTTGCCACTGTGGATTCGGGGCCAATAATACTACAGGGATATATCTCTCTCCCTCTCTCTCTCTCTCTCTCTCTTAGTGCACTGCCTACTGGCAGGTCCATGGCATATAAAGCCTCTACTCTTCTCTGTCTTCCGCTTTCCTCTTCATGTCCACATATGAGTGGATCTTTAAGTATTATGATCAGTGAAGTGTTTGTATGGCTTGGCCGTGTGCCAGGTGAGGTAGCTGGGTGTTCTCTCGGAGGCGTGAAGCTTGAGCCTTCTTTCCATACTGTTATTATCGTTAAACAATTGGCATATTTTTTTCGTTTTCTTCAAGTTGACGAATTCATTATTTTTTAGTCAGATCTATATTTTCGTTTCAGTTTTCGTCGATTAGAAAACACTGTAAGCAGAACAATGTTTTTACAATATATATATATATATATATATATATATATATATATATATATATATATATATATATATATATATATATGCCTATAGGCCTAGCCTTTTTTAATAAGTTTCTACAATAATGGTTAAAGATAAAAATGTTAACATTTTTACTGGAGGTACAAAATGTACTGTATACATCTTTTAACTGACCCTTAGCCATTTTCCTTCTGCCGGACGTATATATACGTCCCGGTGCTATACTGCAAGACGTAGGCCTTTATAGGGCCTAAGTTGAATAATTATCAATGCATACTGCACAAATGTTCGCAGCATCTAGATATTCTAGATAGATAATTAAGTTGACATTAAGTTTGTATATTTATTTGTGTTAATTTATATAGGTTACTAGTTTAAAATAAACTGCGTACCTGCAGTACATTACCAAGTTCTAACGAATCTAACATTGCAGTTAAAGGGATAAATTTTTAATTAAAAACCATCGAACATTTCTGTAATTGAAAATCTGATATCCTCCTCAACACATGTCCTACCCCTTGACTGAAAATCATTTAGAGGCTCAGATTTGAGCTGTTTTAGTTGGGTACAAGGAGCAGTCTAAAATCTAAACATAAGTCGATAATGTCAAAATTAGCTTTAACGAAATAGCAAATATTTTCGTTCAAATGACCGATGATTAATTATTATCTCAGTCGTCAGATGACCGTATGTAGCTATTTTTATATACACGAGCTTGTGTGACTGTCTTTTTCATTGAATGATTGATTGACTGATTCATTCATTCATTCATCATTGATTTCATTGATTGATTCATTCATAGATAGACCTATAACTTGTAATAGGAAGAGGACTTCAAAGTACCAGCAGTAAAGAAAGGGTTAATAAACCGTAGAATTACCTAAGTCTAAGCGTACCAAATGAGCGAAGTAGTAATTTTAAAGAAGTTCTTAGGCTAAAAGCTAGCCTAGATCTCTTATGGAAAAAAGACTTTTGCATCTGAGTCTTGACATTAAATATAGGCCTATATAGGTCTAGGCTACTCAGTCAAGCGGCTGAGCCCCAACCACCTATAGTAGGCCTATAAGTTCTTGTAGCTTCTAAATAGATCCCTAGAGGATTTTTGAATTTTTTATTCTTGCAACCGGAATTACACCCAATGAAGGACAGGATGAATTGCATTTAATTAGAACCATAAATCAATTACTGACGATGCAACAGTAGATAACTAAATCAGAAGCCATTTAGAGCTAATGCCAAAATTTTTTAAAATAGTTTTCTAGTAATTAGTGAACTTGTTAATAGATGCGTGGAAGATGACCTACGTCTATCTTGAGATTCTATATATTTGGCACATGACTAGTGAGCGAAAGTGCTAAGAGATATCGTAATATAATCTTTGCATATACTTATCGCTTCTTCCGTAAAACATCTTTATTCAATTGCTTAAGATACGTACATGTATTTAATCAAATTTACAAGTATGAGCTGATATCACTATTATGTCGCTATTCTGCGGCTTCCGCAAAATCGGAAGACTAATCCTTGACATTGTAGAACAGATCTTTAATGTTTACAAATGTTCAAATAGCTTCAATTGTAAAACTATTGCCAGTTAATATTGCTACAAACACTTCATTAAGTACCGAGAATATTTATAAAGGGCAACGCTGCTCCACATATCATCATCATAATTTATTCCTTTTGATTTCTATTATCAATCTGACAAACCGCAGACTGTAACAATATCACAGATAACATAGCAATGAAACAGATACAGGCAGAAATGCAACATAGAATCAAAAATATAAGATGGAAAATTATAAGATAGCAGCAGAAATTTACCATGGCAAACTTATTCTACTTTAAGAGCTCTAAAGAGCTCACATATATCTATCTAAGCATTATTTAACAGTAGCAGAAAACAATTTCAGCAATTAAAAAACAGGTACAGGTTATGAGAGCATTGGCAATGTAAGTTGCCAATGTATCATCATTGTCATTGTTTGCCATTGATTCTCAGTTTAGCTAGGGTCGGGATATGATTAGACCTATACCATTGATCCCTCTCTGTGGTGTAAGGTACTTTTCCATTCATTTCAGAAAATTTTGTAGCTACCTTTGGAGCCTAGGCGCTCACCAACCGAATGCCCTTTCTGACGTTGGTTTGGATCTTATAGTGCTTTGTCGCCTTCTACGACACGTGCAGTCTACGGTTAATCTATTCTTCAGCAACTCGGACACAACGCGGGTGATCCACACAAAGATATATATATTTAGTATACTTTTGTAAAACTTTTCCTCTATTGCAACTGGATAAGTATTACAATATGTTATAAATGTTATAAAATATAATGCTAAGGTTAATATGTACAAGTCTGTCTATGGACGACTTAGATAAGCTAGCAGTTCACTTCCATACCAATATCCTGCATTAAAAAAATAATTACAAAGATATAATAAACTTCAACTTTCAACAATTTTGAAAGAAAAAATTGGCATATCATGCATATCAAGTATTGTTTGTGGAAATTTGTCAAATGTAGGGCTAACCTATACGATTTCAATATTGATGATATTAATGTGCTTATTTATACTTCTCGAAATGCAGTCTATTGTTTTCTTTATGTTTGCTTTTCTTTGTTTGTTGAACAGTTTTGCTTTTTCTCTTCTGTGTGTGTTTTGGTTGCTCAAGTGGTGAATAGAGATATTATAACTTTTATTACATATATGATTATGTTTCGTTTGCACAATTCCTAACGACTGATTATTATTATTATTATTATTATTATTATTATTATTATTATTGCTGAAGCTTATTATGAATTATAAAATCATTTGGCATGAAACTATAAGTTCGATCCAGAATTCGTATAGATCTATTATTTTTATGCAGACTACATAAGTATCATGTAGGTACCGGTTTTATGGTGCATACATGTCATTCGTTGCATCATCATTTCCTGCTGACTTTAGGAAAATTTAGTCTAATAGGAAGCTTAGTTACGCACTTGAATGGGACACCTGTGTGTAGATCCATAAGCCTGTTTTAACAAGTGAAGAGTATTACATCACTTTGCACACGTAGATAAATTACTTTAGGGATTTTATGACTTCAGATTTGTTGATGCTTAGCAGCATAATGATGCCTACGTGATAGACAGTAAGTAGCCATCTAGCAGTAGGCCTATAGGTTTTATTTTAAAATACACGTCAACATACGTGAACAGCCTCATTAATGGTCATGTCAGTCAGGATTCTCATGAAGCAATCACTTGTTTGTTTAATATTCAATTAAACCTACTGTATATTAAATTTCGTTTAATTGTTCATATCTATAATCAGTAATCGCATATAAGAATTCTTAAGTAATGCTTTTCTTGTTATCCTTTTATTTTGCTTTACATGTATTGCTTTTACTTCGCTCACTTATTTATACAAGCCTAGTTATTGTTTTAGACTTCCAGATTTAGTAAGGGTTTTCTGTTGTCATAGTAATTATTTAGACCCAAGACCAATCCATTTCTCTATTTCACGTCAGGTTCACCCTAACTACAAGATGCTTTGTAACTTGTTATAAATATTACGTCTTCTACCTGTCGCTTGTAATACTGATCAACTGTTTGAATGCTTGATTGAGTGATAATAGATCAATTAAAGAAACTTTTAACTGTCGTTTTCGGTGATCGTTTGTTATTCATCTTGTTACAGAAACTTTAATTTTAAAAATCGCCTAGCCCTAGATAACACAATGAAAAAATGACCAAATTTCTGAGTTTTGACTGGATATCAAAAGGCGCAGGGATGAAATTCAAAGTTTCCCATCGTTGAATATTATTCTTATTAGGCAAAACTGGCATTCAGCTCAGATGTAATCTTCAAGAAGCCCATGTTACTCTGACTAAAGTAATTCCTCCCTTTGCATCTTTCATATGAATCAGTTCCATTTCAATGTTAGATCATCAAGCAACTACTTGGCACGACTTCAGTATCCTAATTCAGTAGGTCTATTCTATATCTGTATTTTATTAATTTTCTCAATAGAGATGTCTTTTGAGATTATGTATTAATACAACTGAGAAGAGTCTTTGGCAAAGAATCTATAGACACCCAGTGATGGGGCCATGTTCTTGAAATTTGAGATAGGCCCCACGTGGTTAATTTTGACACCAAAACATTTTCGGGTTCATATGTTGATCAGCGCTGCAGAGGGCAGAGTAGACCAATTTGTAACCGTGCGTGTCGTAAGGGACGACTAAGTAGCTACTGTGAAGCAAGCTGAAATAATCTTGCAAGAGAGCTATATTTCTCAAACAATATTTATGCTAAGATTAAAAATTGGTGCGGCAAACCCTTTGTACTGAAATTATCTTCTTTACCGACGAACGACGGAATGTCAATTCGTTAGACCGTGAATGTGACGAAACACGATAGAGGGAGAGAGAGAGAGAGAGAGAGAGAGAGAGAGAGAGAGAGAGAGTGAAAGTGAGAGTGAGCGATAAGTAAAAGTGCCTAATAAATAATGTAACGTCAGCGTGTTCTATTTAGCGCGAATTAGCGATTCTTTCCTAGCAGGTGTACTGAACGACCTGCTACAGCTCTAGCGGTAAAGAGTGATATAAGGTAGGCCTGAAATAAGGACACTGCACTCTACAAATTGTAAAATATGGCTCAAAGATTCAATCATAAACTCACTCGCTTAGCACTTCGCACTTCTATCGTTCAACAAGTAATCGTACACTATACTGTATATAATATCGTGGTCTTGCAGCGTACAGCTTTTAGAGCTGAGTAGTTAGGATCAACTACATAGGCTGGGACCTGGCTGAATGATAGAATATCAATAACTCAATAGGTTTACTGTAATAGTGTAATGTTCATACTTATAATTTAATTTCAATTAACGTTTTAAAGTTAATTTCGGTTAAAGACTTAAAGTCAAAGGTATTCTTCAGTAAAATCGTTACATCAATCGTTGTTTTAACGGTGATTCCACATTTTAATTTTCTCTTCTAATAGAATAATTTATGAATAAGGTACTCCAAAGTTATTTAAGTGTAAATATAAATGTTGAAAAGTGAATTTTATAGAGTCGAATAACTGGTAAGTTCTACAGTTTTTACAGAATTCAATATAGTTAATCAAAACATTATGTGATTACATAATCACCAAACACTAGCTACTGTTAATTATTACTATATTATTGGCCAAGAAGAAACAATGGAACATGTTTCATATAATTAATATCACAAGTCGCCAATCATGAAGCTATCAAATACTCTGACCAAAAATTATTATTAGCTGCTTAGACATTTTATTTCCACTTACATGTATAATTGTAAGTTAATTAATTACCAATGTTGCTGACGTGAAATTTTCATACAATATGTCGATTTACTAATTTATACATATTTAATCCAACTACTTAATGAGTCTTTTTGCTTTTTTTATCCCAGCCGCGCTGATCTGAGAATAAAATCTCAGATATTCACTGAACTGGTTACACGGAAAATGGAATAAATTGCGTAACGGTTTAAAACATGTGGTGTTAAAAGTAATAGATATCAACACAGTTGATCATTTTACTATCTATAATACGTGTTTTTACTTTACTTTAAGCATGCAATTATAATTAGTTAAGTCAACCAAAAATGTAACGAGAAAGCTATTGAGGTCACGAGATCAATTCCCGGTTTAAATTTCTAACAACTCACAGGACTGATAACATGGATATTGAATATAAATTGTTATTTAATCGGCGTTTAAATTTCTAACATTCACAGGACTGATAACATGGATATTGAATATAAATTGTTATTTAAAGTAATATATAGGCCTATCATTATATAATTAAATCATGCAAAATATTGTAGTCTAATGCTGTGGATTATGATAATTGCTTATGGGTGAAATCAAAATCCAATGAAACTACTCCAGATAGCCTACGAAAAGATGCTTGAGTAACTTGAATATAAGTTATATTCAAATTAGCCGCAAGAAAATAATGTTCAGCGTAGAACATTTTTAAGCCAGTGCTTTGAGCTAAGGCGGCAACCTTGTCGTATTCATTGACCCCTGCGAGCTGAGAGTTCTCATTGACGACAAACTGAGGCTACACACAGCAACTTCTCCTGTCGACTCATTGGCGACTTGTGATATTAGTTATATGAAACATGTTCCATTGTTTCTTCTTGGCCAATAATATAGTAATAATTAACAGTAGCTAGTGTTTGGTGATTATGTAATCACATAATGTTTTGATTAACTATATTGAATTCTGTAAAAACTGTAGAACTTACCAGTTATTCGACTCTATAAAATTCACTTTTCAACATTTATATTTACACTTAAATAACTTTGGAGTACCTTATCCGTAAATTATTCTATTAGAAGAGAAAATTAAAATGTGGAATCACCTTTAAAACAACAATTGATGTAACGATTTTACTGAAGAATACCTTTGTCTTTAACCGAAAGAATAGAGTATTTGTTGTACTTGTAAATTTTATAATTAGTAATACCATGACACTTTGAGGAATTCTGTGTTTAGCTGTGTACATTGTTAATGTCATACATGGCAAGTTTCGTAACTTTGCTGTTAGAATTTTACTTATTTTCTAAACAAATACAATCTTATAAATGTGCATGATAGAATATTTTTCTAAAGCTCTATTCAGATAGTGTGTTAGGACATCGGTTGATGCAATCAACTTTTGCATGCTGAGATTTTTAAAACTTTTGCTTACTAACGTCAAATCAGGAACATCAAAACATGTGTGATTATTAACTTCCCTAACTTTAGATTAAATTTTTATATTTCTACGAAGCTAGTTAGCAAGTAGGCCTATACGTCTAAGCAGTATAAAGTGATATTTATGTATAAAATGTTTTAAAATATTTTAGCGAGAGAAACTGTGAAGATAATATTGAATGATAACCCGAACTGGTAAATTTCTCAGAGGTTACAGTAGGCCTATGGGTCTACTTCAAGAATTGTTATCAATCTAACGGATTTTAGAATTTAAGTCACATATGGAAGACGAATATGAGAGTCTACCGCAAAACAGCACTCCACAGACCCATATGATGGCAGGGGCGGCTGCGGGAATGATGGAGCATTGCTTGATGTATCCTGTCGATTGTGTAAAGGTTCGTAAATAATTTTATATGAATTAATTTTATGGCCAGTTAACCAACAGGCTGTCTCATTTTGTGTTTATTGCAGTTCATTGAATTAATTATTATTCAAATTGTCCTTTCCAGAAAAGGAACGTGAACCTTTTTCTTTTTAAACTTTAGATATGTATTCTGGCACTGGTGATAGTGCTTAACAACTTGTAATAATCACCTCGACATTGTGTAGCTGTCACTGCTGACTGCGGCCTTCTTCATGAGATATATAGGCTTTTGCTCTTAAGTTTTCTCCAATATAAACAATTATGCTGACTTATGACCATATTTAATGAATTTTCTAAATCACGGGTTTTTTCTAAAGTCTCTGTTGCGGCTTATGTGCACTTTTGTTTCAATCAGTATTTAAGAAATTTTGTGCTGTGATTATTTCATCAACAAAACAAGAATTTTATTTGTTGACCCGTAGTTTAATTTATTTGCAAGTTAAACCCACAAAAAGGGAGTCAGAGTATTACTGTTAGATGACCACTGTATTGTATTTTACTATTTGTTGTATAAATTGGTGTACTTACTGGACATTCAATAAGCTGAGTTATTTGATAGAATACTTTATGTTATTTTAGACCAGAATGCAGGTGCTGATGCCAGATCCTCGCGCAACGTATCGCAATGTTGCTGACGCTTTTTATCAGATCGTTCGACACGAAGGAATCAAGACGACACTGAGGGGTATCAATGTAATGGCGTACGGCGCAGGTCCGGCACATGCCATGTATTTTGCTTCCTACGAACAAGTCAAGAAACATCTCAGTCGTTCTGATTCCGGGAACCACTTGGTGCATGGTATGAGGTCTTTAAAATTATCGTAGGGTTGAACTGCTGTATATCTAACAAAGTCTTATTTACTAGTCATAAACGTGCAGGACTTTGATTCTCTTCTCACAGTCGTCCATCCACAGCAATTGCAGTAATCATCCCAATTATACTCTGTCTTCTAGTACTACCTGGGTAATTCCATGTCAACTGGTCCAAATTCTGAACTGGTCCCTGGTGACCATCTCAGATTTGCCTGAAATTTATGCCATGTGAGGAAAAATATGTCACTAGGCTAGATGTAAAATTTTAGTTAAGTTGGTTCACCGGTTTTTAAGTTATGACAATTTTGGTGACCCCACCATTGGTCGAATTTTGTATGAAAATCAAAATGTGTCCAAAATTTTCTCAATTTTGAAGGGCCACATCCCAGTTAGTTCTATCCAATTTGCAAGAAAATTTGCCAGTATACTATATATTTGTGGTGTAGTTGCAGAATATGAAGTCAAAATTCATGTCACATATATATCTTGGTTGCTATAGCGATCCAAATTTGACCAAAAATGAAGGTAAAATTTTCAAAAAGTGTGACTTTGGAATTCTATAAATTTCATAATGTGTGCAACATCTGTAGATTAATTACCCTTTTATTAGTACTTAACAGTGCATAATTTGTAGCAGTTGTAGTGCATTTACTTTTTATTTATTTATGCACACTTGTGTAATTATAATATACTGATTGTATAGATGTAGTCTAATTCTGTACATTGTATGCAGGTACAGTATAGTTTGCAAGTATGCGGTGTATGTTAACTGTTGTAGTACTGATTATTTCAGGTGTTGCTGGATGCTGCGCCACAGTTTTGCATGATGCTGTCATGAACCCAGCCGATGGTTTGATTTCTCTTGATTTTGCTGATTAAATTACAACTTATGAATATGGAATGCAAAATAATTTTTGGACAATTTTTAAACTGTTGAGAGCACATATTAACGTAAAATTAATTATAATGATTGAGCTACTTAAGGCAGTATATTTATAATCACTTCTGCTAGAATATTAATTCCCAGGAGTTCAGGTGATAGTTATTAGAAATCAAAATGACACTCAATTTTATATAGCAATCATATTGAAATAAAAGTTATTAAAAAGTAATTTATCTGTGAGTTTAAATTGAACGACTGCAGCAGACTCTTGTCCTTATTGTGTCCGGGTGATTGCTGAATAGAGTGTTTAATATGTGTGTCCTGGAGGTAATAAAGAAGCCTAAGAACTCAGTAGCTGTACTTGTTTTACCAGAAAGACCCCATTAAAGTTGACTAATTGAAGCAAACTGGTGTTTTTAGTGTGCATATAGCGAGGCTTATAAATAATAATGTATGTGTCATGGGTCCTCCACTTTAAAGAGGAGAGGAGACAGAAGAATCTGGTCTATTCAGTATATATAGTTGTTATTTGTTATTATTAGGCTTTTAGTGTACGCATGTACAATATATTAGTATATTACATATGGTTCTGCAATGAGATTCAGTCCTGAAGTGTATGCATGGTAATAACAAGTTCTGAGTCTACACAATAATGAAATAGCAGTATAGTAGAACTATGCTAATTACTTGTATTCTAATTTAATGCTATTTTCTATTTTCCTCTCTCAAAACATGTCAGTGGTGTGGCATTTTGACAAGTCAACCTATGAATTAATGAACCTACTGATTTGCAGTCGTACATCTTACAGAGTTGCTACCTGCACCGTGCAGCATTTATCACTTTAAAGTAATTACAACTGCTTAACTTTGTAGCTACTGTATATATACTATTTAATAACTTTTCAATTTAAGTATTTTTCTTGTGTTATTTCTGTGTAAACAGTGATAAAACAGCGAATGCAGCTATATAACAGCCCCTATGCCACGTGGAGGGTTTGCGCTATGCACGTGCTGCGCACGGAAGGTATCGGTGCTTTCTATCGAAGCTATTCCACATCTCTCACCATGAACGTACCTTTTCAGAGCCTTCATTTTATCCTCTATGAACTCTGTCAGGATATATTGAATCACGACAGGGGCTACAATCCCACGTCTCATATAATCTCCGGTGCTCTAGCCGGCGGTGTAGCAGCTGGAGCCACTACGCCGCTGGACGTGTGCAAGACGTTGCTCAACACTCAGCAGCACTGCCGAGAGACCTGCTCCAGCGACGTCGCCTCACGATACGTGTCTGGAATGACCGAGGCTTTTCGAACGGTGTATCAGTATCGAGGCATTCGCGGATACTTCAACGGTATGACTGCGAGGGTTATTTATCAGATGCCTTCCACAGCTATATCCTGGTCTGTCTACGAATTCTTCAAGTTTCTGTTGACGAAGAGAGAGGATGGGGAGACAGGGGGAAGAAAGTTGAGTGAGGAGGTGAGTAAGACAGCTGCATCAGCTGTGTCAAAGGTTCAGCTGCATGTCGCAGCTGCTACCAAATAAATAAATATAAATACAAATAGATTTTATTTAAAAAATAAATAAAAATCGTAGATCTATGATATCTTAGTATTCTTAAGGATAAATGATGACAATGCTGCTTCTAATAATAATAAATAATGGAATTCTGGATTATGTCTCTGTCCATCTCATTCATAGTTAGATAATGTTGTTGTTGTGCTGAGAATTTTCAGATGAATTAGAAATACATACAAAATTTAAACCATTTATTAGCTATATAGCTATACACATGTATATATACATGTATGTATTAGCTGTATACATGTAGTAGCTATATGCATTTAGTAGCTATGTACATGTAGTAAGTATATACATGTTGTAGCTATATACATGTTGAAGCTTTATACATGTTGTAGCTATATACACATGTAATAGCTTTATACATGTAGTAGAAATATACGAATTAATAAGTTAATACTTTAAATAGGTCACTTACTGGAGATGCTTTTCATTTAAACATACATGCTAGATAGAATTTGTTGCTATCAATGCCTCAATGGCTTTTGTGCTATAATTAGGCTGCAAAGTTATTTTCTTAATATATTTGTTAATACGATGCCACAAATTTCAACGAATGGATAAAGTACAGGGAGGACTGGAGAAAGTCTGTTCGTATCCCGACCCTGGTTAAACTGGGATTAAGGGAAGATGATGATGATTTGTTAATACGATAATCCTTAGCTGCTGAGGGTTTGCTATATATAAATACTAATGTGGTCTTTATCTTAAATTAAGTTATTTAAATTTCAGTGGCGTAAGAATTAATTTTACTCATCATTAACTTGTATAATCTTTACCCTCAACAGTTTTACATACAACAGTTTTAACATACCAGAGCGTGAAATTAAATTTTAAGTGCTCCAGTTTCTTGCATTCTTATTTAAAAAATACATTGTTGCCTGCAGTCGTATATATATGAGCAGTCAAGATGCTCCTGTAAAGTATTACTAACTACAAGAGAAACTTGAGGCTATACTTTAACAGAGAGTATTGCTAAATATCAAAGGGGCAGAGTTTTTGTCATCTTAACGTAAACTACTTGAGTAGACCTACACAATGTTCTTGTTAGTCAGAATATATTGTCTTACATTGGTCACTGGTTGGTTAACTGGGTCTGTTTAATGTCAAATGAAACCAGGAACTGTTTGATTCACTTGTGATCTATATTTTGCGTTTGCAGTGTGTATTGTTAAACAGAAGTGTACAAGAAAGTAATAGAACTTGACATGCTGAAATGTTTCACTAATTTAGCATGTTTACTAAATACTGATCAATTTTATAACAAGTATTGCTTAGAAATACTAAGCTTTAAATGTTAACAGCCTAATTAGCTGGACAGGACAAAGTTTTGCATTTCCTCAAATATATTTAAAACATTTCATACCGTATGAGATACTTTAGGACTAAATAGTTTAGATATTCTGTAGAGTTGAAATGGTTTTATAAAAGAGTTATGGTATATGTATGGCATTAAATACTGTAAAAGTCTTCACATTTGTGTAACATATAAGTTATCAAGTGAAATGTCACTTAATAAAGTTACTAAACTTAATCGATATATATTTAAAAAGGGTGTAAAATCTCTACGAATTGAAAAATGAAAGAGATAATTGATGGTATACTTTCTGTAACTTGTTTAAGAAGAATTGGAAGTTGTTTTTGTGTTGCTTAGGTATTAACAGATTTATCAATTTTGTTGGTTTGCTGAAGGTCACTTGAAATGGTGATGTGATCTTTTGGCGTATTCAACAGGCATTTGATTATGGTTTCTGTTACATGTTCTGTATTGTATATATGCTATTCAGCCCATGTTGGACTTGAAAACTTTAAAATATTTAATTTAACTGAGTACAGCATGTGTTTCTTAATGCCGGCTACAACAGATACTGAGAATTTCAATGTAGATCACAGGAGAACCCATGATGTTCTGTTTAAAGGTATTTTAAAAGCTTAGCTGCTGTGATGGGATCAAAGTGTTGATCCTGTGGAAAACTTTGTCGTATTTGTTTGATTTTTGATTGGAGACTCTTAGCAGGAATGTGTGTGTTGGACCTGTTATTCTGCAGAATGCTAAAGAGATATATTCTATGTGTACGTTACATAGACATTTACAAGTCATTGCTGGCCCTGTTTGTAGTAATATTGACTATTGAATGCACTTGATTACCTTCTGATTTGCCTTGAAAACGTAATAAATTTATGTAAGATCTGCATGTTTAAATAACTTTTGGTGTAGCTATACGACCGGAATTAAATTAATTGTATTAGTTTGAATGTAAATTTATTAGAATTACAATTGTTATGAGGGTGCAGGTGAAAATCTGAAAAGTTAATAATTTTATAAAGATTTTAAGCTAAAATGTACTGATTGATTACAATAAATATTTTGACTTTGACTTGAGGACTAAGTATTTTGACAAAACCCGGTGATATAATGATCAATGGCAATACGTGTTGTTGGGTTTACGTGGTTGAAGCAGGTAGACAGTGAATATGTGACGAATTTTATCCCAGCTTATGATCTTAATTTTGTGAATTTACTCAGTTATCTGATGGTAGGTTTAGAAGATGCAGACATGTAACTTTAGTGTACATTTATACTGTTGTTTAATGCTTCTTGTAAGACACTAGTCTTTGTTATTTAGATGGCATTAAAGTTTGATCCATTTCTGCGCCAGATTTAAACCAGCATTAGTTTAACGACTTAGGCGGCTGACGTTTCCAGTTGATTTTATTATTGACACTTTTCATGAGGATGAAAAAGCATTCAGTTAAGTTTTAATGTGATATCATTCACGATTCAGTAATCTCTCACAAAAATGTAATTCAGTAGAATGGAATGGAATCACTTCAGTGGAATTTACTGTTAGTCCTTATCGTTTGATAGATATATAAAATGTAGTCTAGTTATAAATGATTAGAAAATGCAACAGGGGCCTTGATGCAAGTATATCAAGCAGTCTTTGCAATTAACATGTATATATGATAATAAGTATATATACTGTAACCGATGTATATAAGAGTATTAGCGTATTGTTTTATTTATTTGTGCCCAGTGATGTTCATCAGAAGAGATCTCGAGATTTTTAGTCTCGGCTCTGGGCGGGTAACAAAGTCTCTTGTGGCACGAGTCTGGGGTTGTTTGTGCTCCATTTCACCGACTCGATTAGAGGATTAAACGTGGCAGGCGATGTTGTGCACTACCATGTATAAGAGTGAAATTAATATATGTGGCGTTATCTATATAGTACATGTATGGGCTGTGTTTTCTTATATAAATGAAGTTATCATGTTGAAACGATGAGGTTTTGATTATTTCGATAGATACTAATATATAGGCTTGCTGTAGTAATAACTGTCGTTAACATCTCTTAAATAGAACTTTAATAATATAATTAGCTAATAGATTTTTAGTGATAAAATACGTACATATGTTCTTTGAAAATGTAAAAATTTGTAGAATTGTTTTCTTGGAACTGTTTTACTATGAATTCCTGAATTGCCTTATATTGTAACTCATATTTAACTGCGTTTTCTACCTTAAGGAACTTCACAATGGTTGAAATATTTAAATATTTGAGTTTTTTAACATTTAGCATATTTTAACTGATCTAATTGTTTAAAAGGTCTACAATTTTGAAACCAGCCTAATGTACTCAAGAGTTGTTAAAGGCAAATAAGTCAAATTTAAATTTCTTCTGATTGAGTTCTAATATTTTTCTTAAACTCAAGTTAAATGACTTTCCCAGTACCTCCTATTAGAAATTCATGTCTAGATTTGATCCTGTTTATAATTGCATCACATTATATGTACACTGTGTTTTTTATAACTGATACCCCAAATTGTTTTAACAATAAATTCGCAAAAGTTGACCAATGCTCTTGAAATTTACAGCACTTGACCAGCAGTCAAATCTACAAAAACGTAGATAAATTTCGTTTGAATATCTTTAATAACGTGACGGTTATAGTTTCGCGAATATAAGTGGGGTCAGATACGAAATTTCCAATACAGGATTACGGGCGTGTTACATTTAGCGTAGATTACCTCTATAAAAATACTAGCTAACACGCAATATAAAATTTCTGCTAATACTATTTTGAAGAGCAATCATTTCTTTTCAAAACGTCGTAAAATACGTGCTGATATGTTCTTAATTGACAAAGTTATTGAACTTTTAATGCATGCAATGCAAGTCTGGCTACAATTGCTATCATCGCAGCCACTGCAGCGGAGTCCTCTTCTTCGTTTATTCTCTTTATGCAATGCATGCATAAAAAGTTCAATAACTTTGTCAATTAAGAACATATCAGCACGTATTTTACGACGTTTTGAAAAGAAATGATTGCTCTTCAAAATAGTATTAGCAGAAATTTTATATTGCGTATTAGCTAGTATTTTTATAGAGGTAATCTACGCTAAATGTAACACGCCCGTAATCCTGTATTGGAAATTTCGTATCTGACCCCACTCATATTCGTGAAACTGTAACTGTCACGTTATTAAAGATATTCAAACGAAATTTTTCTGTTTTGTAGAATTGGCTGTTTGTCAAGTTCTATAAATAACAAGAACATCGGTCAACTTCTTACGACTTTATTGTTAAAACAATTTGGGGTATCAGTTATAAAAAACACCGTGTATATATAAAATAGCTTGTTTAGTTGTAGTGTTTGAAAATATTTTGTAATTTTATATATATATACAGTATATACTGTATATATATATATATATATATAGGAGAGAGAGATATATACTGCTAAAGACTTTATCGTTTCGTGTTGATAACAACAAGTGTTGAGTGTGTTTATCTTAAATGATTCATTATTGTTGTTATATTATATTAATCAAATAAATGTTATTAATTAGTAGCAATCGTGTAATTAATTAGTTTAAGTTGTAAGGTGTAACAAACTATGGTTAACTATTAGCTATTTTGTTGCGTTCTTTTGCCATTTATAGTTAAAGTAAAAGTAAGCTGGCATTGTAGACTATACAAGTCTATTAAATTAATCGATATTGTAAACTCAATTGGTCTAAAATAGTTCAGTTTTACTTATAGAGCTGTTTCGTTTAAGATAATACGAAGCGTTAAGCTAATTGAAATTGGGACGGGATTTAGCACACTCGATTTAACTGCGAGTCAGTTGAACGAAGTTAAGCTTCATCGCGCTGGTTAGTACTTTGTGGGCGACCACCTTGGAAGACCGAGTGTTGACAGCTTTGAAAAAGAATCCCGAGGGTGTTGGAAGGTTATTCTTAAATCTGCGCCGGCTGCAATTGATACACAACAAAAGGCAATGATTACTAATAACCATGAAGAGGAATGGAGGAAATAACGAAAACTACAAAAACAGAAACCTAGAAAGGAAAGTATGTAGCGCATGCGGTATGTCATGTGTGTAACTATACGAACAAAAAATAATAAAAAATTCAGGGGTAAATGTTTATTTTTATTTAAAGTGAATCCGTATGTTTAAGGTTACAAACGTTATATGATGTGTGCATGCTGTTGCATTCTAAGTGTATGTTTCTTTTTTTCCATAATTAATTACACAAGCCCTTATATACTGTTACTATATAGTTGATCAGTTACAAACTCAATTTATTGTAATCATATAATTTTTTCTCATTTCTTGTTTTAATTTTTGTCATTTCTCTTCATATATCATGGTTTAGTTGTCGGTGGTGCTCGTTTCACAAGGGACTTGTAAACTAGCCCAAGCCGATTTTTTAATCTGTTTATGTGTATTGTATAATCGTTTTTGTATGTTTCTTAAAAGGACATTTTGTAAATAAAACTATTTCAAAATGCGATTTTGATTTTGTTGTTATTGTTATAGTATACAATTTTTATGGTGCAATTAAAGTTTAAGGATGAAAACAAATTTATAGTCTACGGAAGTGTAATCATTGCCCTCAAAGCAGTTGTCACTCATGAAAGTCACCCATGAGAGGATAGATATGCAAAGACTTCAATTAATTGGAAGCCAAACCAAGGAGAAAGGAAAAGAGAAAGATCTAGGAGCATTTGGTTCAACACGATCAAGAGAAAATTTGAGAACAATGATCATTTCATGGGAAGAAGTTTTGAGGGATGCTATTGCTAGAAACTAATGGAGGAATGTTGTCGCCTTGCGTTCTGTTCAGAAAGCAAGGAATTGTTGATGATGAAATGATAATGCTTTCGATTCTCTTACTGTGTATCGATTCTATGGAAGTCATGAAGATTTCTGATCATTGTAAGAAACTGAGTCATTTAAAGGGATCTATAGATTCCAAAGGATTTGCACATCTGCGGAAAACTATCTTAACTGACACTGCTGTAAATGATAATTTAAATTATCCTATTATATTTTGCACGGATGAAGGTGATACTATTACATGTAGATTTTACATACGTCACTAAGATGGTCTGAACAGGTAGCATCCCTTATACATGTATAAAGGTTATGCTATGCTATGTATATATGCTATGCACATTATCAAGTACGGAGCTCAAATTTAGGTTACCTTAGTCAATAAGTGTTCAGCCTTTTGGCTCTATAGATACAATTGAAACTGACAATAATTTACTTAAAGTTTCTTACCACTTCATTTCTAACCTGTCTTTGTAGTGCTTTGTCAAAAGGTGGATGGTAACAGGTAGAAAAAGTCAAACGCGCGCTGGTGTAGAATGATTTTCCGTAATAATATTCAGCACATTGTATACCAGTTTTTGAGCGCAGTTCAGATTCTTAATTCTTCGCTTCAGTGGTTCTAACGTTATTGCTATCTGTCAGTAATATTTCCTCACTGTAGAACTCTAGGTGTCCATTCAGTTTTACTGCACTAAGAATTTTCTCCCCTCTTCGTTTAGTGGACTGCACTAAATTCTAAGAGAGTGAGGGGCCCGAAAATATTTTATTTTCTGGACAGTGTCCTCATTCTTTTAGTTGCGCCCACGCCTCCGGGACTATTAAGTTCAATTTTTTACACAAGCCATTTTTAACTCCATATATAATTATATTTATACCAAAGATTCATACATACAGATATTATATCTAAGGACACAATGAAAATAAATTATTTCGACGGCTGGTATGGATGCGCCACTACTGCGCTATTCTCGATCTAACTTACTCTTCAGTCTACTTAGAATGTCTAAATAGCGTAGAGGTAACGTCATGAAGTTTTAAATGACAAATCCTAAGGTGATTTGAATCCTCATGGGTTCGAATCCCGGTCGCGCTGATCTGAGAGTAAAATCTCGGACATTCACTGGACTGGTTACACGGAAAATGGTCTAAATTGCCTAACGGATTAAACATGTGGTTTTAATGTGATAGATATCAACATAGTTGATTATTCACTATAATGAGTGTTTACTTTTACTTTTTTACTTAATTTACTACTGCGTTCAGACGCTACTACTAGTATGAGCCTCAGACGCAAATTCTCTGAATTTCAAATCTTTATATAGACAATAATGCTAGAAAGCTAAATTTAACTCGACTGTCATAATGAAGTTACTTGTGATAATAATTAGTTCATAGCAATTTGGGCTGTTACGTGTATTAAGCTGCTTTCCCTGGCTAGACTTTATTCCCATTTGAAGCACTTACTACTAAAAAATAATTTGTTATGATTGAAGGCCATATTTCCATATCTATGGATTCCCAAACACAAAATATAAATATTATGATTTAGGCCTCTGTACTGATAACAAGTGGAATAATTTGTAACTTTTATATAAATATTTCTTGTTAAGTATGGAATTTATTTTTATTTTGTATTTCGGAAGTGCTAACAAAACTTGAATTTATAACTATTCTATATTATATAATGATATTTCGAAAGCTATAATTAAATCCCTTATGTCTACTTTTTGTGCTTATGCTTTCAAACTTGCAATGCTTTTCTTGATTCACTGATTGTAACTAACGTTGAATTTGGTTTTTTATTCTCTTGATGTAAGGGTCTAATATTTATTTTACACTATACTTTTTCGCAGATCAATGACTCTCCTATCCCTTTTTTTACACCAACCTTTTGCTTTAATAGATGAACTGTTTATTTGACGAAGGGAGAAGTAACCTTCTTTGAGCCAGAATTGCATCCAATAATTAGATCCTCTTCCTTTAATGCCTTATTCTAGGATTGGTTGTTTATTTTTTTAGATCATCATCAATTTTTAAACCTTTTGTACATTTTCATGGGGTTGAATAGGTTTATCTTCTTGAATTGATGGAAAATCTTAGAAACTGCTGCAAAGATGGATCAAATAAATATATAGCCAAAAAAATTTACATTTCAGATTGAATTATGTGGAAAACGGCAATCTGAAATCTTGTATTGACATTCTTATGAATGCAATAACATTAGTCATACACAATTTTGATGGTTCTACACTCACCTAGTCAGAGCCTTGAGTCATGGCAGAAAAGAAAATAATTTTGTATACTTGACTTGAAATACAGATTGTTCTCTTTAGTTAGGGTCTGTTCTCTGGAGTTAGGGTTCACTTATATAATATATTAATTTGAATATAAAATCAATCAAATTGTAGTTGCTTCTGTTAGAATAAGCGACATAAAGACTCCTAGCATCTCTACCCGTTTTTTAAATCAAGAATCATAGTGGCTCGGTCTTTCAATGTTCAAGCTCTTTCACGGTAACTACTCTTTTCAAAAACCTGTAAAAGTCAGGCAATTTGAAAATAGTCAAGGAAAAGTCAGAGAAAATGAAAAAAGTCAGTGAAAATATGGGAAGCAGAGTTTAGGCATATTTAATTTGTTCAGTATAAAAATATAAAAAATACCGAAAAACTTTCAGATGCATACGTTTGTAAAAATTGCATCTAGGCTATGTTGGCAATGATCAAAAGGAATTCTGACATTAATGGAAATACTTCAAAACCTTTCAAGATATTTGAAAATCATCTTACCTTCAGAAAATAATTTCTGGCATTATGACAATGCCAGAAATTATTTTCTGAAGGTAAGATGATTTTCAAATATCTTGAATATCTGTCAAATATCTGTCATAGAAGTCTATGGTGCAATGGCAATCAAAATGTCAAGGCAAACTGGATTAGTCAGGGAGTAATAGAGAATTTGATGTAGACTGGAGAGAGGTCACACTGAATTTGCTTTTGTATTCCCCTAATATGCAGATTACAGTTCAGAGCTAGAGCTTAAATTCTGATGCTCCGTTTGTAAATTAAAATGTTAATAGTAAATGCACCTCTTCATTCAAATGCACATAGCTTATATATATAGTTTAGTGTGATCTTGTTTGCATTGTATTTTTTTAATATAAAATATATTGATTTCTTGAATATTTATAGCAATTCTAGATCGTGTACATTTTTAACCCTGCAGAAATATGTAACTCATGGAATTTTATTCATCAAAGAATTGTTTTAGTGAAAATTTCGTGAACATAATTTTACAGCAATAAATTACATATATGTAATCATTCTACCAACAGTTATTAACTGATATAAACTGTTGCTGTTGATGATCTCCTTTGTGATAGGTTGGTTATTTTTTATTCACTTGTTTTAGTGACTAGTATAAAAGAAGCTATTCGAGTTATTTAAAACCAAAATAATGTTAGATTATATAATCTAACATTATTTTTATTTTAAATAACTTTGAATAGCAATAACTTCTTGCAATGTTGATATATATCAACATTGCAAGAAGCAATTAGAAGACAATAAATAAATTAAACATTGCCCTCTCATGTGATGTTGAGCAAAGGTCAGAAACATTGTTTTTATTAGAACAGAATTAAGATAGAACTCTGTGCTACTTAGCAGCATATTAAATTCCATTTCACATGCAAACGGAATTTTGCTTTAACTTTCATAGCACTTGGATAATCTTAAGTAATATCTCTCATCTAGATACTGTTGCTATAAGTATATACTGTTTATTGAATATTAAAGTAGTCTAATTAATACTACTGATATGTAAGCAATTTTTCAGTAAACATATTTATTAATTCAGTTGCTGATACTGGTATTTAAGACGTACATGTAGTTTTATGAATAGTTGCAGCAGTTTAATTTTCTATCACATTATAGTCATGTGACTCATGAACCTGTATTAGAACATTTACGAATTGGCAGTTGCATGAAAATATGCAACTGCAAATAAGAGAATATGTTTTAATATCTTTGCATGATTTTTAATAAATGATGAATTTGATTAAAATTTTAAGTTAGTTCTTATAAGTTTACTAATATTTGAAATTTAGCTCAGATTTTTTAAAATTTAGTTCATTCTTTCTAAATTCATTATTTAGATTCCTTTTTTTCAATTCGTGATTGTTGTCAAAGTTGCTATAATTAGAGGTTTCTGGTGTGGATTGGTAATTTTAATAGTAATGAAGTAATGCATTCATGTACAATAGTAATTTTGGATCTGTATATAGACCCTGTAACATAACATAGCAACACTGGGTCAGAAAGAACAATTGCTTGTTTGAGAAAGGATGTAATGGAACGCAGCAATATGTTTCCTAAAATGCTAATAAATATAATAAATATGCTCAAAGAAAGCATACTTTCATTTTGTAGTACACTTTTAGAAGGTTTCAGTCTCGTAGACTGATTGCTAATTTTTCATATATAAGCAGTGTAGCCAATAGCCATACACTTCTATAATTATTTTATGGGACGTGATGACGTCCCTGACATCATCCTTGGATGAGGAAACAGACGTTAAACCTTTATTGTTGTTATTTATTATTATTATACAGTACTGGAATGTGTTGAATAGTTTTTCATAGACATCCCTGAAGTTGTACCATGTGTAATATTGTGTGTCTGATATAACAATGTATGACTGGCATATTAATATGAAGATAGTACTAGGCATCCAAAGGACCAAAACCTGTGTGCATGTGCCATTATACACTCTGCTCAGTATGCAGGATTTCCTGAAAAAGTGGATCACTAATTTTAATCTTACTGCAATTCTTCTTTTTCTTTGCATTAATCCCGCTTTTTTGCAGGATCCGCTTTAATTTTACTGCAATTAAAGGAGTGAAATTAAATGAGCATATTTATATTTTAATATTCAAAATTTTTCTGTTGGTTTTTATACTAGGACTGTAGCGTAATTAGCAAAAATGTTTTCAACCAAATGTTATCAGCTAATTCAATCAAGTTATGGACTATTTAGTTTCCGTAACTTCTAGAATAAGCTTTGGTAGATTAAGTAAAGACCACTTAAATACTATTTTTTCTTAAGCAGCATCTGTCATGTATTCGAACAGACTTGACCTTTTTGCACTCCTTCTTATGTAAGAGCGTATTCAGTGCTACTCGTTTCTTATAGCAAAACTTTCTTACAATTAAAATGTACCACGTGAGCTGTATAATATACAATACGCAAGATCGCACTTGTCAGTCATGTCTACTAATAAAATATATACTTTAAAACTTTAATTTGTGTTGCTTACGTCTATTATTCTTTAGTAATACAAACTTGTAAGTATAGCAAAATTCCATAAGGATGACCACTAAGTAAAATATATAATATGTAGTCTACTGTATATTTTCAATCAGGTCTTCAGAATATATATCTACATGTATTTATGTGAATATATATATGTATATATATTTATTTATTTATATATACAATTATACATGTATATATATATATATATATATATATATATATATATATATATATATATATATATGTATGTATATATATTGTATATATCTGTTTATCTTTATATCTCTTACTTTCTTTCTCGCCCTTTCATACTCTGTCTCTATAGTATTTCTCACTGGCTGATTTTGAGTGATTTCGATGATTGTGTTAAATAAATCTCAGTCCTGATTTATTCAGTTAACAAGCTATTCGTTTGTTTCTAAGAAATAAAAATGTTTCTTGCTAATTATTGTATATGCATAATTGTATATGCATGATTGTATACGCATAATTGTATATGCATAATTGTATATGCATAATTGTATATGCATAATTGTATATGCATAATTGTATATGCATAATTGTATATGCATAATTGTATATGCATAATTGTATATGCATAATTGTATATGCATAATTGTATATGCATAATTGTATATGCATAATTGTATATGCATAGGTTTACTGCTTCAGCTTTACTGGTAGTCACGTGAGTGATAAACTCTCGTAGCATCATCAGCTCATTCAGCTTAGTATGCCTGATACAGTGAATGGCTGTGAGGAGAGAGAGGTCACCTCTAGTGATTTATCTTGTGGACTCACATCACTTCCTCAAACTACGTCGCCTAGGAGAAGTTCACTGCTTCTGAAGAGTAAAGGAATGGGCGATGAAACTGTTGCTAAGTCTTATAAGAGAGAAACGAAGCACAGGTATGTTGCTATTTCCATTTAGAAATTTGTTAACTGCTAGTAGAAATTTTACCTGAACAGCTGAAGTAGTTATTCCCTCTCAATTGTCACTTAATACAGGAATTTGGAATTAGAAAAGAATGCGAAATAGCAGAAAGAAAGCTAGCTTGCTTATGCCGACCTAATTATATAGGCCTATTGTGATCAATGTCGACTTCTAAATATTTTAACTCATTATCTGCAACTATTTAGCTCCTATCTATTGTACACATAAGTTGAAATAGTTTTTATAGTTGGATTAATAACTTTAGTTAGTGTAGTAGAATAGAAGTTTTAGCATGAATTGGGCAGTTATGTGTCTTATTCTAAAAGCGATTCTGATAGTTGCACTTCTTCAATTATACAACTATTTCTATAATTTTGTAATGATCGTTATTGCCTGCTTATCTGTTTCTATCGAAAGATGATTTGCATAAATGCTTAATTAGAGGTATAAACTTTTAATGCTGTGTCATCTTTTTAAATTATTTTGAAGTGCAGAACTTGGCATTACTGAGCTTGTTTACGACTATGTTGCAGAGTTTTTGTAAATAGAAGCTTACACTTACAGAAGATCAAATTCTATGGATTTGATATGGATTATACTTTAGCAGGTTTGACATTTTAAATACTTCAAACTATAAAAATAAATTTGTGCTTTTTAAGTTTTAATGAATTTATAATAAGATTATAATTTTTAGTGAACAAGGAAAGGTTTTGTTACACGTAGCTTACTATTTAAAGCTATTTATATCTATGCTATTGAATATCTTTTGATTTATGCGAATTTCTTATTTATATGATTTCTAATCTGCAAATTCCCTCCTGTTAAAAAAATTGAGATTTATTCCTATCATGGGTTGGATTGTAAGGAAGTAATTGTTTGCACCAATTTAATTTGCAATATGTTGAATTTATCTAAATGGTCGGAAAGGTTATGTCGCTGATAAATTAGCATCTATGCGCAACTATGGAAATCTGAACTCAACTCTTAAAAGAATTGATAAGTCTACAGACTAATCAGTTTATTTGGAGAGTTGGACTATTTATATAGTCTCATATCTTTAAAGTGAGGTATCTGCCTCTCTACTAGGAATCAAAAGTACGTGTATGATGCGGTTATCTTTTTAAGATAACTTAAATGAGCGCCCATCATATAAAAGGCGTTTTGTAGTAGTTGTATACTTCACAGAGTTAGTTCATACTTTACTCTATTGATTCAACTGATTTAGCAGTTATCGGTCTAAAGTTCAAGAGTTCACTAAGTTGTGTTTGTCTGTTAATATCTTAACTTTAATGTTTACCATTCAATTCCGACTTGATTTTTATTTTTTGACTTTATTACATTCGATAGTTTTGTAAGTCTAATTCGTCATGCATTTGTGTATGAAGTCATGGAGTTTAAGTTACGCTATTTTTCACCCGTGAAACTTTGTACCAGTTTAATATCTGGAAATTGTTTAAGTTTAGAGTTTTCGTGAAGCTATATGTATATCATCGGCAATTACGACTTCGTGACCTACAAGAATGTTGACAGGGGTTATGAGATGTTGTGTAAGATATTCGATCG
Organism: Enchytraeus crypticus; assembly: GCA_905160935.1. Lineage (NCBI taxonomy): Eukaryota > Metazoa > Annelida > Clitellata > Enchytraeida > Enchytraeidae > Enchytraeus > Enchytraeus crypticus. The sequence continues at coordinate 3,894,137 of CAJHZI010000463.1, forward strand.
CGAATCAGTATGTGCAGGGTTCAAAACTTCAATCCTGGGCTCTCCCGTCACTAACGTCGCTTTTGAGTGAGGAAATTGACGCTAACATTAGCTTTACCAGCTTTTAAATGTTAACTGCCGTGATGAAATTGACTGGGATTTGTAGCCGGTCGTCGTAGATTTTAATTTCGAATCTCTAAACGTTTGAGATTCAAAAATGTATTTATTAGTTAGAATCGACTCTTGCTTGTAGTGCATGCAGTAGGTTAAATTGATGAAAGATTAGTTTTAGGTCCATTTAATAGACGTTAGAATATGTCATGTAGTTGTAAAGTAAATCAGGTTACTTCAGTAATCTGTTCGTATGTATTTGACAAAGCATGCAGGTGATACAAGTTCGGCTCTTTGTCGCTCCATTCCAATTTATTGACTGAAAATTTGAGAACAAATAGAAATGAAGTAATTCCGTTTAACTTTCGAAGTTTTGACAGATTTAATACCGTCAGAGCATGCTGATCCTGCGTACATTTAATTGCATTGATTTAATTGTTCTTTGTTTAAAACTTGTTCTCTATTGAATCTGAAAAGCTAGCTGTCATAATATGCACATTGTTGCACTATCTAATAATCATCTTCATGAAAGTCATTGAACTAACGTTCCTCGGTGCATCCTTGTTAAAGACTAGTTTCCGAGTTTTTAATTGGCTCGATTTAGTAGACCTTTTTGTTGTTTAGCTCATAGAATTAGCTTTGGTTTTGTAGTGCTCGATGTTGTCTTTATTGACAGTGGCACTTGTTTTGTATTTGCAGTGATTTTGTCTTTGCTTTTCCTGCAATGGGAAATGATTTTCTGATTTGTTGAGGATACTCTTGAGCCTTTGATTATTTAAATAGAGCTAAAAACATTTTCGTTCGATCATGGGTAATCTACTAGGAATTAAGAATTTTTCTTTACTGTATGGTGTTAAATACTGAATTTGCCTAGGTGTGATGTACTTTATTAAACTGTAAACATTTTTTTCGTGAAAAAGTCGTATTAGGTGAGAAAATAATAGAGGTTGTTGCGATATTTTCTATCTTCAGCAATATTGAAATCTACTTGTCTGTACTTTTTTTAGATACATTTTTATACCTACACAGTACGATACACTGATATAAACCTATTTTATATCCACTGCCTGGAGCCAGTGGTGATGTCGGTAAGATATTCGACTGTGGATCAGTATGTGTATGGTTAAAATCCTGGACTCGTCCGTCACTGACATCGCTTTCGAGTGAGGAAACTAACGTTAAAAATAGCTTTTTTATAACTTTTTTACATATGTACATACATTATTCTTTTATTATTCCATCTATAGATTACACGCAAGACAAAATTATTAGTATCCACTATGTGTACTATTTTAAAACATTCCATAAGAAGCTGATATTTATAGTTGTACTGTAAATAGTAACCATACCACGAGCTGTAAGAAGATCAAGGTCTTAATGTATACAGTGTGTGGAAAGTTTTATCAAGGCCTGCATGTGTAGAATGCTTTATATCTCTCTATCACTGCTCAAGATGAAAAACATCTTGTCACTATCTACATGTACATGTGTTAAAGATATTTTACGTTTCTAAAATATATGCCTCCATATCTACCACACAGCTTGTTAAAGACTTGCAAATATAGATATAAGGGAAAGACGAGTATTAATCTAGAACAGAAATTCTGCTGTAAGGCAACAGTAAACTAATTTTCAAATGAACTTATTTTTGCTCATGTAAATCAGAAACTATTGCGCTAGTAATAATCAAAATATACATCAATGTTGAAATGAGAATCGTGATGACTTTTAATGCCACATTTTAAAATAGATCTTTAGATAGTTAGTTAGTTATCCAATTACTATGTATGTTCGAGATTTCACTCTCTGAGCCACGCGCCCTCGATTCGAAGTCCAGGTATTTAAATTTACGTGCGCGCTTATCAAGATCAGCGATTTAACTGTACTGTAGTTGCTTTATGCAAAAACTTATTTAAACCTGTAACCTACTAATCTATAGACTAAAGGTTTAATTCTAATCAGTTTCGTTTCTCTAAAGAACATTAGTGACGGGAAGGCCATGGATTGGAATTCGGCCTCTGACCCCTAAGACTTATCTACTAATAACTTCCGACTCCTAGTCTGAAACATAATAGCTCGTTCCATTGGCAGTCGAGGATTTTAAATTACTATTCTCTTTGAGCTGATCGAGTAGCTTGCTCGGTTAGGTACCCAGCTGCGGATCAGTAGGTCCAATGTTCGGTTACAGTGTTTGTTTCATCGTTGACATGCTATTGAGACTCTAAACTGACGTTAAGCTGTGTTTTTCCTTTTATCAGTGGAGTAAAGTAAGTCGTGCTCTGTAATAGTCATGCTGTGACAGTAATGTTGTTGTATTACTTGAATCAATCGTTGTTGAGTAGATTTACTGTTGATGTAACGAACAGCAGCAGCGGGAGTAGAGTGTAAGAATGTTGAGAGCTGCTCGGTGCTTCATCACTACATAGGAATGTGTAATCAGTGCAGCTAGTTCTTCAGTCTCCATAGCTGTTGATGCTCATGATTGCTGCTCATGATGGCTGCTCATGACTGCTACTTATGACGGCTGCTCATGACTGCTGTTCATGATGGCTGCTCATGACTGCTACTTATGACGGCTGCTCATGACTGCTGCTCACGACGGCTGCTCATGACTGCTGCTCATGACTGCTGCCCATGATGGCTGCTCATGACTGCTGCTCATGATGGCTGCTCATGACTGCTGCTCATGATGGCTGCTCATGACTGCTGCTCATGACTGCTGCTCATAACTTCTGATCATGACTGTTCTTCGTGACTGTTACTCATGATTGCTACTAAGGACTTCTGATCATGACTTCTGATCATGACTGCTACGCTTGATTAATGCTCATGATTCCTGCTCATAATCACTGCTCAAAACTGCTCCTCATGACTACTGTTTTATAGCGTGACTGCTGCTCAGTCTCGAGTCTTTTCGATTCTTTTAACTTCTCTGTAAATACTTCTGTGTGTCTAGCATCGCGCGCACCAATCAAATCGTATTTCATTTGGTTACTAGTAAATACTGACGAGAAATTACATGTAGATTGCTGCTGTGTGGAGATTTATATAGTGTTGAAATACTGTGATCGGTTTATCTACAGTTAAAACTAATGGATAATGGTAAACTTATTCCCACAATTCGTAATTAGCTTATATATGGATGTTTTCTATAGTGTAACGTGCATGGTAGCTGTTTAATATCTGTTCTTGACGTCGATTGATGCGAAAGCAAGCGAAATACTCGCTCTGATAACTCTTTTAATGAGTCTGAGAAAGTCAGTCCAAAAATGAAAACCAGGTAATAGAGCCTATGTATCAGTGTGTCTTTCATTGACTTTAACATTAACTGGTTAAAGATACCTGCGGCCGCCGAACCGGGCATTGAATTTTCATGTGTAGAATTTATTCAATTTCACTATATAGTGTTCATTCAAACGTCACTTCCAAGGTACATGCAGATGATACAGTATATCTACTCACAGTCTGATTCCACTCTCTTTCGGTAAACCGGAAAGTTGATTCCTTCACAAAGGCTCTGCCTTTTACCAGACATTGAAGTGTCTTTAACTTACCACAAATATAACTGCTCAGGTTTTTTTGTAACCTTTCTTAGTTTCTGCTTGACCAGTTTTAGTTGACGACACGCGCTGTCAACGGTTGTTCTGTTTTACGGACACATCTCTGTTAATTTAATAAAACATATTTGAAGATTTTTGTGCTTCGTTAGATTACCTGTATTATCTCTAATTCACCGCGTTGTTTGTTTCTTGTTTCTGTTCTCTAGTGTACAATTCACCCCAGTACGAGTCGATAGGGTTTAGACTGATCGTGTTTGTTTCTTGTTTCTGTTCTCTAGTGTACAAATCACCCCAGTACGAGTCGATAGGGTTTAGACTTATCGTGTTTGTTTCTTGTTTCTGTTCTCTAGTGTACAAATCACCCCAGTACGAGTCGATAGGGTTTAGACTTATCGTGTTTGTTTCTTGTTTCTGTTCTCTAGTGTACAAATCACCCCAGTACGAGTCGATAGGATTTAGACTGATCGTCGAGAGGCTGATCGCTATTGGTTATCCCGAGGCTGTCAGAGACTTCGAGTACGATCCCACATTCTGCGTCCGGTATGTCTGCATATAGACCTTTTATAATATGTAGTGGTAGCTCTGCTCACGTAGTAAACAAAGCCTAGTGGGAGTGTGGGGAGGGGTGTGTGAATGTATTGACGGCTGGCAATGCTCAATATATTAACATAGGTTTATTATCTGTTTCTTAATTTATTATCAGAATGGAATTTTTTTAAATTATAAAAAATATATTTCTTTTACGTATCAAATGAAGATAAGCATGTGTCTTAATTTACATATAATATATGTCAAGATAGAATATCTAGAGAGGATATATTACTGTATTACATTGCAGTTGCCTTCCGCAAAATGATTAAGTTTATTCGGTGACGGTTACGCCTACAACGAATGAAAAAATATGGGGTGATTTTTCACAGTAAACACTTTTTATAAAAGGTCTATAGAGCTACTATCTATCCCAGTCATCCTGCGGCCATATGTGAAAATTTTAGTCATGGATCAGCTAATCTTTCTCATCTCAACGGAAAATCGATTTTATTGTCCATTTTTTCCACTGTCAGTGATAGGTAGGGTTATTGATTCAAATCGCATAGCTGTTCGCAGCATTGGTTTCTTCAGTCGATGAACCGAGCGGCTCATCATTGATTATAGACTGACTCGTTTAGATCTGATTAGCTGATTTCAAATAGCGTAGGGGTAACGTCATGAAGTTTTAAATGACAGATCCTGATGTGAATTGAGCCTTCGCGGGTTCGCATCCCCTCTGCGCTGATCTGAGAGTCAAATCTCGGACATTCACAGGACTGGATACACGGATAAAGGACTAAATTGCTTAACGGTTTAAACATATGGTATTAAAAGTGATAGATATGGACATAGTTGATCCTTTCACTATATTGCGTGTTTACTTTATAACAAAATCCTAATAGGCTGGGTGTATTTGAGCTCAATCACATTTCAACTGACGCTAAAGTTCTAACGGTTCAGTATATGGTTTTTAGTTTCTGAGGTATCAGTTGTTAAAAATGCAATTTCTGTATTGCATTTATGTCACTGAATGTCATGATTTTAAATTGTTGTTTCAGCGGGTTATGGTTTGACACAAAATATGGGAACCTTTTGAAAGTGGATGCTTATGGAAATGTTCTTGTTTGCGTTCACGGCTTCTACTTTCTTAAGCCGTAAGTGCAATTTCATTCCTTCATTTTTATCTGATTAAGTTTAGAATACAATGTCTTGAAACTATCTGACAAAATATTACGGTGTCTAGTTGACTGTGTGATTGTCACGTATTTTTTCTTTGCTCAGAAATTAACAGAAATTCCCTAATGTTCCATTGGGAATTTTCTTTCTTATGTAAAATTTGTGTTCATGAACTTGAGTGAGTATCAAAAGCTCTTCAAATTTCAAACCAGCTCATATTTCGAGAGAGCGTGGAATGCGTTATCCATGAAGTAGATGGAGAAGTGTAGTTTGTCTGCAGATTAAAAATCAATATCGAGCTGAGCCGGTAGCATATATTGCCATGTTGTTTGACAGCGAATCAGTAGTTGCAGGGTTCAAATCTAGTATTCTCCCCATTCCTCACAGTACACAGATATGATTGCTAAAGCCTGATACTAGCTAGTTATTTAGCAACTGGCTGTGTGAACTCGATTAAGAATGTTCGAACGTTATGCGAAAATACTCACATCAGTATGACCGTTATAAATTTAAGGATCAAACGATCAGTTTATTAGAAACGCAATAACTTTATTGGATCTCAACAAATTCTATCATTGATAAAATACATAAAAATTGGTATATATTTGGAAATTCATCGGAAATTTCGTTCGTCGTCTCTGCAAAATCCTCGCTGTAGGAAACAGATGGCTTTATTCATGGCAAAGTACTGAAACATAATGATGTGCGTGTTTAGATCTGAAATCCGAGCTCTGTATCCAAACAAATTTGTTCAGTTGGATGAGTCGAGAATTCATGTGCTCAACACGCTCTTTAATCTGCCCGGTAAGCTGTTCTCTCTGTTTTCTGTATTAGTAATTAATTAAATTCTAATTAATTAATTAATAAGAATAATTAATTAATTTTAAATCTGTCTTATATTGTAACCTGCTCTCTTTGTGTTCTCTATCAATACAAACTTAATTCTTTCTTATATTCTATTACCTTTGATTTTGTAATTAATGCAATCTTTGTAGTATAGATAGTATATTCTATTAGCTTATTTGCGTTCTGCTACTTGCGAATCGTTGGTTGTATTTAGACGCATAGTGTGTGTTATTAAGGCATCATTTAGTTCTATGAAGATTCTGCTGTATTACATTATGAGACGTTTGTATTTGCTGCAGAGACATATATGCTGGCCTGTCTTATAGACTACTTTACAAGATCTCAAGAATTTACTAAGTGAGTTTCAACAATAATTATGTAAGGTTTTTGAAAACGAATATCCGTGGCGCCTCGTCGAAACAGCTTTGCATGCTTCCGTGGAAAATTTGTTGTTAAAGCATTTCAGAGTGCTGAAGATTTATTTTAATGACTTGCTTTAACTTAGCTTCTGTTCTCTACTTATCTAATTATTATATTATTTTCATAAAAAGGTCAGAAATGGATTTGAAGGTTTTGTCTGCATGGCCGGTGAATCGATTATAATTGAGTATAATAAGACTACTGAGTACTGACTACTGATTAATCGTCCCTGACATCATCCTTGTATGAGGAAGCGGACGTTAAACCTTTATTATTATTATTATTATTAATATTATTATTATTATTATTATTACCAACGAAAACTTATATAGCAGTGTCATGGCCGAACTCGGTCTTCGAGACTACTTTACAGGAAGAGTTCAATTGTAATCATAAGCTGAATAACAATTACAATTAAATTAATATCTAAACTAGTAAAAATTTCTACATATGAGCGGAACTTTACGCTATCCAGCAACACTCATTCCAGACTTTATAATACAAAATACTCATAATAAACATACATTCGGGAATAGTACTATCATATAGAAAAACTACGCGACCACAAAAATGTTTTCACACCACGACGGAAAGCTAAATAGTTAGACTCATGTCTTAGACTGTTAGGTGTCAAACCATTCAAACGAAAGCCGCGGCAGAAGACCAGGCTCAGTCACCTAGCGAGGCATTTGTTTTCGGCCGAATGAGATGACTCGAACCATCTGACCGAAGACCGTGACGCTGACGAGCCTGAGAAGCATAGTGAAGGTCAGAAGAGAGATATTCTGGCCCACAGCCGTGCAGTGACCGCCACGTTAGGCATGCAATTTTAAAAGTCACCCGTTCACGTACCCTCAGCCAATGCAGCTGCATTAACAGTGGAGTGACGTGATCTCCTCTTCTACCGCCATGGATAAGTCTCGCTGCTGCATTCAGAACCGTCTGATACCTATTTAAGTGAACACCCGGTATGCCATAGATAGTGGAGTTACTATAGTCGAGTCGTGATAATACTAAGGTGGATACTAATGTCTGAAGTATTGGTCGTGGTACCGATTGACGGATGCATCGAAGAGCCCTGAGTACGCCGAAACATGTACAGACAGTTCTCTTAATATGAGAGGTCATCATAGATGAGTATTGCCTAATTTATCATTGGTCTTTTACTGATATGTAGTGTTACTGATATGTAGTGTCAAATCTCTATTCTTGTAAAACAACTTTTCCGTGTATGAAAAGAGTTTCTAATTTTATTTTGTTTATGCAGCTATTTAGCATGCAGTATAGCGAATAGTTGTCCATATCTCAATTGATTTATTTGCAGTGAATCAACGGGAGTGAAGTGTGGAGAGCTGTACATGTCTTTCAGGTCCATATTTCAGGACTGTAGGGATGCCATGGATTGGGTGCATAGCCAGGTATCAATCAGATGCTTTATTAACGTATTGAATTTAACTTACGGATTAGAATTAGTGGCAAATTCTCTGAAAATTTGTAGTTTTAGCAAAACTATTTAAAACTTTACAATAAAACTTGGGCAGCTATATAAGTCGAGATCTTACTCTATGCTGCTGGAGACATTTGTATTCGACTGATTTCTGTGATTTAAAACGGGTAAATTATGATTTAAACATTAAGCAATAATTAATTAATCTAAGAGTAATTGTATTTGAATAAGAATATCCTTTGATATGTCTAATTAGACAGGATTACTTACTCTATTTTCTTGATATTGATTTATATTAGTCTGATTTATGCGTTTTTCATTGTGCCATGAATTCGGTACAGAAAATATATATAATTGATTTATAATTGAGTTCACAATTAAGTCATGTTTTAGACATTTTTCAGTTGCATTTAGAGCAATATGATCCGCAATGGTTTGTTTGATTTGTTGTTTTGATGCTTTAGGGGTCTCTCAAGAACATAACAATTTCCAATCTGAACGAATATGTACATAAAGATCCCAACCTTCCGATACTTCTTGATAGGTCTGTATGACTGTAGTTAATGTACATTTATTTAATATGCTATTACTTAGTAAGCATATATTCCGTAGGCTTATTTTTAACTAGCATTTTTATAAATTTCATTTATCTTGCAATCACTTATTTAATGTGCATATTTTAAATATGGAGCTATTAAGCTTGCATTGATAATAATATTAATAATATTAATGTATATTTTTAAAAATGTATTTTTATCCTTATTGTATTTAGAAACTATTTAAGTCATATAATAAGGATTTATTGTGTACTTCTGTTTTCAAGGAAGATTTTCTAGAAAAGAAAAAGGAAATTAAATTACTTTTCGATTTACATTATGTTGCTAAATATAACAAGGAATTAAATTCAGTTAATTACAACTGTACTATGGCAGGTTTTGAGAACTCGACTATTGTTGTGTTGTGAAATTTTCGTGTAGGTTATTTTCTTTTTTAATTGTGCTTTTTAGATTACGTGAACACAGAGCCAAAACATTCCTACTGACAAACAGTGAATACGACTATACTAATGTAAGTTTTGTGGCTAAGTATATATAACGGTAATACAAATGTCATGTTTCTTATTAGGTGTAAACACTGTTTATAAAATGAGTAATCATTTAAGTTTTCTTCAATATTTAAAATCGCTTCTAGTATTTCTCTTTAAGTATTTTATACTTTCGTCTATTCAGTTGTCGCACATGACCTGCCTTTATCAATATTGTTTTGATTCATTGTTGTTAATTCGTTGTTGGGGTCTAAGGATAACAGATGCATCAGCTCAACCTGTTGTTTCTAAAATTCCTTGAAGTTCCGTTTGCGAAGCTCTCAAGATTATCAAGTGGGAATTTAGAAATGGGAAATTTTTTGTGGATAACGTCAAGGTTAGAAGCCCGATTGGTTCTCTTCAAGGTGTCAGGTGTACTGGTGAACTGTTGTACCCCTGAAACCCGACCATCGCCGTGGTTGAGCTAAAGGACCGACCTCCCAAAGCAGCAGTCAGACTAGATCGAGTGATGATCCGAATGGGTTGAACTTCGCTCCAAACACTTTTCTCATAATTTTTAATAAGTTATATTTTTCTGACGCCAAAACTTACTGGTGTTTCCAAAGGGTTCTATTACGTGAATATGTTGACGAAAGTCTATAATTTATCAGTGGATGCTTCTTTACATTCCAGATTAAGTATTAATTATGTGCTTTCTCTAGCTTAGGTTTCGGTTTAGGAAACGGGTTTTAGATCTTAAATCATGTATTCATGTTTCGAAATGTCTGAAATTTAGCCGCCTGATCTTTGCTCCTGCTCTTATAGTTTTATTTAAAACTACATTTATTACGCGATATATATATATACATTTTTGATATATTTGTTTTTTTGATACATTTTTGTAGTTTTAGTAGTTATAGTACTGAGTTTGTTTTGATTCGTTTTTGCAGAAAATCATGTCATATCTCCTCGATGTGAAACCGGATCAGGTAAGATTTATCTCGTGTCTTGTTGATGTAATTAAAATGGGTAAAGTAAATTTAGTAAAGGTAGTTATTTTTCAATGATTGTTTAGCTTGAATAATAGCTTTCAAATTATTACCTTCAAAAATTTAAATTACCATACCTGACTGTTAGAGGAGATTATTTTCGTAACTAATGTACAGTATGCACTATATTATGTTACATGATCAAATCTTTAAATTAGACGAATGCTATTAAGAATATAAGTATTTATAGTCTTACTACAACAAGTCAATACTTCAGTAAAATTGTAATCATTTTGTTACTATGCTTATGTGGGCATCGATATATTATAGTAATCTTACCGAATATTGTAGTGCGTTGTGTAATGATTTAAGGTAAATAAGAAATAAGTATTACACAAGTATATAGACGACATAACAGAAATTTATGTTGCCGACTCATCGTTCGCCATCTTCTAATGACATCTTTTGCTTGGCAGTCGTTACACTAAGCGGTAGCTTAATGTTACTAACTAAGTGTATTAAGTAAGCATAGTTAGGATTATCCAATCTTAGCCGTGTATGCGAAATAAACATTAAATTTCATTGTATGTATGGTGCTTGTTGAAGTGGTGAAGGCGGCAGGAAACTGGACTAGATATTTGACTAATTGTAGTCGACTCTAGAAAGCCAGCTTCTTCAGCGAGGGCTCCATTCCAGGCCAAGATCTTGTAATTTCTCTCTTTTAAGATTGATTCTAAAGCATACGCGGTTGACATCCTGAAACTAATTAGCTTTCTCAATGTATGAGTATAGGCGGGTCAATGTCATAAACTCCCAACATATTTCTAACCTCGCTTTGCTCTTCAAAATTTTTGTTTCAACGTATGAATAAGTCTATCAAATCCTTCAGCAAATTTTTTTTCCTAGGTATCGGTTTTCCTCTGGCCTTCTTCAACTTCATTTATTCCTACAGTTACGCTGTTAGTAAAAATCCTGCCATTATCAGAACATGACTTATCACATCTTCTTTCGATTCTTAACATCTTCAATTTTTACTTGTATCAACTCTACTTAGATCGTCTTTTTGTTCGTAATTTTAGTCAGTTCATGATTTTTCTCTTGTACTCCATATCCTTTTCTGTTTCAAATCAAACTTAATTAAAACTACTAAATGTTTTGAGAAAGAAATTCACGGAGAGAGGATGAATATAGAAACTAATTTACTGGATGCATTCCATACTTAGGAGAACTCGCGATCTTTTTGATTGAATAATATTGACATTTGCCAAACAACGATAATATTATCATTTAGTATATTTTGTAGCGTATAATAAAAGCTAGAAAAGGCCCTATCTTTGTCCAGATTGCACCTTTTTGTTATTCCGAATGCCACAGTTATTTGTGTTGGCTCAATTTGGAAAAGAAGCAAGAAAGTATAACAAATTTACACATCCAATGTGTTGTATTGCAAATTTTCTAGTATGATATTATGGTTTGAAATCTTTGGTTGAATGCATGATTCAATCTGTCATCTTAATGTACGGGTATTTAAATGATGGATTTGGTACAGAAAAACAGGAGCCCAGAGGATAGGCAGTCATACGGTCCATTGATGAACAGGGCAGGTTTTACTCTGGAGGTAGTGGCTGAAGTTGCTACAGTCTGCCTTAGAAACCTTCGTTAGAAGTGCTGTTGCAAAAATTGATTTTACAAGACTCCTACAAAATTAATTTGAAATAAATTGCACGGGATGGGCATAGGAAACAATTAAAGTGTGACGTATTTATTTTCATACATTAAGTAGGGTCGTGCGAATGTGTTTTCAAGTAGAGATGGATATTCTTTGAAATGCTCAGTGAATGTGTCAATAGATGTACGATTTTCCACCAGTTATTGACACCCATGTGAGGCAATTTGTGGATGTAAATTAAATGAAAGTACTCCCATGCACAACATCAGTCTGTTTATGTATTATTCACGGCGCAGGGTTCCTGCGATGTTTCTCGAGCTGATCGGCGCTAAGGGCGAGGACGTGCGTTACATCGGTGATCACATCTTGGCGCATCCTCAAGGTCCAAGAAGATCAGAGGCTGGAGAAGTTCCTCGTATCCCTGAGATCACTCAGGGATGCATGTCGACCAGGCAAGAAGACCCTCTTACACCGGCTCCAGAACTAGCGGCCATCCTCCGCACGCTACAGAGATCTAGACAGCTTCCTCAGTCATATCTGACATCAGCGGCGTTCAGCAAGCCACCATGTTAGTCTGGTTGATGTTGTTGATGTTGTTGTTGTCAGCGCTCAATACTGAGAAGAGCGGGTTCATCAGCCTCAATGTTATAGTCTTGTTATGGTGTTGTTGGTTGTGGTTGTTGTCAGATCACAACCTGATATCAGTGGCGTTCAGCAAGCCATCATTGTTAGCCTTGTTGTTGTTGTTGTGATTGCTGTTGTTGTAGTGTTGTTGTCATGATCCAACATGACTTCACAGCGTTAGAAGCCATCTCTGGAGTTAGTCTTTGTTTGTGTTGTTATTGTTGTTGTGTATTGTTCAGCTCACAATTCTGATATCAGCGGCGTTAAGCGAAGACCATCCATGTTCGTCTTGTTTGTTGTTATTGTTGTTGTGTTGTTGTTGTTGTTGTCAGTCACAACCCTGACTCGCGGCGTTTTAAGACATCCATGTTAGTCTTGGTGTTGTGGTTGTTGTGTCAGATAAAAACATGACATCAGCAGCGTTTATAAGCCATCATGTTAGTCTTGTTGTTGTGTTGTTGTGGTTGTCAGCTCAAACCCTTGACATCAGCCGGCGTTTACAAGCACAATGTTAGTCTTGTTATTGTTGTCGTATTTTTTTATTCGGTCGCATATTCTGGTTACATTGATGCAAAGCTGTTTTATTACTTTAGATATTTGGAAGATTTCTGTAATTTAGAACCTGGTATTGGAAAAATGTTCCACTCCTACGTGGATGAAGTAAAATCGTACTTCGAAACACATGGTGTACATTTTAATATTACCCGAGTGAATTGTCTTGAAAGACGTTGATTTATCCTGCAATGAAATTTTAATACTATGATGATATTGTAAAGAGAGGTCATTACGTTATTGTATATAATGATATACATGTAGACTATATATAGATGTGTGAAGCTTTGCGTGTATGTGTACAGGAATATTACTATGGAGATGGATTTATCATACGGAATGATGGGAAGCCGCTTAGAACGCGGTATACTAATTGTTCTAATAATATTTTGAGTATTAGAATTTCGACTTACGTGCAGGGTTTATGTTTGTGAGGTCATCTATCCTGCCACCGTTGATTCTAAAGAGTGTTAACTTGTAGCAACAAGTTGATTCTGGATCATTAATTCTAGTAGGATGTAAATATTACGAATTTTATAACATACAGTATTCTAAATATTATGCTATTTAAATCGTATTATATACATTTATATTGTTAATATGAATTGTGGACTAATATCCCCCCTATCTGTTGGTTAGCAGTTCCCTTTTTTTTTACTTGTAGTTTAATGAGAATTCAGAAAGGTTTTATACATTGTTTAATTAAGACGTACATGTAAGGATTTTTTTAAAATTTTGCTATTTAATTCCAGGATCGAGACAGACTTTCTTTTGTAATAAAGTGACTGGATATGAGGATCTATAGCAGCACATTTCCTAAAGCTATATACTATCCTTCAGCTATCTCTTCAAACAAGGGGGTTTTTGTTCGGGGGTTGTCCCCCGGACTTCTATGCTGGTAGTGGGTAATTTTACTCATATTGAAAAACTATTTATAATAATAATAATAATAATATAATAATACATAACACACAGATAGTGAAATGATCAACTACGTGATAGATATCATTTTAATACCACATGTTAAATCGTTAGGCAATTTTGTCCATTTTCCGGTAGCACGTCCAGTGTGAATGTCCGAGATTTACTCTCAGATCAAATGCTCAGATAAATGAAGTGAAACTTTACATTCAAATCTAAGTAATATTTTGCGGCATAATGAAAATTAATAAATCGCCTGAAGTGGTACCATGAGTGATTAGTTCTATTACTTGTAATTATGGAGTTGTTGTAAAATTAAATTATATTCATCTTCGTGGTTACTGCCTTGCCCTTTGCAACATTTCCGTTGTAATACTTCTGGCTTGTTATCTGTATCATGTGGGTTGCCCTAATAAAAAATAATTTTAGAGATGGTTTTTTTATGAGGTGGTTGTCGGACTTGGGTTGTATGAGATGTTGCAGGAGATGGTTTGTACGAGATGAGATTGTTTGTGTAAGATGGTTTGTAGAGTAGGTTTTATAAGATGATTTGTATGAGACGCTTCGTATGAGAGGGTGGATGAGCGAGTTGGTTGTATGAGATGTTTTGTATGAGGGATTGTATAAGATGCTTTGTATGAGATGTTGTGTAGAGCATGATTGTATATCAGATATTTGTATGAGTCGGTTTGTATGAGATGGTTGGTATTGTATGCGATGGTTTGTATGATGGTTTGTATGAGATGGTTTGTATGAGATGGTTTGTATGAGATGGTTTAGTATGAGATGGTTATAGACATACAGATGCCTCACGAGCTCAACATGTAGACCACGCTCCAACTGTGGAGAATGACGAATATGACTCATAGTGGGGAGGGGGTGATCACAATCCAGCAGCTCTATCTGCTCGACACCGCTCACCTGCTTCCACCTGAGGGTGCCCCTGAGGCGGCTACTCATCGTTAGAGCGAAGAACCCCCCCCGGCGCCCTGTAACACATACCACGACGAAGATGATTTGACCTCAAGAAGAACTGAATGACACGAAAGATAAACGATCTAACGGCATCCAAAGCTTAGATCATATACTGGTGTAAGCCTGGCTTAAAGTCATCTTGTCGTGGACAGAAGCATGTGTCGATGAGACAGATATCGAAAACCTGCACCTATGATCGGAAGTAAGACTTTAATCAGGAAGCCACACGATGTGGGAAGAAGCGCTATAGCTCGGTTACGTGTATACATGCTCGGTTGCGTGTTGCAGTTCAGATCAGAATCAATTTAGCATATGGAGGACGTTTGGATGATTATAAAAACTCTAGCGGAGGATTAAAGAAACAGGGGTCAGCGTTAAATTTTTGTTGTAGATCGATATGTTCAGTATTTATACTGAGCCTACGGTATAAAATTTTAAGGATATAGCATTAAACCTCCAGTTGTTACGGCTGACTATAAGTTGCCTAAGGAGTAATGTTTCTTTAAATTTACACATAACATGTACGCAGAGAAGGTTTCAAGGAATTTCAAATTAATGAAAGGGACATGCAGGGATAGTAATGGTAAGGAAGTATAGTATGGACCTGCAAAGGCAGTATACGGAGGAGAGCGATAGATAAGAAATAGAGAAAAAATCACTTTGGGTGTCATTCAATATGGAGTAATCATCTTTAATTATATAATGCAAATGCTGGATACCATCATATTTCTGTAAGATAAAAGCTGATAAAGCAATAATGTTACATCAGTTTCCTCAACTCGAAAGGATGTCAGACGGGCGGAGCCCCAGGATTGATTCCCCAACATTTTGGACCCGCAGTGGAATATCTTATCGACATCGCCACGGTGCTACCTGCCCAGATTGAAACATACACTGCGATTTTAACCGGCCTTTTGTAAGATTTCGTTTGTTGTAGTGTAATCTAAATGGTTGATTGTGACTTGACTACATACTGTATAAGTATTATATAGTGTATAAGGTATTTACTGTTGTACGTTGGTATATGATAAAGATGTTAAGGGTGTGACTGTGATTGTTTATCAATCTATGTAATATCTTGACTATCAAATCCGTTACGTATCGGACCAAGTACTATTTTAGAGCCGAGTTGCGAGGCCATGAGACTTAGACTGGCAGAATTTATTCCATGACTCTCTTGCAAACGTTAAGGTTCTTATTTTGTTAAATGACCATGTGTCAAATGAGAATTTTGTGTCATACGTGCGACAATATGTCAAATGATAATTTCTTGTGTAGAAATTCTAGTTACAATAAAATCATTGTACGTCTAATTATATCAATGTAATACGTACTATAGTGTAGTTGATACATTAGTGATTATAGTGTCTACATACCATATATTCCACTTTTATAAAGGCATCGATGATAGCAATGTGAAAGGGATTTCTTTATCATTAGTTGTGTTTAAGTAACTTATTGAGGGGTAATATTGAGTAATTATGACTATTTAACATGACACTTAATGCAAGAAAAGGTTTGAAAAATATGATTAGATTTTAGTTATCGACGTGAAAATATTTCCAATTAAACTCACTCTTAATTTAAACTTAACATATGATCGGATCAATTTCTTGTATTTATTGTGTAGTTATCATTATTATGAAGCTGACTGATTATTTGCCAATGTAATAAGAGGTAACAGTATTATGATGCCATAGTTTTACTTTTGTTTTTATATGAAAGAATTTGCATTGACACTGCACTAGTATATACGCCATATTATTGTTTATTAAAGCTTTGTGTTTAATTATTCTGGTTGAGATTTATCTTGTGCAATGGTCCCGCAATCTTTTGCACTTACCAGTTTGGCCGTTTAAAAAAGTTGATTGTTAACCCTATTAACCTACCTATTAATTTACATTGTTTCACGTATTAGAAAAAAATGTTACTAAGTAGATTCATAATGTGAAGCAAGGTAAGTGTAATTACATGATTGCTGAAAAAGTGTATAATGAATTAAATTAACTGTAAGCAGACGCCAACTTAACGGTGATTTGCTCGACTTGATGGAGCTCGGTTAAGCTCTTGGTCTACTAAGCGTATAATGACTTTTTTCCTGCAAGATCGCCGAAAATGTCTTATTTGAATGTGGTTTAGTTTAAGTGAAAAATGCTTTGCGTTTGAATAATATAATTTGGTTGGTTTCAAGAGTTGCAGACTGTTAAAATCTTTGTTTAAAAAACTGCTTAATCAGGGGAAATCTTCTGAAAACAGGGGAAACCTGGAAACGTCAGGAATTTGAAAAGTGGTCAGGAAAAAAGTCAGGG
This sequence comes from Enchytraeus crypticus, assembly GCA_905160935.1. Taxonomy (NCBI): domain Eukaryota; kingdom Metazoa; phylum Annelida; class Clitellata; order Enchytraeida; family Enchytraeidae; genus Enchytraeus; species Enchytraeus crypticus. The sequence goes on from CAJHZI010000463.1 coordinate 3,911,270, forward strand.
AAAAATGGAAAAGTCAGGAAAAAGTTAGGGAAAAAAAAACAAAAATTTTGCATACTGAAACAGTTTTAGTATGAAAAGTCAAACACTAAGACGCCAATTGGGGCAAAATTGCATAGGAAAGCAGTCATTAAAACTTATTTAGGCGATTGTGTTTGTAATGGGTATAAGTAATCAGAGTAATGGCAACACTTCAAAACATGTAAACAAGTTTTATTTTGTCTCACTGTGTCGCACCATCTTTTATAGACTTCATTATTAATTTAAAGATAGCATGTGCTAAGGTTTGTCACATGAAATGAAATTTCAAATACTAAGAAATAGTTGACAAAGTTGGCAAGTGTGGCCACAGGCAAAAAATTTTTGCTAATAGCCTTGGTTAGTTTTTAACTGGATTTAAGGTTAATGTATGTTATTTTCAATATTTTAGATTTTTTAGTTACAATGATATTCATCATCATTTGCTAGCTAGCAGACTTACATTTTTTTGCAATAGCCGTGCATTTTGCGACTGCAATTTTAGCAATATCTTGAAATGAATGAAACTAAGTATTATTGATGGTTTTCAAAAGTATAGGCCACTTTTTAATAAAAAAATTTAATATACGAGAAGATTTGCAAGATTCAGTGCGTTTTCACAAAGGAAAACGGTGTTACCATACAATCTCATGTATGATGGATTATTGCATCATTTTCTACACTGTAGATTATAGTGTAAAATGAAATAGCAAAGGCTCATATTGGTAGAAGATCATTCTGACAGTGTTTACCAACATAGAAATCGATGTGCTGCGATGGTATGAAAGTCGTGGCCACTGGAATATATGTTCATTGTGGAATTTGTGTGGTTGGCGAGTGGACACATTGTTAATTTTCTGAATTACAATTATTGTCAAAGGTGAACGGGATTATAGAATCAGTGTATGTTAATACCTCGTGTCTGGTTTTAAATTTCTGTGAACCAATTTGAGGATGTTTTAATAGTGGCAGGAGCCCAGTGGCGCGAAGTCGCGTAAGTTACTAGAAAGCGGATCAGTAGGTTGGGGTGCAAATCCTGGCTCGCCTGTCACGCCATCGCTTTCGAGTGAGAAAAACTGACGTTAACCTTAGAGGTAGCTGTATTGCTCTTCCTTGTCTTTTGAGTGCCGTATTTCTTTTATTTTGTGTTTCTTTTACGGGCTATAGACAAATAACTATGAGGTTGTTACTGGTAATGTTGATTTGATTATGGTATGGCTTTACATTATCAGTTTACTTTATGATATATCTATTGCCAATATAACAATAGTCCTTTATTAAATGTTCGTTTTAAAAATCATGATATGGGCGAATGCAATAATTCGGAAAAGTCATCCTTGTCGTTTTACAATTTTTAATGAAAGTAATCTTCTTATTATGTAATCAGTGAATGTTTAGAAATATACATAAATCATAACAATGCTGAAAGCACAACTTCGTAATGTTGTGCTTAATAGTGTACTTTGTAATTTGTTGTATTATTTTGTTTTTTTTGGGATATTGCAGATGATTTTAGATTATAGTAAATATTTCAATTCAATTGTTTATGTAAAATATTAGCGTTAATTTATTTTAACGAAAATGTAAATAAGTGTTCCATCTGTTTGTTAATTTATATCTAAAATCGGCAAGTATCATGGGTCAAACTTCGTTCGAAATCTACGTTTTAGTTCTGTTGTGCGTCTAAACACTTCATTGCTTAAGCATGTTATGTAGGGCATATTAACATGAGATATTTATATATTTAGAGAACTGTCTAACTTCTAATGTCTTAATTAGTTCCTTGGAATAAAGGCATTTGATTAATCACAAAGTAGTTATTTTGCCTTAGGGGTCGATAAAAAACAAGCCTACAAATCGTATTTTTCAGGCTTGTTTGTGCACGCCTTATGCCATGTCTATTGGCTTACATGAAGGTCGAAAAAATGGAGAATTGAAACCCTGTCAGTGATTTGGCATAATGCATAAAGAAGGCGGAGGAGCCGACTTATAATAAGAGATTTGATTATATGTCGATTGCTAAAATAAAAAGACTATAGAGATCTCGAACTTTATACCGGCGAAATGCTGTGAGTGCTGGGTACTATGATAATCGCACCATTAATTATTTTAGCAACTCACGGCACTTTGCTTTGAGAGCGCTGTATATATATATTATATATATATATATATAGATATAGATATATCATAGATATAGATATATAAATAGATTTATATATATAGATATATTATAATATATATATTATATATATATACATATATAATTTTTGATTGAATGATCCTTGCGTTACGTAGAGTAAATGATTTGTTATAATTTTGCATATCATTCGTTACTGCTGATAAGTACTAAATCTTCTGATTTTATTGGTTGCAATGCTTCCATTATTGTACTGCTGTTAATATGTCTATTTCTTATTCTTTTGACTTTGTTATTTGGATCATGCAAAGCACTTTAGGATCGTTTGATTATTATAACGATAGACTTCAAGGTCGCACGACAATCTTGCGTCTACTGCAATTTCGTTACCTGCTTACACGACACGAAGAAAAATATTTTAATTTGTCATACATTTGGTAACTCTGATTGATAGTGCGCAATATTTCAATAATCTATATTATTGAAATAGGCCTACTACGTATTACCTACTATTATTATTCAGTATTTAACTGTCTATTGACGTACGAGTCCCAATTCATAAAACTCTTGCAAGTCTTTCTACGGCAACGTAGTTTATGTACATCCATTATCTTTTCGGTTATTGGCTCATGTAGATTTTCGCTTTTTAGAAGTGTGCCTTTTTCCAAAATGTATCTGGAACGCATGGAAACAAGAATGCACCTAAAATTAGAATTAAGAATTAAAATTTTAGTTACTTGAGGAAGTCAAAACTTAGTCAAATGTTATGTTTTGAATATATTTTAAAAATTATATTAATGATATTTTTGCGTTTTAATTTATTTTAAATCGCTTGTCTATGACCTTTCGTGGAAAATTTAATGCATTTTGCGCTCTGCTCATTTTGCTACACCGCTCCTATAAATCCTTGCAAATTAAGTCTGATCGATAGTATGGGCCATTCGGACCCTCCAATTCGTCCTATCTCGCAAGAAATTTTTAAGATTTATTTGATGCTGTGTTGGTAGTATATTTCTCTAATTTTAAGCTTAGTAGCTTTTGCAAGACACTGTATGCCAGTCATTGCCAGGTAGTGGTACTGTTGTCAAATGTTTATAAGTTTTTTATCTATTATTCAGTATCACTGCTATACTTTTTTCTGCTATGAATAGTGTTTTTTATCTATAATTGTACAGTCAACGACTATGAGTAATCGCTTTCGTTTAAGTCAACCAGGAGTAATAATTTAAGCTACCTTTTCACTTCTCGCATTGATTTCTATAGACATTTAAAGTGTCTTTATGTTTTAAGTTTGAGACTTTTGTAGCCATACTTTACCTGGACTTCTGCCGTACTAGAAGGCTGATTAATTAGCCAAGCTTCAGAGTGACTTACCTAACGTTTCAGTTATACCTTGACGTCCCTAACTTAACGATTCGAATGAAGGCGTTGTACTGTGAAATATTAGACATGTTTTAGTACTTTCTTATTATATACGTATAGATGTTTGAGAATACAGCTGACGTAGCGAGTAATGCTTCTAATCTTTATGTTGGTGTTATACCATTACCATTGTTGTTGTTATTGTGCAATAACAGAAAAATTGGTTTGATTGTTTTCAAATGATTTGTTTTTACATGTAATGCCAATTGAAAATGTCTGCACTTTTTTAAAATAGAAACACATTAAAAGTCATTTAGAACACTTCAAACGGCAAATTAAAGCACTTTTATGTTAAAAACATTTAACAGCTACATTCGAAAAGTATAGCCCTAAATTTAGAGTACGGATCGAGGCTTGAAGACATAACCAGTGACTGGTGAGTCCAAATGTCGAACGTCGATGGCACGTTAAAGCTGTATGTCACTCCATGTTCCTCTATTAACTCTTCATACTCATTCACTACGTCTTAATAATTATATCCATAGTCTAATAGTGTTTAGAAACGATTGGCTAAATCATATATATGTAGAACCAGTGAATTAGTTTTACTTTACTAGCTAAAGACTTTAGGGCCTAGCTGCTTGTTATCTTGTTGCACTCGCACGCAAATTGAAGTTAGGTTGACACTACTTTACTAGACACGAGAGAAGTGCTTTATAATGTAGTATTAAATACTACATTATAAAGCATTTCTCTCGTGGGCTCTTAGTCACCTTTAGAGTCCACTAAAGTATAACATAATACTAAATATTATATAGCATTCGCACAATTTTTATGAACTATTAATATAATTGAGCTCTAGAAAAATCTGAAAAGTCACGGTTGGAATTAGCATGCCGTCTATTATTCTATTATGCGATAGTTTTAGGTTCAATTATAATTTCAGTTGGGCTGATCTGTAGAACCCAGTCTTTTACTTGAATACTGATTCTTTGCTCATCGCTTCACAAAACTCTACAGAACAATATGACACAAGCAGATTTTAATATCTATAGAATATCCAATCATTTACGTGTCTATGATATTGATTTAATGCAGACCTGTGAGTTAGTTTCTAATACATGTTTATTAAAAATAAGCATGATCATTAGATCAATGAAAACAATAGAGTTACACTAGGACCGCATATTCAGGTTTTGTTTTCTAATAAAACATCTTGATGATGCATTGCAACCGTTAGATTAATTTCTCACATCTTTCTGTTTTTTTACTGTTTCATATCGTTTAATTTTATGTTGTTCATCTCGGCACAGATTAACAAGCAATAAGAACGCTCATGTAGTTAGATAAACTACATGCATCTTGTTTCTAGATATAATTCAAATGAGAGACCCTACAGGTACATAGTCCTACCAATAATTGACCTTTCCGTAATTATAATGTCACTTTTAAGGCCAATTAATTAGGTAAAATCATAACAACTGGTTCCATCATCATATTGGCAGCTTTTAGCTTTGAAACATAAGATTTGTTTAGATTAATTTCCATAACTGTCTCCAGCATCTTAGTTACACTGAGCTTACAGTTTTAAACTCTTTATTTTACAGCTTTCCAACGTCCAACATTCGCTATTTCTTATTAGTTTTAGAAAATTATCGTCAAAATGTTAGCAATTTATGTGAACAGCAAATATATTTATTTGCATAAATCATCGAATACTGATAATATATCTATCGCCTTCAGTTTCACTGAATTGCTGTATCTCATTCAGATTTAATTAAGAAATTCAACGTCATCATCATCATCTTCCCATAAATCCCAGTTTAACCAGGGTCGGGATACGAATAGACTTTCTCCAGTCCTCCCTGTCCCACACCATATCATCAGTCAATCCCCTATTTTTATGTCCTTCTTAATTACCGCATCCCACATCAATTGGGGTCTACCTCTCTCTAGCTTAACATCCATTTCTTCCCTTCATCTCTCTTTACTACACCATCATTCGCTTATCTCACACTATGCCCAAACCATCTCAATCTCGACTGAGCCAATCTATCCCCGATCCCCTCAACATTCGAATTCATCCTCACATTCAATTTCCATTCTGTCCTTCCTAGTTCTTCCACACATTAGACGCAACATTCTCATTTCTGCCAAATGCAATTATTAAGAAATTCAACATCTAACTCTAATCATCATCGTCATCATCATCTTCCGTAACTGTAATTATCATCGACATATTCCCTAACTCTAATTGTCATCATCATCACATACCCTAAATGTAATCATCATCTTCTTCTTCCCTAACTCCAATGGCAAGATCTTAAACTAATCACCGCGACTGTGATAATTAATTGAAATGAAACTTTACCACGGTAGTCGATCTCTCCATCTTTGTTGGTGTCCCAGAGGTCGAACACGGCTTGCACCTCTTCTTCCGTCAGACCATCGCCCACAGAGATCATCACGGTCTTGAGCTCCTGAACGCTGATCTTCCCGTCACCGTTCAGGTCGAACACCTACCAACGTTCAAATGGGATTTCAAGAAGATTGCCAATTCCTGACACACGACCTCTGGATATATTATATGTAACATAACATAACAGTTTCTAAGTCAGAAAGGAAATTACAGCTTGTTTAAGACTGATTCAACATATAATAAATATTACCACATATTACCACGATTATACTATGGTTATATATATATATATATATATATATATATATATATATATATATATATATATATATAATATCCAGAGGTCCGTGTTCCAGATTATCTTCAAAGATTCTGATACATGGCCTTCAATTAAAGGTAAATTGAAAGTTGAATTGGGTCCTGATATTTATAACAATTTCGATCATTGAGCGAGTACTAATCTTTCATATTCAACTTTCCACTGCGCTAGCCCCTGCACGATACTAGACGTTGACAGCATTGAAAGGCAAAAGGTGTAGCAAACTTGCCCAACAAACCTGACGCCATGGATTCACATCCAAGCCGGGCTGCTTCTGAGAGTACCTTTGTTTAGGAAAGGAGACGTTAAAAATAGTTATATTGGACAGTTGAATAGTTATAGTATTGAATAGTTGGCTGGAGCCAGTGGCGATGTCGGCAAGCTGTTCAACCGCAGATCAGTATGTGCGGGGTTCAAATCCTGGGCTCTCTCGTCACTGACATCTTTTTCGAGTGAGGAAACTGACGTTAACATTAGCTTTATTAGCTTTTTATTGCTTTAAATATAGAATATTTGGTAATATTTTGAGATAACAAAGAATTAACGACTGCATAATATCTTTTAATTCTAATGAGAGGACAGATGGCAGACCTGGAAGGCTAGTCTCAGCTCCTCCTCGAGCTGCTCGGGTGACTTGAGCGCCTCTGACATCAGCGCCGCGAACTCCTCAAACTCTATCTTACCGTTACCTGCCAATGTTACAGTGTATATACATGTAAATATATATATATATATATATATATATATATATATATATATATATATATATATATATACACACACACATGTATATATATATACAGTATATATATATATATATATATATATATATATATATATATATATATATATTTACGTACATATAGTATGACTCAAAATATGAGTAAGCTTCCAGAAAACAATTGACTCTAGCATAAGACATTCCTGATATCGTCTTCTGGTTAAGACCCAGACGTTAAATTTTATTGTATTTTACTGTATTGTATTTTGCTCTATAGAGTTATACTGTAGGCCTATTGTTTTTTTTGTACTGCATAGTACTGTACTGTCTTTTTTATTATTTCCGCTGCAATGCACTACACGGCATTGCTGGGTATTGTATTGTAGTTCTCTGAGAATTCAGAATATTAGCATAACTACGCATAAGTTAACAAATGCAATACTGTGTACTGTATAAAATGAAAAACAATACCGTCTAATATATAAAATTTGCAAATACAATAACGCATAATGCATAAAATGTACAAATAAAATACCGCCCAATGTATCATGAAATGCAAATACAATGTCGTTTAATATTTAAAATTAACAAATTCAATAATACCGTTTAATGGTTCAAATTAGCAAATACAATGCTTGTCAATGCATATACCTAACAAATACAATACCATCTAATACATACAATTAACAAATACAATATCATCTTATGCATAAAATTAACAAATACCGTCCAATGCCTAAGATTAACGAATACTATACCACGAATTCAATAAAATGTAAAAAAATAAGTACTGTCTGCTATAATACCGTCTAATGCAAAAGATTAACAATTACAACACCGTCTTTTGCATACAATTAACAAAAATAACGTACTGTCTACTACAATGCCATCCTTTGCATTAAATTTAAAAAAGTACTGTCTACTATAATATCGTCTGATGCATAAAATTAAAGAATACAACACCGTCTTTTGCATAAAATTAACAAAAAATAAATTACTGTGAACACAATACGATGGATAAAATTAAGTTAATTGACAAATACGACAGCCTACCGTCGAGATCGAGCTCTCGGATGATATCTCGTATCTCAGCGTTCGTTGGGTTCTGACCCAGTGAGCGCATCACGTCCCCAATGTCTTTAGTGGGTATGTAGCCACGCTTGTCCTTGTCGAAGAAGTCAAAAGCTTCCCGCATCTCTATAACACACCACGGATCTGATTTTGACCTATCTTTGAGTGATTGTTTGGATTTTGCAATTTGCACCGTTTTGGACCTTCTCTTTTCTCACTGGCTTCGATTTGTCTCAATAATGCTCGATGTTGTAATGAAATACAGTAGCACTCTAATTGTTGTTATTATGTTATTAGCCAAGGTATTTTCTTTCCGTAGCATTTTTCTCTTGACAAAAGATCTAAATTAGAACTAAAATAGAATTTTAAAGATCAACAACAGTGTCAGTAATGTCAGTTTTACCTTGGCGGCGTCTGTATCTTCATCCTAGGACGATGTTAGGGACATGTCTAGAAAACAAATAGATTAAGTGATCATTTTACGTCCAAAAACTTTATTCTAAGCATCTATAAGTACGCAGACTAAAACTTGGAAATTAATTCGGTGTGTATTAGTATTTTAATAGCATTTCGATACATAAAATGCTGGATAAAAGTTTTGGTTATGGGCCTCAGTACTCTGGTGGTCCGTGGTAGCTTAGTAATTATTTTAGAAAAATCATAACAATTCCTAAAGTGGAGAGACAAACTGTTTTTAATACTCATTTAAGATGTAGAGTCTTAGATTTGTTAAAATTTAAATATTAGAATCCTAGATTTTTAAGATTTAAATAGTAAATAAATGTTCAAATTGAAATGGTTACATCTTGGCGCTCAAACGAAAGGAAATGGCTAGTATGTAGCAATGACTAATAGTAATGACTAGAAATTACTAATAGTAATGACTAGAAATGACTAATAGTAATGACTAGAAATGACTAATAGTAATGACTAGAAATGACTAATAGTAATGACTAGAAATGACTAATAGTAATGACTAGAAATGACTAATAGTAATGACTAGAAATGACTAATAGTAATGACTAGTAGTGACAATATATACTAGCAAGTAACTCTTCTTAATCTCGTACACTTCAGTCGACTGGAGTTACGACCTTAACTCTCTAGCGACCTAAAGGAGCTTATGAACAAATAATTTACAAATCAGTCTTTCACTGTACTATACAGAATGAGGAGACGCTGATATTTAACTCGATGAACTTTAAAGCCTTCTGGACAGTTTTCAATATAAAAGTTACCACATAAGTCTACTGACCTGCAAGATGTTGGTTATCTTTCTACAAAATGCACAACAACACTATAAATCTATCATTCTAAGAGAATTAATTTAAGTAATATGACACTTTGTCGTTGAATGATTTGCATGTAGTCTATACGAAGTTATTGCAAAATTTTTGCAAAAATTAGAACTTTTAATTGATGGTTAATATTTCAGGGATGTTCATAGTTCATTTCATATAATAATTGCAATGCAATCGTATGAATGTCCCGGGACCACGCTTTAATTTTAAGAAATTGATCTTTTATTTCGCCGCCGAAAAAGATCACACTAATGCAACAACACAGAGTACACACAGCTTTATTTAACTGTGGCTCAGTGATTAAATGCTCGGTTTCTTTCTGCACCAATTATGTCATGAATTCTTGACCACACTGTGTGCCCAAGTGTTATCGCATCGCCTGAAAATGTCAGCAAGTAGAGAACTAAATCAAAGCTAGAGCCATATTTAACGTCAGTTTTCTATCTCAAAAGCATCAGAGTGAGGGACCAAGCACATACTAATATGCTTTTTAATCCGGAACTAAGTTATGTGCTCAGTCAGACACTTTCATAGCAGGCTAGATGTTCCTCTATTATAAGTAAGAAACGAAGAGAAAGTGAGTTCAAAAGCAGTGCATGCTACCAATTCAAAACCAATAAATTGATATGCCTAGTAGAAAATATATCCTTTGAATTTTGTCCAAAAAATAGTAAAGCGTTTCAAAGGCTGAAGTGTTTATGACAAATATCTCAACAGTTCTGACTATGAGAATTTGAGTGATCAAATACCAATGGAAGAACCAATAAATACCAGATTCATATTGAGCAAACTTGACGAAAGCAAACCTAATATGAATCGTTAATGTTAAAAGTTCGAGGAGACTTGAAAATTTAGCCATAGACTAACCATAATTACAACTTTTTAAGGCATCGTCAACAATAAGTTAGTGGACGAAAAATCTAGAAAATATGATCTCTGCAACACTGAAATATTCATTTTTATTCATTCAAATATTCATTTCGCTTTCCGTTAGCCTTTTGTACATGTATATTGAATCGAATATGACTAAATTAATAATAAAATAATTTACAACCTCAGCCAAGATTATTGGCTCATGCTTAGATTTCTTGCTTGAGGATTTCTTTTGTTTGGTTGGCGTGCTTAGCAGATTCGGGCTTTCGACACCCTTCTTGGATTTCTAATTACAAATTTTAGATTACAATACCGTAATTAAAACAATTGATTGGCCCACTGATTTAGATTGGATTATTACAATATTCCATCATTTCACTCAGACTTGGAAAGCTTTTTCTTCAGAGATTGGAATCCATCTTGGGCAAAGTCATGCAAGTCTTCGCTGTATAATATTGGTAGTATTCCTGCAATTTCAAACTTAACTTTTATATCACACAGTACTAGCAATAACCATACGAAGCATAATACAAGAAACTACAAATATTAAAGAACAAGCGTATGCATGTATCTCTGCGATTGCTTAAATAAAAATCAGCAAAAGAAAAAATGGCATTTTACAAGTTCATTTTATCGTTTAATGGCTAGTTTTATACTTTGTTATCCGTTAACTTCTTTGAAAGTCATTATAGTTTCAAAAAGATGTTTAATGTAGAAAACACACAAATAAAAATGCTACGTTGCATTGGAGTGTGAAAGAGTGTAACCTACGGACACGTAGGATCTGGAAACTCTGGTTCAACGAGAATGGGCCGATCAGGACCATAGTAAAAAGACCATGTTCTTTCTATATCTAAGCTTCCCATATCTGGTATATCTAATAATAATAATAATAATAATAATAACAATAATAATAATAACAACAATAATAATAATGCAAATAAAAATGAATAAAATCTTTATTGTTAATAATAATAATAATAATAATAGTAATAATAATAAAGGTTTAACGTCCGTTTCCTCATCCAAGGATGATGTCAGGTACGTCCCCACAGCACATATCACTACAGATTATTCATAATATGAATAACAATGAAGGTTTAATGTCCGCTTTCTCATTCAAGGATGATGTCAGGGACGTCGCCCAGACCAATCAGTAAAAGAAATGTGCCTATTAGACTGTATGTTCAAATAAATAAAATTTATTTTGAAATGACGCAGATAGAGTTATACACCATACTTAGTCACTCACCTGGAGTTTCTGCTTGTTCTCAGATGGCTGTGAGATGGAACCGTCATCCCTGGTTACTATTAATTCAGGCTTCTCTGATCCTGATTTATGCTTTAGATTTAAAATAGGCATAGGCATTGACATACTAACACTATGGTGTACTGTGCCTAGTGGCAGGTCCATGACATATAACCCTCCATATATTTTGTATTCCGTCATCCTTTCATATCGCAATTTAAATGCATTATCAATCAACTATCATTCCAAGTTTTAGTCTTCCTTTAACTCTCTTCGCTCCATTCTTCTCCATTCTTCCTACAATTGAACCATCCCAACAAACCATCCCATCTTTGAGCATTGCTTATTCAAGTTTTCTTACCATTTCGTAGCATGTTTAACAGTCGCCTATCGTATCGCTTCTGTTTAACATTGGTCATTTGTGATATTGTCAACCCATCTAATCGTCTCCATTCTTCCTCGTAGCCTACTCTCCAGCCCTTCCAGATACCGAATATCTTCCGTCTTTATTGTCCATGCTTCTTTCATTATCGTTCATGTATCCGTTTTTATTGTTCATGTTTCCCTCTTTATCGTCCATGTTTCCTTCAATATCGTTCATGTTTCCTTCTTTATCGTTCATGTTTCATTCTTTATCGTTCATGTTTCCTTCTTTATCGTTCATGTTTCATTCTTTGGCGTACATGTTTCCTTCTTTATCGTTCATGTTTTCTTCTTTGGAGTGCATGTTTCCTTCTTTATCGTTCTTGTTTACACGCGTACGAGTACGAGCCGACTAAATGTTTATTATCTCCAATCTTTATGTTAGTAGATTTCGTAATATATTTTAATAGCTGCATTTTGATACCAACAGTTTTTTTTGTTGCGCAATTTTATATTTTAGTTCTGTGTCTCATTTCCCGCCATCTGCTATTGCGCGGTCATAGCATATGAAGATATTTACTTGTTCTACATGTACACGAAATCTCTTATATTTTGGTGTAACATTAATATCTCCATCTTCTCTAGACACTCTCATCGCCTTCGTTTTATTTGTATTAACCTTCATTCCATGTACCTCATTCATATAGTGAAGTATTTTGTAGAGTTGATATATTGAGTCTTTTAATTGCCAAGTTAGGAGCATGAAGCCTTATTAAATAACGAATTAGAATGTTCACCATCGACAGAATTAGTTTAAAGGTTTGATTGATCTCTGAAGAGTAACTAAGTAGGAAGCCAGTATGAAACTTTCTATATCCTACTATCTATTATCTGTATACAGTCCATAAATGCCAAGGAAATCCCATATAGCAACACAATGCACATTAATTAGATAATTAATTAATAGATGGAAACAAAAGTTAAAATCAATCAGTACTTACCATTTCTATTTATTTATGCTATTTTCTTAACTATCTTCAATTTGTTTATTATTCTAAATATCCAAAGGGCAAACTGACGTAACGCCATGAAAATTGTAAACTTTTATACGTCATAATTAAATGTTGCTTTCAATAAAATGTACTTTTCAATTGAAAAGAAGTTTTTAAATCTCGGACATTAAAAAACTAAATTCGGACACTAAAACTACCGTTCAATTGGAGCGGTTTTCTGGACCAACATTTATTAAAATTGATTAAACACGCATTATAGTGAAATGATCAACTAGGTTGATATCTATCACTTTTATTACCATATGTTTAAACCGTTGGGCAATTTAGACCATTTTCAGAGTAACCAGTCCAGTGAATGTCCGAGATTTTACTCTCAGATCAGCGCGGCTGGGTATCGAACCCACGAGAGTTCAATTCACCTCAGGATCTGTCATTTAAAACTTCTTGACGGTACCCCTACGCATTCATTAAAATTCTAGATTTGCAATGCTACCGATTAATATATGCAATGCGTGTCTTTTACTTTCACTCTAACCATGTTGGTATTTATGATTTAACGTGAAGATAGAAATAATTGAAGTTCATTTTAAGCAACGTCTAAAAATGGTCAAACAATGAATATTTAACTTAATTAGAGTGACACTTTAGATTGATCAACCTGTGAAAATTTCAGATCTCGGAAACAGAGCTAAGCAACGTTTAACTGCAGTTTCTCGTCTCGAAAAAGAAGTCTCGAAGCACTTCAATGACGGAGCCATCACTAGATTTGAATCCTGCGCCTAATTATCAGCAGTCTAAAAACTAGCCTATAGGGTACCCCGATATTTGATATACTGAGTGTATTGAGGACCCAAACCATTTCAAGCGACCCTATTTATCAACTGCATTTCTTTAGTTCAGTATTCGACTTAATAATGATTGTGTCTTAAATCTGGCGCCTCATTTACATTGTTGATTTAACTCAAAGTTCTGGAACATTTAATCTCAGGCTTTGGATAGTTCAAAGCTTAAACCCTCGACATACTCTGAATGAATGAATTTTCAACTAGCTCAGTATATCAAGAGATCTCTGTATGTGACAATATCCATGCTCAATGTTGTTATAGATTACAGTGGCACTCTAATTGTAATTATTTTATGTTAAAGGCAAGGATTGTCATGAAAATTAAAATAAAACGCCTGACTTAACGTCAAGTCTTGTCGTTTAGCTTTCCGACCATAGATATACAAGAGTTATCTCAAATACTTCGTTGTTCCGAAGTGTAAAGTAAAACACGCATTATAGTGAAATGATCAACTATGTTGATATCTATCACTTTTAATACCACATGTTTAATCCGTTAGGCAATTTAGACCATTTTCCGTATAACCAGTCCAGTGAATGTCCGAGACTTTACTCTCAGATCAGCGCGGCCGGGATTCGAACCCACAAGGATTCAAATCACCTCTGGATTTGTCATTTAAAACTTCATGACGTTACCCATACGCTATTTAGACATTGTAAAAAAGAAGTGCTGTACAATTAGGCAACCACCGAACAGGCAATTCGAAAATAAAGTACTCTGTACAACGGATTAAATATGTGTATTTAAACTGACAACTATCAATCATAGTATGTACTCTGCATGTTGTTGCAGTGTATCGACCACCATCTTCCTCCACCTATGCCAAACCTTTCTCTGTCTTTTTATCGGAGTTTTCTGCCCTACTCTCCTTCCTTACTTCCTTACAATACGTCAACACATGACGTCACGCAACTCGCGCAACTCGACTTTGATCAAGTCTCCTTCTAATGATCTTGATGAATTAGTAAAGCAGTATAACACTACTCTTTCATCTCTACTTAAAAATCATGCACCACTAACTAGCAAGAAGCTTAAGAAATCTAACCCTTGGTACACCTCTGATCTGAGAAAGCTAAAGGCTGCATGCTGTAGAGCTGAAAGAAAGTGGCGTCATACCCATTCCGATTTTTGGAAAACTGTTTCTAATTTGTAACACAAGATTTATCGTACTGCTATTGCTAATGCTAAGAAAGAGTACTACTCCTCTTTGGTCAGTAAGGCTATGAATGTTAAGAGATTATGGAAAACTGTTAATGATCTTTTACATAGTCTATTTCTCCTTCTCTTCCTTCTACTCCTGTTGAGTCACTTCCTGAACAATTTTCCAGTTACTTTAGTGATACGATAAGCAATCTTAGAGCATCTATCTCTCCAGCTCCTAACTTGACTCCTCATACTCCAGTAGAGACTCATTCCAAGGATGAGCTTTCTAATTTCACTCCAGTTACATTTGAAGAGATTACTAAATTAGTTTTAGACTCTCCGGCCAAACATTGCGACTTGGACTCTATCCCAACCTCTCTTTTAAAGAAGTGTATTCATATACTTGCTCCTGCATTAACATTGATTGTTAATCTCTCTCTCTACTGGCATATTTCCTTGCGCTTTTAAGCATGCAGTTATTACTCCATTGCTTAAAAAGCCCACACTGGATAAGGAATCATTGTCGAATTACAGGCTTACATCTAATCTGTCATACATATCTAAACTCACTGAAAGAATTGTTCTCCGAGGCTTTCTACTCATCTCTCTTACAATGATCTATTTAATAAGCATCAAGCTGCTTATACTAAGCATCGTTCAACTGAAACGGTGCTTCTATCTGTGTGCAATTCTACTGTTAATGCCATGCGCACGCAACGCTTAACTGGATTATGTATGCTTGATCTTTCGGCCGCTTTTGATACCATTGATCACAATATTCTTCTGGAACGTCTTTCTTCCTGGTTCGTTATTCGTGGAATTGTTCTTGATTGGTTTTCCTCCTATCTGACGGATCGTTCTTTTAGTGTGAAAGTGATAGAGTACATCTCTTCACCTTCCCACTTAAAGTATGGTGTGCCTCAAGGCTCCGTTCTTTGGTCCAATCCTCTTCAACCTATATACAACACCTTTGAGCTCACTGATCTCTTCTCGTTCTATTAATCATGAACTATATGCTGATGACACTGAAATGTACACTTGTTTCACCCCTAACTCCTACTCTGATGCTGAAACCCTCCTGCAACAAAGTTTTCAGTCTAAATCCTCTTGGATGTCTGCTAATTTTTTGGCACTTAATCCATCTAAGACTGAATTCTTGTTGGTTGTGACACCTCAACAGCTTCTGAAGCTGAATGGGAAAACTCTTTCGTTATCGTCGGATATTACAATAACACCTGTTTCTTCTGTGAGAAATCTCGGTGTTATCCTAGATAAACACCTGACCTTCCACGAACACATAACTAAAACTTCACAAGCATGTTTCTTTCATATCCGAGATCTTCGTCGAATACGTCCATATTTGTCACGTGAGACAGTTGCTACAATTGGTGCTGTCATTGTGAAATCGAAATTGGACTACTGCAATTCTCTGTTTTTAAATCTCCCTGGCTGTGAGATTGATCGATTGCAGTTTGTTCAGAATTCTCTTGCGCGAGCAATTTTTTGTAGTTTCAAGTACTCACATGTTACGCTCATTTTAAAGTCTTTGCACTGGCTAAAGATTAAAGAGCGAATCATTTACAAAACAGCTTCGTTGACCTATAAGTCCCTCACCATCCCTGGACAAACTTGTATGTCTCACTTGATTAAAGTGATGCAGCCTGCTGTTACTCGGTCTTCTAAATTAATTACTCTTGTGAGACCTAACTTACCTTCGCGCTCTAAGCTATCTAATCGTTCTTTCCAGCATGCTGCACCTCAGATCTGGAATTCTCTTCCATCTAAACTTCGGAAATCTTCATTTGAAGCACATCGACCTTTGCTTTCCTATGATCAGTTCCATAGGCAGTTGAAGACCTATCTTTTCCATACCTCTTTTCCATCCAGTGTCCATGAGCAGCGACCTGCGCCTAAACCTCCTTTTCTTTAATTCCCTTCACTATGGACTGATTATCTGGATTTTGGAATTTGCACCGTTTTGGGCCTTCTTTTTGCTCGCCGGCTTGATTTTGTCTCAATAGTGCTCGATGTTGTCATTGATGGCTGTAGCACTCTAATTGTTGTTATTAGTAGAGGATAATGCCATTAAAATTTTTGTATTTTTGGATAGCTATCCAAAAATGTACTTTTTACATATAGAAGTAAATAATTAATTATGCAATAAATGTTAGTTACGAGAGTTATTTAATCAAGTCATACGAGAATTATTTCATCAATTTGTTCGAGAGTTATTTCATCGAGTTATACGAGAGTTATTCCATCAAGTTATTTCATCGTCCATACTTAGCACTGCACCACAAGACGAGGATCAACAAGATATAATCCAGTTTGGTGGAAGAGTTCGGCATCGAGCCGTTAAGAGCGTATCCACATTCGTCCATGACGAACATTCCTCCAGCCCGCAAATAGGATCCATCAGGAAGTCGTAGTGGACTGATGCTTGTCGGTTGATCGTGACGGATTCTAAGCAGTCCTGCTCCGCCGAGTCCGGCTTTCTGAGCGACGCATCCGAAGTAGACAGCTATTTCCTCCCGAATATCTGCGGCAGCCACAGCTAATCCGGTGATCACTCCTCTTAGTCCTCCATCTCCCGGAGTTACTGAATAAAAACAATGAATTATTTGAATATGAGGACTCTTCTATATATTTCATGTTCCGTCAATAGGGAGATCCAAAGCAAAATGCTTTACGAACTGTCACGTTAACTACAAGCTGGTAAGGCTAATATTAACGTCAATTCATCACTCGAAAGCGATGTCAGTGATGGGCGAGCTCAGAATTTGAACCCCGCACATACTGCTCCGCGGTCGAGTACCTTACCGACATCGCCACTGGCTCCAGCCTAACTAACTAATTAGCAAGTAGTCGCCGGGTATTCAGCAACAGAGTGCATGCTTTAAAATGTAATTATGTCAAATCAATAGTGTCTATCCTAACAAAAGCTATGAATTTTGTAATGCAGTGCATTACTTTGGCTGGAGCCAGTGGCGATGTCGGTAAGATATTCGACTGCGGATCAGTATGTGTGGGTTTCAAATCCTGGGCTCGCCTGTCTCTTACATCACTTTCGAGTGAGGAAATTGACGTCAACATTACCTTTAGCTTTTCTTTCTAAGTTGACGTTTATGAATCCATTTTTAAACTTTGCACTTTTATTTGAGCATCGTGTACAATTGTACATGTATACGACTTCACTTGCCTAAAGCGGAATATATACACAGAAGAGCGTAAAATAGGCCAATTTTACTTTACTTCATTCGATACTCCAATTATCTCTTATTATTTCCACACCTTTAAGTGAATGCCACTGGGTACATTTTGTCTGGGCTGTGACATTTGTGAAATCTGTTCTGGTTTCAAAATACACAATAGGTTACAAATAGCGAATATGTTGTAATTGAATTTTACATTTAGTCCACGATTAATATATTTAAGCGACATACTACCACATAGAGTTTATTTTACACGTCGTTGATCTACTGGATATTTTCTGCAATTATTAAATGAATTACCTCATTTAGTAAATCACCAACGTCAGAAAGGGCATTCGATTGGTGAACGCCTAGACTCCAGAAATTGCAACAAACATTTAAACGAATGGAAGTCTCAAATAGTGGATTGGTTGGTGGTGTAGGACAGAAAGATTTGAGACAGGTTTGAGTCTATTTGTATCCCGACCCTAGTTAAAGTTGGATTCAAGGCAAGATAATGATGATGATGATGATGGTGATGGTGATGATGATGATGATGATGGTGATGGTGATGGTGATGGTGATGATAATGATGATGATGATGATGATGATGAGGACGACGACGACCGACGACGACGACGACTAAAAGAGTTACCTCTGCAGACTTGTTCCGCCTGGCCAGCATTCAGGAAGGTCCTGATCTTATCCACACCTCCAGTCTCTCTGGACATCCTGCCGCACATGATCCTGTCTATAGCCGCCCAGCAGAGCAAGCCTCCGCGCCAGCTCACACCACCGAGCTGCAGGAGATCAAACTTGAAGTAGGCTGAGGAAACGGGTTGCTCGTGAACCAGTTCTGCCAAAGTACAGGACGAAGAACTCGTCATGTTTGTGACCACGGGCAGCTCAGTCTCACTGGAGGTTTGTTCGGAAGTTGGTTGATTGGACGGAGAAGAGCAGAGAGGGCAGTGGCAGGCGTGGTAGATCTGGATAGATATATCGACGGAATTGGAGGTGAGGTTACCGAGCCTCTGGATCTGGAAGTAAAAGTGAAGGCTCTCGCTGTCTTCTGATGGAACAATTGCGAGACTGTCGAGCGGCCGGTAGAAGTAGTACTTGTCGTAAATCTGTGCGTGTGTAATGAAAATTGGCTAAAAGTTTCAGTGCGGAAATGAGTAACTAAAATGGCTTTAAAGCAACGTTTGATTACTTACTGCAAGTGTACAGTCGGAGAGTTTAGTGTCAGAGACGTTACTGCTTTACTGTCAGTGACTTTAATGTGAGGGACTTCATTGTTAGTGAGTTTACTGTCAGAGACTTTACTGTCAAAGACTTAACTGTCAGAGACCTTACTACAGAGACTTTACTGTCAGAGACTTTACTGTTACAGACATTACTGTCAGAGACTTTACTGTCAGAGACTTCACTGTCAGAGACTTTACTGTCAGAGACTCTACGGTCACAGAATTTGATGTCAGAGACTTTACTGCCAGAGATTTTACTGTCAGAGACCTTACTACAGAGACTTTACTGTCAGAGACTTCACTGTCAGAGACTTTACTGTCACAGACTTTACTGTCACAGACTTTACTGTCAGAGATTTTACTTCCAGACACTTCGTCTACGATTCGCACACGGTAATAAGTGAAACAGTATTGAGGGCTATAGTTTGTATCACTGAGGAAAAGGTTATCAGAGAGGTTGACATTAAAATTCTTTCAGAAAGATTTCTACGGCAGAATGTAACAACTTATGGGGGGAGGCTGAATGCAAATAGGTACTGCTAATTAAGTTATCTTACTCCGGTCGCTATTGCAATTCCGGGTGGAGAGAGAGAGAGAGTTTAAGTTTATTTCAGAATCACACGCCACTACAATATTGCATACAAGTTATAAAAAGTCCAAAATAATATACAGCATGAATTCATATCAGAATAAATATTTCAGTTAAAAACAAAACCAGCACATAATTAATAATTTGTCAATTCTATCAGTAGTAGTAGTGGAAATAACACGTCGTCGGCTGATGCCTGAAAGATATATTCAATAAACTTTCGTGTTCGATTAAAAGGACAGAAATTTGACAATTTTGACCGAAAGTGAAGCAGATTTCAGGTCATTTCCGAATGGCTAAGGATCGAACTTCTGGATTAGTAGCATTCTATATTAAATATAACATAGCAATTTTATATAAAGATTTAACTTTCGGTTCATTTCGGTTCATAGACTGCAAGAGCTGTCAATGACGTCTCAAGCGAACTTAAGTTGTAATATATTCAAAGGTATTCGTTTCTTCTTCCGTCGACGTTAGGCCTACTCTGCAGTATATGTAATATTGCTTGATGCTGTTACGGAAGACAGTAGCACTTTAATTTTTGTCATGTTAAGTTATACATCTAGTTTCCGAATGATTAAATCATACAGTGAAGACTAAGATATTGCATTTCGTGTTGTAAAGTCTATTATGCTTACTGCATAGTTTCAAAAATACAAAATAACTATTATAACTAATATTAAAATATACCTCTCTTGTAACATTTGCTACAACAACGGAGCATTCGAGGACTTCGAAAGAGCTGCTGGAGGAAGTAACTGGATAGAAAATTGAATCGCCATTCCTGCACACGTTTATCAAC
Source organism: Enchytraeus crypticus (assembly GCA_905160935.1). Lineage (NCBI taxonomy): Eukaryota > Metazoa > Annelida > Clitellata > Enchytraeida > Enchytraeidae > Enchytraeus > Enchytraeus crypticus. The sequence goes on from CAJHZI010000463.1 coordinate 3,931,927, forward strand.
ATTCGCAACTCTATCACATTTAGTTTCGTACGATAATCCGGTCTTTCTTTAAAAAAAAAAAAAAAATATATGCTATTGTTGTGTATTCCCACAGGTCCTATTCTAGCGTGCTCCAACGTTTTGGCGTTGAAGAACAAGGTTTTGACGGCGGGTGGATAAAATATGGAATCCGGAGCGGTGTACTTGGAATATTTCTCCAGTTCAGCTGCCTCGTTGTCCGAGGTGCAGTTGTTCGTGGAAAGTTTTGTGTGGGACTCACAAGTCTGGCCTATACCCAGCGTAAACCTGCTCTCATCCTTGCCAACTATCTGAAGCAGAACTCTGCCAGATAACGGATCCTGCGATAGAGACTTAATGCGCAAAGATCTCAAAGGTGGAATTTTACCATTCCTTCTACCACCATTTCCATTATTAATCTTTCTTCCTGCCATAGATTTCCCGTTATAACCGTTATCTCCGTTCCCGTGGTGGCCATTATTTCCATGAGACGTATCGTGGTTAGTTTTGTAATCCACACTGACAGCAGCTTGATTGTGATTCAGTCTATGATAACTGCTGTGACTGCTGTTTACTGAGATGGGTACATCGTAGTTGCTAATTGAGCTGACGTTGCTGGAACAAAGGTCCTGCTCCTCCACAGCGGTCTGATTGTAGAGGAAGGGAAGCAATCTTTTAGCTCTTCCGGTTCCTTCTCGGTAGTCCAGACCTATGCTGTACAATCCATCAGTCCCAGGGCGAGCTGGTAGGGATATTGCCCCCGCCAGACTGTGCGGAGACTCGGAATACTGGAATAAGTCCTGCGAGGACCGTAAGTCCGAGGAGGCTGGATGGTGCTCATGATAGCTCGAGTGAAGCGAGGAGCAGAAGAACAAGGCTTGGTTGGCGAGAGTGCCAGTGATGTAGTGAAAGAAACAGATTAAATATTCTCTTGTTTTCATCTGGAAATAAATAAATATATTCTATTTCAAGTTTCAGTTTTATATGCAAACGAAGAAAATTCTACGAGATTTTATGTTTTAACGTCTTAAAATACGATAGTTTTATTAGTAAGTGTGTACATCAAAACCAACTTCTGCGTCTGATATATTTTGGCTTATAGTCTCATGCCTACTGAAATAATTAGACCTCATACGAACAGCAACTCAACGTTATGGTTTTCTGCGCATATAATATTGTCAATCTTGAAAAAAACACAATTTATACATTGATGGAGGCAACGTTGTCACAGTACGATGTTGTCACAGTACGATGTTGTCACAGTACGATGTTGTCACAGTACGATGTTGTCACAGTACGATGTTATCACAGGACGATGTTGTCACAGTACAATATTGTCATAGTACGATGTTGTCACAGTACGATGTTGTCACAGTACGATGTTGTCATAGTACGCACAGTACGATGTTGTCACAGTACGATGTTGTCACAGTACGAGCCGCAGTCATGTTGTTGATATCATCTTGTCGATCGAGCTTGTAATGTCAAGGACAGTGACAAAATTATGATCAAGTTTCTCTTATTTACGAAGAGGGTAACTTCGCCCCTTCCTATTCAGTGCGCTCATGTTTAGCCTACAAATCCTGGGCTTTACCAATCCCTGTCGTCACTGACATCGCTTTCGAGTGAGGAAACTGAATTAACATTAGCTTTTTTAGCGTTTTTTACAAGATAGATGCTTAGGCTGCGGCCTAACAAAGGACTAATAATAACAATGTGACTTTATATCGAAGCATGACAATTTTAAACAGCAAAAAGGGTTATTATTTTAATTTGAAAGAAAATTTACTTCTTCTTAAACATTGTAATTCAATTATGAGGTTGCAGAATTTTCATTCCTTGTAAGAAAACTTCTTATAGCTTCGCCCCAGCCAAACTATTGAAAGGCTCCATAACCTAAAATAATTGACTTGATTAACTCGAATTGATTGCCAAGAACTTTAGGAACTTAAGTTTTCTCCGCAGAAGTCTGCGCAACAGTTAATGCATTGATTAATCATGAAGAGGTCGTATGTCGCTATCCAATCAGAGCTTATCGTTCTGCAGAACTAATGAATCGTTATTGATTTTACCAGACTACTTCATGAAGTTTTTTGTTTGCTATCGGCTATGTTGGGTGTCTAAATAGGTAGTGATAACTTCATGAAGTTTTAAATGACAGTGAAGTTTTTGTTAGCATTAGCTTTAATGGCTTTGCACAACTTCGTCTAAATAGGATAGTGATAACTTCATGAAGTTTTAAATGGCAGATGCTGAGGTGAATTGAACTCTCGAGGGTTCGATTCCTAGATGCGCTGATCTGGGATTCGGACATACACTGGACTGGTTACACGGAAAATGGACTAAATTGCCTTACAGTTTAAACATGTGGCTAAAAAAGATCCGGACGTTAAATTCTTATTGATTGATTGATTGAAAAGATGATAGATATCGACATAGTTTTTCATCACTTTATGAGTGTTTTTTTAACTTTTGTAGTTGATAAAGAATATATACATCTGGCCATTTCAAAGTGAACATTTTAAAATAATATACATGCATAAATATTTGTGAAATACAGCTATTAGAGACATTAAAGAGTCGATGAGATATGTTAAAACTGCGATAGCAAAACTTGAATCAGTTGATAGGGTAATAATAAACATAAAAATAATAACAATAACAAAATAATAAGTGTAACATCTGTTTCCTCATACAAGGATAATAACAAAAATAACAAGGATAATGACTCATACAAAAATAATAACAATACCAAAATAATAATAAGTGTAACATCTGTTTCCTCATACAAGGATGATGTCAGGGTCGTAGATTGAGGTTATAATATTACATAATAATGCCTAAGCTTACGCAAACTTTTATTTTACAGAATTCTGTACAGTAGCATTAACTTTAATGGCTTTGCACAACTTGTTAATTTAATTTCTAGCTCCTCTTTAGTTAATGCATTTTAGTGCAGCATACTTTTGCTTTTAAATTTAGCTTGAATGATTTCCCCATTTATTTATCAAACTACACTTAGGTATCCTAATTAATTTATCTACAGCAATTAGATATTTCCTTAGCTCACATATCATAATTTGAAATAGAGCATATCAATCATCATCATCATCTACCTTGAATCCCATTTTAACTAGGGTCGTGAAAGGAATATACTGCCGCAAATCCTCTCCGTCCTACATCATATCATCCACCAGTCACTCCCCTATTTGAGACTTTTCCATTCGTTTAAATATTGAAGTAATTTCTGGATCCTAGGCGCTCACCAACCGAATTCCCTTTCTGACGTTGGTGTGGATCTTACTGCTTTAGTCGTCCTCTACGACACGGGCAGTCACCGATTGGTCGAATCTTCAAGCAACCCGGACACAACACGAGGAAATACAGCATATCAATAATATTTAAATTTTCTTTACAATAATTAAACATCATCTAATACTTCTTAATTACGCTACTTTTGCTTTACTCGTATACATAAGGGTGGGAAAGTTTAATTTAACGCACTTATAGTAAGTACCGCAAGCAATACTCTCACAGTTCGGATGAGATTCGAACCGATGACCTTCGATGGCCTCCTACTTATCCAACAGGTATAGATTGTAATTTCTCAAATAAAATAGAATACAAAATGTTAATTGTTTTTTAACCGAAAACCGTAGTGTCTTGATTTTCTTTTCTGGTTTTCAAATGTGCACATGATTAATGCTTTAAAATTGACAGCTAACGATTAGCATACATTACTGATGCTCTTTACTATCGTGTTATATTACTAGAGTAGTGTAATATTTTTTTACAATATCTGGATTTTAAATAATTTAACTGAACAAAACTCTAATGACTTTCGTACCTCATTACCGAAGGTTAACTGTCCGCCGCTTACTGAAGGATGATATCATTAAAGGAAGACTTTATGGACATCCGGTGGTTTGACTCGAAGGACTCACATTCAGTCTGTGGTTCTGACGTCCAACTAATTCAGCGGAATCGCCTGTCAAACTGTTCATGCTTGTACCGGACTGCCGCTACTGGAGCAGCTCAGGAGCGGCCCTTGAAGCAGCTGCTGGAACAAAACTGCGCTGCTCTTTTACGGAACCTCGATGGAAATTTAGCTACATGTGATTGTGCAGAAAATGTATATATATACAAGTTTTGTCTGTCTCTAAAGTTCTGTTGATAGCGTCATGAAATTTAAAACCTTAAGCTCTAGTTCTAGTGCAGACTACTCCGATAAGATTAATATGTTATTAACCATGGGTCTAACCTGAGAGAGAGCACCATGTTACTCCATGGCGGTGGAGAGTGAGGCATACTTGTTTAGACATTAACTTCGACGAGTATCAGACTTAACTTTTAAATTGTTTAGGCCTACAGTGATCCTAAAATGAACATTAAATCGGGTTATTGTAACTGGGCTAATTGACTCTTTCTATTGATCTTCCAAGTGGCAAGTCCTAGGTGCATATTTATACTCATAGTCTGCTTTCGCTCTCTATGAAGATAACTCCATAGCTCAAGAAGTTTTTCCTTTAGCAAAAGGCTATGCACCTCCATATCGTAGGCCTCTGTAGCCTATAACTTGAAACAATATGGCTTCTGGGGCAATTTTATGTTGCCTTCCTCATTCGCCTTAAGACACGTGAAATTAACGGTTGGTCTAGTCTTCAGTGTCCCTGACAAAACACAGGAAATATCCATGTAACTAATTTGACTCTGCAGGTTAGAAACAAATTGCCTTGAGATTTAAAAGTCAATTTGAAATTTATTGAAAAGGATTTCAAAGCGTCATCTGATATTTCAACGATATCTGCATTTTTAGTTAAATAAATGACGTAGTTTTTAAGCAGTGTTTGTCCAATGCCACTCATATTTCTGTATATTAATGGGCCCTGGTACATACATACACTCTGCTCGCTTGACGGAGTTAATCAGTTCCAATCTGTATAATCTTCAGAATTTTAGAGTCCAACTAACCGAAGAGAACTGACGGTATCTTGGACTTGATCTTGTCAATCGAATGAAGTCTTCCCGTGCTCTGTCTGCATATGAATCTACTTGAAGCACATTCAGTGGCACTATTCATTGCTTGTTAGAACATAGCACATTATCTAGATCATTTTCTCTAAACTCTTGGTTGCTCTTTCACAGGAGTGAGAGCTGTATTATCTCTTTAGTTCTCTCCGTTTCTAGAGACTGCTATATCTTAACTCCTAGCTTTGTCGCTTAGTTTCTAATTGCTTATATTTCTTATCTTGTTTATTCTTTGCCTTAATGAAATATTGAATGAAAGGAGAGAATAAAATGTTCCCAAAGAAGATGTATCACTGTCATCGCAATTCATCTCATCTTATTTCTCTTCTCAATTGTTTCTCTCTCTCTTTCTTTCTACCTCTCTCTCTCTCTCTCTCTCTCTCTTTCTCTTTCTCTCTATCTCTCTGTGAATTACCCTCTTTCTATTTCGTCCTCTCTAACGTGTCAAAAAAGTTATAATCTGCAACCGATTTTCATTATTTAAGCAACGGTCCTGTTACAGTATACGCTCGCACTTTACGAGTCATCTTGATCATCGTTCAGAACATAAATTCAATCATCGTGGAGACGTTGGAATAACATCATCACCATAATCAATATAATCCATATACTCATCATAAAGATTACTATCCACAATCCACAGGAAGCTCTTGTTTGCCTCTGCGTTCAGTCGATCAACTTCAGCCTGAGTAAAGTAAAGGTCGCAACAGCTCGTAATCTCTAGAGCAAACAAGGTACTTTATGCATTCTGACGCAATATAATGTCAAGCAATCAACTTTATGGCTTCTCATTTCAAAATATCACATTATCAATTGCTCCGCCGTTATGTTCACTGCTATTCGCTGAAATAGTCAGTCGTCTTAGATTTAAAAGTTGTATAGAACTTTCACATCAATATGAAGTCGATCAACCTTTAATGTTTAATTCTAAAATGTAAATATATTGATAAGTTGGTGACAACATTCGAAGATGACTAAGTCGTAAATTTGAATAGATTTCTTACGGATCCGATGGATTGGGCCACTACTAGTAGCGTGGACAATAATGTCCATATCGTCCTGTTATTTGGATTTGTCCTCATTGCCTTTGTTCTCTGACATAGCGTAGGATGTGCCAGAAGTAAAGCTTTCACAAATATTGTAAGTGTTTTCTGTATAAGTATCGGCAGACAGAAGATTTAAAGGAGCTATGATTAATCAGCGTGATTAGGCATGGCGAACTTTTGCACATAAAATGACGAGGTGGAAGGACAATCCCGGTGCAAATTATAATGTAAAGAATTGTTTGTTATCCAGTTTGAAATTTATTCTGTTCAAAATTTATTTAAATAATTTGACAATAAATAATGAACAACAGCAGAAACTTAATGAAAAAGTTGTATTGTAACAAGGGCATCTTTTTACAATTGTACTCAGTTGTATTGGCACAATGGCATTTTTTTCAATTTTTCACAGTTGTATTTTAACAAGTGCATCTTTTACAATTGTACTTGCTTACGACTGTATTTGCAACAAGGGCAGCTATTTTACAATTGTACATGTACTTTCATCAATTGCATTTCATGAGATAACTGTCACTATGCAGTGTTTATCCAATGAGCTTTTGACAGACTGATCCGGATTGGTTAAGAGATACCGGAGCTGTGGACCTCAGGGAACAATCTTTCTCACACAGGAAGTCCAGTTGAGTGTAAAGGTCAGGGATCAGCGACGGACTGGAGCCGACTTCGAAGAGTCCGTATAACAAATCCTTTCCCTCGTAAGAGAAGGAGCTTTCAAGAAGGATAATGTTAATTTTTTGTGTCTAAATGGCATTGCTATAACTACATGTTACATCGTTATGCATGCATATATTCAATGATCGACAACAAGTAGCAATACGTAATCCCCCGCCTACAGTTCAGCAGAGTTGGCAAGAGTATAGTTTAGTTTCATTCAAATTTCTTAAAATTTAATTTATAAAAATAAATCAAATTCTTCCTTATTCTTTCTTTCTTCTTTATCCGTTACCTACTGAATACGCCCATATCTGTCACGTGAGACCGCTGCTACAATTGTTGCAGCTCTTGTGCAATCCAGGTTGGACTACCGCAAATCTGTAGTTCCCTCTTTTTCAACCTTCCCTCACTGCGAGATTGATCGGTTGCAGTTTGTTTAGAATTCACATGCATGACCATTTTGTTCTTCTAATTTCTCACATGTTGCACCTAAGTCTTTGCACAGGTTAAAGATTAAGGAGCATTTAGTTTACAAGACGACTTCGTTAGCCTAAGTCCATTCTCACCCCTGGACAAAGTTGTATTTCTCACTTAATTTAACTGATGCAGCCTTTTGTTATTTGGTCTTCTAAATTAATTGCTCTTGCGAGATCTAGCTGACCTTAACAATCTAAGCTATCTAATCGTTTTTTCTATCACGATGCACCGCAGATCTAGAATTCTTTTCTTTCCACTCTTTGGAAGTCTTCGTTTGAATCACATAGACCTCTTTTTTCCAATGAGCAGTTTAATAGAAAGTTGAAGACCCACCTTTTCCAACTTGCTTTTCCATCCTTTGTTCCTGAGTTGCGACTAGCACGCAAACCTCCTTTTCTTTAATTCCTTTATCATTGGACTGATTTTGAGAGTTTGCACCGTTTTTACCTTTTTTTGCTCACCGGCTTGGATGTGTCTAAATAGTGCTCGATGTTTTCATGAATGACAGTAGCACTCTAATTGTTGCTGTTATTACTATTACTATTATTATTATTATTATCATCATCATCATCATCATCATTATTATTATTATTAATTTATAAAATGCAAGGTTACACTACAATATGATTAGTATTATACAACAATATAATACGTATACATATATTTTATGCATATATAGGTTTTAATTCAGCCAGCATAGCCAGTAGTCGCTTAATTCCAATACATTGACGAAGACTTCGATTCGCAGAGGGTAGCTAGGGAGGGGGGGGGGTGGTCGAGTAATATTATCTACTTCATTCATCATCATACTGCGCTCAGGTATAGAATTGGTTGCTGAGGCGTGAACCCGGTCACTTGGGTCGAGTTGCCTGTAAATGGTCGTCTGATTCTTATCACCGGAATGACCGTGGTCCTCGCAATCAAACGTTGAATTGACTTAGCTAGCCAGTCGATGCTTTTCTTGTAAGACACTTTGTTTTAAGTCATACCCACATGAAGCGTGCTTTTAAGTTAGTCAATTGTAATCTAGAATATTATAAAATGCTAAAGCATAGTTTCAGATTGCTGGCTTAAAATATGATTGTGTGACCAGTAGTTGATTTGAATTGTGCACGAAATGGTCCGCAGCTGAACAACTTACCGACATGCTCAGTCTGTTTTTTCTATTTCCTATTTATTAATTTATCTCTTTATCCCTTCTTTCAGTCATCACATATATATGTAATATGCTAACATACCGAATGAGAGTTATTTTTTAGCTTAAAAGCAAAATATGTATTCGGTATGTTAGCAAAACATTCCAGATTATCTCATGCACTCTACTTGTGTACTCTTTATGCTCTCTAGAGCGCAAAATCAGGATTTATGCCTCAATTCGGTTTGTTTGTGCGGTCGTTCAAATCCTCCATGTAGTGAATGTACAATATGCGATGATTACACTGATCAATCATTGACTACAATTACTGGGCTTGTTACGCAGCATTCTTTACCTTCGCAATCCTGTCAATATAGCATCCATGCTTTGAGGAAGAAATAATGCAGCAAAGGTCCTCGGGTCCCTGGGGGTCAACCCTTCGAGGCAGTGCCGTGTAAAAGATCTGTACACTTGATAAACTTCCATCGGGATTAATGCTGACTATATCCTCGAGAGGAAATAATCCCAAGCCCTGGCCTGGATTATGACGGACTGCCATGGGAAGTCTAATATTATGCAACAAGTTTGAAAAACATTTTCAGAATATTAAACATTGTGTTTGTTTGCATACGCATAATGTTAAGCAGTGGCATTTATTCATAGTAATAAGCTTACAGATATACGTATATATATATATATATATATATATTAATATATATATATATATATATATATAGATATATATATATATATATATATATATATATATATATATATATATATATATATATAGCTGTCACCCCATCAGATTAAGCTGCCACCCATCAGTTTAAGCCGTCACCCATCAGGTTAAGCTGTCACACCATCAGTTTAAGTTGTCACCCATCAGTTTAAGCTGTCACCCCATCAGTTTTAAGCTGCCACCCATCAGTTTAAGCTACCACCCCATCAGTTTAAGCTACCACCCCATGAAAAACATCTTGGCTGCGCCAGTGCCTACATGCAATACGGTACTACTGTCTAATAATATCTACGGCTGTTAAAATATACAGTTTTCTCGTGGGATTAACTCGAGATAGTGTTAACTCCCCTGACATTCATTTAATATTTTCTTTTAACATTCCACTCGTCTTTAAAAGTAAGCAGGCGTTCCAAACGACAATCGTTTAAGCTATCTTTGTAGCTTGCATTTAATCAATTAGGCTTACGCCTACATCCTGTAAAATTTAAACTATAGACCCAGTGCTTATATGGGCCTAAATCCTAATCAGTTTTATCACTGCATACTGGTCGAAGTGTCTGCCGAACATTTGTTGATTTTTCGCTTTCAGGTTCAAACAGGATCGACACTTAGAGAGTTAATATAATTTATTTTCTTTGAGATGAAGCTATAGAAATAATGATCCTTAAACTTAAATCTTCAGCATTAAACAGTGGACATGCTTAATATACTCAGAACAAGTTCGGCCATTCAATTGAACATTTAATTTAATAAGAGAGAGAGAGAGAGAGAGAGAGAGAGAGAGAAAGAGAGAGAGAAAGAGAGAGTGAGAGGGAGAGGGAGAGGGAGAGGGAGAAAGAGATATCACAGATTAAATGAAATTAATGAAATTAAATCTTCTCTCTCTCTCTCTCTCTCTCTCTCTCTCGCTCTCGGCACTGTGGGATAATGCGGGATTATAATATAGTATTAATAAACAAAATTGATACCTACGAGTGGGTAACATTATCAATCATATTTCCAATCACATATGTCAGAAAAATAAAGAAAAATATAAAAAAAAGAATTTTAATTGCTTTCAAATAGTTTATTTAAAATGTAACCAATACAGAATGAGAAACACAGCATCCTCGCAGAAAAAATCTAAAAACGTAGGCCTTCATTTCTGATTTCGATGTTTCGTCATAATAAGTTACATAACTTTGAGAAAATAAGTACATTAAAGTTAATACTGTAGCAAATTTTATTGAGGACTCTTTTCTAAACCTCGTACGAAACTGCATACGTAGGGTCGTTTAGCTTGTGCAATGAACGTGGTCGGCGTCAAATATTGAATAAATGAGCATCTTCGTTCTTACAAATAGTCATAGTATCTTAATTGTCTATCCTATAAGCCTAATAACGTAAAATAGCTCTTTCATTACTGTACAAAAGTGAAGACTAAAATTATCAACACGTACTATCATTCTGGGGATATTTGCGTTAAATTTGATTGAAATTGAACATTTTAATGCTGTAGGCCTATTGGCCTATACGTTCAGTGACAGGTTCAGAGGGGGCAGTCCCCTTTTAGTGTTGCCTATAAAAAGTAGGCCTATATTCTATTGGAGTGCAATTTATCTTTATTTTCATTTTGCTCATACTGTAGTTATTTGCATGTGTACATGTAGATAGGTATTGGCCCCCAATATGCCGTATAGGCTATAGGCCTACTAGTAAAAAAGAGTAGGGCTTATAAGTAAAATAATTTGAATCAGCTCCATCCCATATATGGTTTGCGCAAAAGTGCTAAAATTTGGACACTGTCCAAAAATAATTCTCGCCCGCCTTCAAAAAATTCATGGCTCCAACTCTGCTTACGCTAATTAGGCCTAACATAGGCTACAGTCCATTAGTTCAAATTGTGAGTTGATGGATCGATAGCTATAGAATACCAAACTTAATCAAATAAATAATTATTTATTTTACTAAGTTTGGTATTTTATAGCTATCTATCTATCGAAAATATGTTTCAATTATAATTGAAACATACATGTATTTTGCTTAAACTAGGCCTAAACCTAATTTATTACAATTCTTCCTAGAACTATGTCAAACGATCTATCTGCTACTTAATTTAAATTATTAAAATTGACTGTAAAAATATCGTATCTTATAATATAAGCCTATTTAAATAATTATATTTATTGATTAGTGGTTACAGAACTTCCTCATTTGTAACCTTTGAGTCCAGCTAATCCTTTCCATTCTTCTCCACATCCACATTTTCACTGCTGTGCCTCTATAGTTTCTTAACATCTTCCTTCCCTATAGGTCCGTGTTTCACATCCATACGTGGTCCAACCATCTTGCAATAAGAAAGAAAATTTTACCTATAAGTCAAAGAGAAGTTAAGCTGATCAGAGACAACTTTCAGATCAAATTGATCTTAATTACCAGAATTGGCCAATAATGGTTCCAATTACGCTTAACTACTATGTAGCTAATAGCTTTAGGTCTAAGAGAAGCAATTGGTCTATAGTTACTGTAATTGTTAATGCCATTCAATAGATTTTGGTTAGACTGATTTGGGTTTTCAAAATGTAGAGTTTAAACTCACCCTTTAATGTAATAAATCTGTTTTACTAATAAGTTTGCCTTTGGCTCCTTAGTGCGCATACTCTGGACGACAGCTGAGCCATATATCTGTTACCTTTTGTATTGATGGGCGAGTGTAATATATCTTAACTTAGTCATTTCTCTTTCACTTGTAATTTTTTAAATCTTAAACACGCAAGATTTAAGCACACTATAAGACAAGCAAATTTTTAAAAATCAATCGACAAATTTTCAAGAACTTGACTAGGATTGTTTACGTAGTTAAAGTTCGCATTAAATGGTCAATATTTGAACAATGCATCCCGTAGCTTACTTGAACTATTTCTCTATTAAATGATATGTTCACAGATTCATTTACGTATATGTTTATTTCTTGCGCTTTTAGGTTTAAGGTTGTGTGTAAGCTGTAATTAAGCACTCAGAAAATGTTATAAATTTTAGTTTAGTTTAGTCTTCTTTCAAACTTGATAGACCCAATACAATCTCTTTTTTTTAAAAACTATCCTGAGTATTTGCTAGCACCGCACGTACTCACACTCAAGTAATTTGTCATCTGTCACACTATAGAAAGGAGCCAACATCTACCCTCACTTTTAGGTTTAGACTGGGTTTTATAACCCGGACATCTCAAATTGCGTGAGTTTTTTTTAACTTTTACTGTGTATTTGAAATGTATTATATTTCGATCATGACCCGGTTGTAAAGGAGTACCGAACACATATTATAAGTTGTTTATAATTTTCGTATTTTATATGCCTTTTGGAATTGTTTTCTTGAGAATGACCATTTGGGGCTTCTTCATCTGAGTCTTCCTTGAATTCTATTCTCAAATTGTATGTGAGTCCTTACTGCTTGATGAAGAATAGACTTTAGTTAGAAAAGTAACCTACTATGTAAAGATGCAATATGATGCTAAAATGACAACGACATCTTACACATGTAAAGCAATTGTTAAATGACTCACTCAATCATGGGTTATATCTTGTACAGGCTTACTGAAATTAATACCCGCTACACTTAATGATGCTCATGATGGATTTTGAAATTTAATACAACAAAAGACTGTGTAGATTCACAGTAAATGACGGAAATGGTAAGTGTTGTTAAATTGTATCTCTTGTTTTGAATGTATTTTATTCAAATGACTTAAGATTCATTTAGCTTTAGGTTAGACCCATATTGTTTTAATATTTTCTTAAATTCTGCTATTAACATTTATTTAACACTTTTCATGTGTCAATTGTGTAGTTATTTAGTTTTTACCAGCCACAGCAAGATTTAGTTTTCTGACTGCAGGTTATTTGGTACAAAGTTCAAATTTAGCATTCGTTCGCTGACATGTTTTTGAGATAGGAAACTGATATTAAACTCAGCTTTATCAGCTTAGCTCTAAGGTGGTTTGCTAGTTCCTAGAAGATTTAGACCAAAGTGATGCATCTGACATGTTGATGTCACTTTATGATCAGCCTGTAGAAATATATCAATAAAAGTCAAACTCTCTGTTCTTTTGTATACGATTCCATCACGAAGCATGTACACGTGTGTTGCTTGTTGATTGTGTGATATATAAACCATATGAAGCCTGCATTAGTTCATTGAGTGATATTATTGTAAAGGCTAAGATATATAAACTTGTGAAGCCTGCATTAGTTCATTGAGTGATATTTTTGTAAAGGCAAAGATATATAAACTTATGAAGCCTGCATGAGTTCATTGGGTGATGTTATTGTAAAGGCTAAGCATCCTGAAACTGAGGGACCTGCCAATGGTAGTTTGAAGTCGATAAAGAGCTGGAACACGAGCGATGTAGCCTCGTGGTTGATAGCCAATGGGTTCAGGCAGTACGTAAAACTCTTCACGGAGCAACACAAGATAAACGGTGAAGTGCTGTTGCTCATCACTGAAGATGATCTTCGACTTCCTCCGCTGTCTGTTGCAGTGCTGGGAGATATAAAGAGGATTGCCCTAGCTCTCAAGGTTTATTGTATAATTATGTATAATATTATAGTCTATATATTTTCATTTATATCAATTAAATACGATTCAAAAATGATGATGTCAAAGCTATCTTTACAAGGATTGTAGATTGATCGCAGGCACAATTGTGTAATCATAGAATTAAATTTTCTTTAAATTCATGTTGTTTATAATGTGATATCAATTATTGTCTTCTTCTTCTTCTAGTGGACTGTCTAACGGCAGGTCCATGGCATGTAACTATTTCTTTCTTCTTTACAACTCTTTATCATTTTATTCTTGATTATTATTTTAAAGGAATGTATGCGGGAAAGATGCTGTTAAGTAATTTAATGATTGCTGCTTGTAAGACAAATAAGTTATGTCTATGATTAGTAACTGACTCAAAATTTCTCTGCAGGCATATTCATGAATCTGCAATGAGTGAAATATATATAAAATTACTTACATAACTAATTGTTATTTTTAAGGTAAAAGTTCCATATATAATATATCCATATATACATATATATCCACATTTCAATATACACTGTGTTTTTTATAACTGATACCCCAAATTGTTTTAACAATAAAGTCGTAAGAAGTTGACCGATGTTCTTGAAATTTACAGCACTTGACCAGCATCCAGTTCTACGAAACATAAAGAAATTTCGTTTGAATATCTTTAATAACGTGAAAGTTATAGTTTCGCGAATATGAGTAGGGTCAGATACGAAATTTCCAATACAGGATTACGGGCGTGTTACATTTAGCATAGATTATCTCTATAAAAATACTAGCTAACACGCAATATACAATTTCTGCTAATGCTATTTTGAAGAGCAATCATTTCTTTTTAAAACAACGCAAAATTCGTGCTGATATGTTCTTAATTGACAAAGTTATTGAACTTTTTATGCTTGCATTGCATGAAGAGAATAAACGAAGAAGAGGATGTCGCTGCAGTGGCTGCGGGGATAGCAGTTGTACCCAGACATGCAATGCATGCATTAAAAGTTCAATAACTTTGTCAATTAAGAACATATCAGCACGTATTTTACGTCGTTCTGAAAAGAAATGATTGCTCGTCAAAACAGCATTAGCTGAAATTTTGTGATGTGTTCACTATTATTTTTATAGAGATATTTTATGCTGTATGTAATATGCCCGTAATCATGTACTGGAAATTTCTTATCTGACCCCACTCCTATTCACAAAACTATAACTTTCACGTTATTAAAGATATTATAACGAAATTTCTCTGTTTTGTAGAATTGGCAGCTGGTTAAGTGCCATAACTTTCTAGAACATTGGTCAACTTCTTATGACTTTATTGTTAAAACAATTTGGGGTATCAGTTATAAAAAACACAGTGTATATATCCAAATATATATATCAGTATATATCCATATATGGATGTGAGACATGGACCTTAAGGAAGGAAGATGGAAATGTAGATTTGGAGAAGAATGGAGAGGATTAGCTGGACTCAAAAGGTTACAAATGAGGAAGTTCTGGAGAGAGTTGGCACTGATAGACAGTTGATAAATGTATTAAGAAATAGGAAGAAGAGTTGGATAGGACACATTCTAAGGGGGGAAGGTCTATTAAAAAAGGTCATAGAAGGTAGAATGGAAGGAAAAAGAGGCAGAGGCAGGCCGAGATTAGGTATGTTAGATGATTTAAAGACCCACTCATATGTGGAAATGAAGAGGAAGGCGGAAGACAGAGAAGAGTGGAGGCGTTATATACCATGGACCTGCCAGTAGGCAGTGCACTAAGAGAGAGAGAGCGATCCATATATATATCCTTATATCAATCTATATATATTGATATATATATCCATTGTCCATATATATATATCCATATATACAAAAGATATTCATATATAAGAAGAATGATGTATTATATATTGTTTATATTAGACGCTAAAGCAAGATCTCAGAAGCAATGATAGCATCAGTCAGGACTTTGTTGACAGCACTGAAAGTATTGCAAATAACGGATATTATCGTTATCCATCAGTCGAAAGTGAAGATGACATCATTCCAACTCATCCAGAGCACATTCTGCACAACGGGCATGTTTCACACAATATGTCTGTGGCAACCATACCTTACTACAACAGGTAGACTTACAATTTCTCTATCCAGTGGTGCTTATCTTACTGAATGCTGAGGTTTTTAAAATTTATTTGAGAAATCATTTACAATTTATTATATTAGTGCAGAGCGCTGTATCCTAATTATGCTCAAAGTTTCTACAGTTTCATGCTGCCTGTCATTAGGCCTATGTGTGCTTGGCGAATCAGTTACTGATTGCAATGTTAGTGTGCAGTTAAAATTTAAATGACATACTGTTAGATTCTCTGCATTCACCAGATGAAATAAAAGTTCAGCAATTTTGTCAATTAAGAACATATCAGCACAATTTATTCACAAACACTCAATTTATTCACAACACTCAATTTATTAACTAAAGCTCGTAGTTTGCATGATATTGTTAAATATTCTTACACTTGTTCACAGAAATTCTTCCAGTTGTGTTTTAATGGTTCTAAAGTAACATGACAATTTTATATTATAATTAATCACTTTTAAGGTCTTTATGTGAATAATGGTTATTTTATATTAAAAAATTAGCAAGATTATCAAAACTTTGGTATGGACTATGTTATATACATTATATGTGACAGACCTGCCAGTAGGCAGTGCGCTAAGAGAGAGAGTGCAAGATTATAATCTGTGAATTTTAAAATGGATATTTGAAGATCCAAAAACTATAAAAAGCTGCTAAAGCTAAGGTTAACGTCAGTTTCCTCACTCGAAAGCGATGTCAGTGACAGGCGAGCCCAGGATTTGAACCTGCATCAACTGATCTAATATCAACATATACTATAGTTGATATTGCACTCAGCCAAAAAGGCTTCTTGCAGGCGTTACCGATCTCTTTCAAGTGTAGTTTACGATCTGGCCTAATAGGAAGCTGGACCCACTAAGCCAAGACTAGTGGAGTTAAATTTATAACAACTTGTCAAATGACATTAGCTGTCCATCAATTAGTGGGCCAATTTTGAAAGTAATTTAAAATGTTTGCAGGAGCCGAGTATCTCAGGAGCTGAAAGCCGAGCCAGTAAAGCTACTGATCAGCTTCTGCTACATGTTCTTTGTATTTATGCTCACCGCTTTCACGATGGTCATCGTTCACGACCGCGTGCCGGACATGAATCGCTATCCTCCTCTGCCTGATATAGTTCTTGATAATCTGCCATATATCTCTTGGGCATTTGAAGCCTGTGAGGCTACAGCTGTCATTTTATCGTTCATTCTTCTCACTATTTTGATATTTCACAAGCACAGGTTACTACTTGTAATTATATATTATATCTAGTATGTTTTTTATATGCTATTGTCTTCAGGTGATATGATAAAGTCTGGTTTTAAATAGTCTGCTTCTCTGACATCATGTTTGACTGAGGAACCAGGCGTTAAATTCTCTTTGATTGCTTGCTTAATTATTTTGTAAACTTGGCACTATATTATGTATTTATAATATACACTTATAATGTATAGTTAAGTTGTCAGTAGTCAAAATGTTTATATGATGTAGAGATTTTACCAAAATATTGTAATTATTCTCTGGTAATATCATGTATTAACTGTAAATAAGAATGTTTTCCTCATGAGCGTTAGTTTAATGGTTGAGTGGGACAACACTTGCTTGATACACTCTAGGGAATTGATTCAAATTTTAAGAATGTTATTGACAGCAGCCTTGTAGTATGGAGATGCAATTATTTTTAGATTAGCCTTAGCTACTTACATATAAAAACTACTATTTATGATATGTATATATTAAGACTCATTATCATTTTCTCTAGAACCCGTTTCACTAGGGTTGGGATATGAATAAACCTTCTTTCCCGTTCGTTCTAGAAAATTTTGTAGCAATTTCAGGAGCCTAGGCGCTCACCAACCGAATGCTCTTTCTGACGTTGGTTTGAATCTTAATGCTTTATCGCCTTCTAGGACACGTGCAGTCCATGGTTGGTCTATTCTTCAGCAACCCGGACACAAAACTTGTAATTTATATATTAAGATTAATTGAATAATATTTTGTGTGATGTACATCAGGTTTATAATCATGCGACGTATATGTGCTCTAACTGGGACAGTATTTATGCTTCGCTGTGTGACGATGTTGATAACTTCTCTTTCTGTACCGGGCACACATCTCATGTGCGAGCCTAAGGTAAGCTTCTATATTCACTGCTACTGTATGTTAAGAAATTTCTAGTGATTCTTAAATTTATCTGTCATTTTCGTCATAGCATCCTTGAGTGATTATCATTATTGAATTTGAAACCAGTTTCACTAGTGTCGTGAAATTGTGGTGAACATTGGGTCGTGAAACACGCCATCCTTGAGTCATTATCATTATTGAATTTAAAACCAGTCACACTTGGCTTTTAAGATGCAACACAATTCATTGTTAGACGCAATCAATTCAAGCTATTTTCAATTACGAGACTACAGTGTAGCAAAATAATGTCAAAGGATTGAAATTAAGTGGTCAAAATTATTTAGTTTCGTATTCTCATTTAATACAAATGTTGCATTCTGCTTGCCCCTGATGTTGCCCTAGGGTGAGTAAGCGGACGTTAAATCTTTGTATTGTATTATACAAAGTTGAAGTCCATGTGATTTGAAATGAAATTCTGTATTTTAATATTTGACTTCAATTTGTAGTCTTTTAGTGACCTACCATCGAAGTTGAAACGAGCATTTGCAATCTGGACGGGTTTTGGAATGTCTCTACAAGGTGTACGTACATGCGGTGACTACATGTTTAGTGGACACACTGTCATCGTTACTCTAGTCAACTTCTTCATCACTGAGTGTTAGTTGTGCTGCTGCTAGAAATTTAATTAATTCTTATTAAGGTAGTCTACGTTATAACTTATTTTGTGTGCATTTAGAAATGCTATATGCTGTACTGAGCTATGCTATGTTACACTTACAGTGCTATATGCTATACTGTGCTATGCTATGCTACACTTAGCAATGCTGTCTGGTATACTGTACTTTGCTATGCTTTACTTAGCAATGCTATCGATATTATTTCTGAATACAAAAGTTATTATATATGTGAAATGCATGTAGTTAAGTGTGTAGTTCGTTTTACCAGCTTTCTTCATATTTCAGTAGGCCTACTGGAGTGGATCCTTTTAGATTTGACTTAAGTTGGTCTGGAACAGTTTACAATATATGCCATTAAATCTACAATAATTAACTTTGAACCTTTGAAGAAAATGGATACCGATAGACATGGTGACAAACGCTTCAAAGCAAGAAGAGGAATGTTTTCTGAATGAGGGAGTAAATGATAGAGAATTATAGGATGACAGCTTTTGACAATATTAAATATTGTTAACTTTTATTTGTATTTAGATATGACGAGAAAATTAAGAATTGAGATATGTTGAAGATTTGTGTGCCACGGACTTGCTGCTAGATTGTATAGTGAGAGAGATAGTATATTTTTTATGTGGCTAGTTGTGTGAACCGTAGGCAAGAAAGCAATAGAACCTTTGATATATATAATTATGTACAATAGTATCTTGTCTAGGCCACTCTGTCTCTCGTAGTGCACTACCTACTGGCAGGTCTATGGTATATAACGCCTCCACTCTTCTCTGTCTCCCGCTTTCCGCCAGACAAGAAGATAGAGAGGTATCTGTATACATTACAAAAAGTGGCCTAAGTTTTTGTAGAACCCTTGTAAAAATGGTTGTACTGTTTTAATTATTTATACAATATTATATTAATTAAATCTACATCATTTTATTATTACAGATACCCCTCGCAGAATTCCAATGCTTCACACCGCCACTTGGGTGATGAATATATTTGCCATATTTTTTATACTTGCTGCTCATGAACACTATTCCATCGACGTTTTTGTTGCATTCTACTTGACCTCTCGTCTATTCCTCTATTATCACTCTCTCGCTAATAACCGCGTTCTGCAGCAGCCCGATAATATGAGAACAAGAACTTGGTTTCCTATGTTCTCCTTTTTTGAGTCGTCTATCAATGGCATCGTACCGAACGAATACGAGTCACCTGTCGCAGCCGTTGGAAGATATTTACCTGAGCGGCATCTGAAGCTGAGCACAGAAAATGTAACAACTCCAGCTTCATCGCAGAAGGAAAGAACGAGCAGCAGCTGCAAGAAGAATAAAAATAAGAAAAAAGCCTAAAAAGGTGACTGTAGTGGCGCAAGGCTATGGTTTCTTGTTTAAAGTGTAGGCTATGTTAAATTTAGTAACTGATTTTGTTTGCATTCTCAAACTTTCTGATAAATTTGCAGAATCTAAAGTACTTGAAAGCCCATTTCTGTTCCATTGTAAGTTGGATGATAAAGTTGGAGTTTGAAATATCTAATTTCTGGTTAAAATTCGACTAATTCATCGACTTGTCACTCTTATGAAGTTATGAATATGGTTAAGGAATGTCTTGTCTATAAGAATTTACGAAGCGATTTCTATATGCAGTTGTTCTCGTATTCTTTGTGTTACTCTGTTAAAATTATGAAGTAATGCAGGTTTTCTGGAAATATAAAACAAATTCCGTAATTATTTTAATAAATTTTCTACATTTCTTTTCGCTTGTACTTTTTCAGCGTTGCACTGAATGTCTGTGATAAAGCAACTTGATAAAAACTCTGCACGTTAAGTATTATATCTCATATGTGCTTTAATTCATCACGTAGTGTTAAACTTCTCCATTATAATTTGATAGTTGTATTTTTGTATAAATTAAGATTTTAAGAGGTTTTGTCCTGCAACAATTCATTTCTAAGATGAAAATTTGAGTTTAAATTCTTGCTGTCTACCATCAGACGCAGTATTGGGCACGTCTTTGAACAGGTTCATCGGAAGATTATATTATTAAGACTATGTAACCAAGAAAAATGGTTTCTGTGTCTTTTCTTTTTTTACCTTTATCTGTAAATGCTTTAGTCTGATCTTAGAATATTAATATATTTAGGGAAAATTAGAATCTAAATTGAACAAGATTTATATAATGAAAGTTTGTGCATCTCAACATTAGTCTAATTGTTTTAAAAGAGAAAGTCAGAAAAGTAATTAATCTACGTGTTTTTTTAAAAAGCTTATGCTTTCTTCCTAATTGTTTCAATGTGGCTATTATTATTCCGTTAGATTTGATTGAAAATTTTGTTGTTTAATAAATAATTTTTTGTTCTCAGTTAAAGTTACATTAATAATGTTCTGTTGCAAGGGTTTGCATTTGTTGCACTGTTCTACTGGTATCGCATTAATTGTATATTTGCATAAATTTGTTTTGATAAATTATTGTAATGCAGTATTGTTGTAGAACTACTATTAACTTGTTCATGTAACTTGTGATTTATTAGAAGCCTTTGTCTGAGAAATATCTCATTGAGAGCTATATTATTCATAGGCTTTAAAATAACAGAGAAATTAAAGATACAAGACTCCTCAGATGTCATCATTATCTGAGAAAGAGCGTCATTTCTTCATTTTATTGTAATGTGTTAGTAGACAGTTTGTGGTATGTGGGACTATGCTATGATTTTTGCACTGGAATTTAATTAAATTTACCTTTGGAAACTGTAATTTGTTGAATCTATAATTGAGTTCCTTGAACCGGCAAATTAATACTTTTGATGCTTCTTCTATCCCTGAACGCAGCAAAATTGAGTTGAGTTGTGTGGCTGACTTAGAAATCATCTTTTAATTGATCTCCATATGTCAGGTTTAATTCTGAGCTTATTAATAGCTGATGTTGATGAAATTGGTTGTGGAATTGGTAACTTAGATCAGCATTTTATTATCTGTTTAAAGTGTCTATCAATTGTGAAATCAACTGTCTACCAATTTATCAACTATTGTATTGAGAAGCTTTGCTGTTTGCTTAAGCTAAGTCATTTTGCTTGAATATACACTTATACGTACTTACAGGTTTCTCATTATTAAAATAAGAAGTTAATTTGTAGTCACTAATGTACAATTTTATATAATTTTGTATTGCCTGCTGTATTGCGTTTTAAAGTTTAGTTCTATTGTATCGCTGTTTAAATAGGTAGTCACTTGTATATGCTGCTTTACAGTGAGTGACTGCTTTACATGTATACAGTCACTATGTCAGGAATGTCTGGATGATGTCCCTGACATCATCCTTGTATGAGGAAACAGACGTTAAACCTTTATTATTATTATTATTATTATTATTATTATTATTATTATTATTATAGTTTTAACGCTGATTAGTTTATCCCTTTTCTGATAAATGTTCGTGTATATAAAACTACTGATGAGCATCTCTATGCTATTCATTTAACCTACCTTAACCATCGGTATGTTTTCAGACTTGTGCATTGTTTAATGTTGACAATCTGTCATTTAACAATTTTGCAATACGTTTTTGATTATTATTGTCAAATATAGCGTTATAGTTTCACTGTACTTCTTTAGATGTAGCGTTGATTGGTTGTTGGTTAGTTTTTTTAAATAGAAATTCAGCATTTAATCATTTAGATTTTTATTTATTCTAGAGCAATGCATTCTTGACAGTGATGTAAATTAGATACTAAATTGTTAGTTTTTCTTTAAGGAAGTTTGTGTTTGTATTTAGATATTTAAATGCTTGGCTTGATACACAGTACAAAAAATTCTGGTCTGCCTAAATTCACTTGTATTGTTGTTATTGACATACACTGTATCATTACTGTGAGCTTGTCTTAAGCTGTGAAAATCATTGAGTACCATTAGATTAAATTTTTTTTTGTTCATTTATGTTAATTAATTTTATATTCAAGATTGGTCAGTGTACTAGAAATTGAGTTGTTGTGTTCTTTCCCGCGTTTTATGCTCATAAATGAATGTTAATCAGCTTGCACGCACATTTGAGTTATGCTGTTTCTTTGAAATTGTGAGAAAATATGTGCAAAAATTAGCACTGCTTTTGTGAAATAGCAACGCATTAGTGACTTAGGTCACTTTAAGTTCGTAGGCTTCACTTTTTATGGGTACAACAAATTTTTCAGCTACATTACATTTTTCACATAAAACAGAGTTCTATTCTATTCTACGCTGATTCTAGTTATGTGACATTTTGGATCAGCTAATTGAAAGCACCACTGCAGAAGATTAAAACTAACAACGTGTTCGTTGCATGTTTGTAAGCAATTAAGAATTTAAATGTCTCAGTCAAATTAATTACTGGTCTCCTGTTTTGCTAAGTGTTGAATGCGCTCCTTGTCTAATTGAATGCAACAGGCATTTGTTTTCTCTTGTTGGTAGTTTTTGGCTGATACGGTTAATGTTAACGTCAGTTTCCACACTCGAAAGCGATGACAGTGACGGACGGGCGAGCCCAGGATTTGAGGAAGAAATTAAGTTCAAGCGTGACACGTGACACTTTCACTGTGCTTAAATTAAGAAGAGAGTTCATTCCTAGTAGAGCTTTATTTATGGCTGATAATTTTCATAATACGAGGAGTTACACTGTTTTGACCATATTAAAGCTATTTTACCATGACAAAATAGAAGTTTTATGGTTAGGGAAGCTCTCGAGATTGTTTAATAATTTAAAGTTCTGTTACGGGCTATTTTAATAAAATAATTTAAAATAAAAAGTAGTGCAGTATTAATTATAATACTAATTAAATTCTAATAAAATGCACCTTAAACCACTTCATCTATCTACCCGATGGATTCATCGTATCCTGCCTAATAAATTTCAGCTTGTACACTAGTAAATACCTGTTATGCTTAGGAGTGCAATTGAAAAATTTCAAAATAATCATTTGTATGCTATAGTTTTGCACATTTGTTTTCAGTTTCTTCGTGAGATTGAATACTCATTTGATTTGGGTAATGACTATGGTTTGTTATAGTACCAGCTGATAATTAGAAGCAGGATTGATTGACTCAGTGCTCAACATAGAGTTCATATATACAGCACGAGGTCTTTCTTTATTTGTAGATGAGTATTCTATAAAGTCTAGTGAAGAATCTTTAATAGTAATAACTTAATAAAAATTAATAATAATAATAATTCTAATAGTAATAACTTTTAATAGTAGTTTTAATGCAGTAATTCTTGTTAAATATTAATGATGAAAAAGCTAATATTAATATATTTTGTTGATAAATCGTATTAAATCTGCATAATTCTTTTTGATATAGTTTAGCCAATAGTCGCTAAAGATTGAAGCCGCCTGGGCTCCTGAAAGAGCAAGAATGCAATAAACTAAATAAATAAATAATTACATTACTCTATACTAATTTAAAATAATAAACCAACTTAAATTCACTGCAAATAACTTTGTTGTAAAACATGTAATTTATAATAATAATGGCGATATAGAGTTGTTATGCTATCAGAAATACTCTGCTATCTCATTACTTTCAGAGCTTGCCTTTTTATTGCGTTTAATTAATTACTCTCCGTCAACTCTTTAAACTTGTCAACTGCGTTACTTTTGTACAAAATCAATGCAAATTATTTTATTAGGACAACGTAATGTTAACCGGAAACGCTTCGCTATGTGTATTAATTTAAGCTATGTATGATCAATATTTAGCATCTATTCAATTTATTTATTGACAACCTTAGTAATGTTAGAGATATGTAATGTTCTTGTGCCTCGGTTGCTTCCGGCCAGTAAATTGCCTTGTCAACTTCATCATTTGATGCTTCGTATGGATTTCATGTGATTGTTTCACAGGCTGTCTCTATACTTCAGTCATTACATTATTCTTCTTTCGTGATATTGTCAACTGTGGAATTTTTTCACATTAAATTGAGCACTCCAAGAACAAAAATGATGGAGGTTTAAGGAAATTTCCACTGATTGGTTCCAAATACATTTTACAGTCAATCTGTAGACATTTTATGCAAACTATGCATTAGTTAGAAATTTTTTATACGGAGATCTTACGATTAGTAGACAATGTCATGTTATGCGCTGAACATAGAATTATCAAATACGACATGCAGAGGAATCATCAAATGTGTAGAACTTATGTTAAGAAATCCATTTTGCAGAAAACATATAGCAATAAAAAATTCTGCCGAGTTGTGTTTCTAGTGAAATCGTTTGAAGCCGTACATGCATTATTAGAATATTTGTTCATTCTGAACTGTTTAAAAAGAAAACGCTACGGTTATGCCAGTAATAAATAAGCTAATTCGCATAGACACTGCTAAATTTGTCTCGGTAGTTTCTGGAGTTGTTAATTGTATTGTGTATGTTTGGTGTTTTTTAAATGATGTAAGAAGGTTCAAATCGAAAGAGCAACGTGAGCGCACGAGTAAACTGTCGATAGTGTCGTACAATTGACATTCGATGGTAAATATAAATCAAGGAAAATTATGCTAGATATCAGTGTGAATATTAATTTGCAAGCTTTGCTGTGTACGTTGTTTTTCATGTAGTCCTAGAAATGTGTACAATTTTGGACGTTAGTATTCAAGCCGAACAGTTCGCTTATTATATTATATTTTCATGACACAAGGTTTAGCCTAGTTTGTTGTGTTTTATTTTTGTTTTTCCCGGCTGTGCTCTGTAATTAGTGTAGGTTTTCGATGCGTTAATTACTAATCTTTTTAATTCTTTTTTATGTTCATTTTCTTTTTCTTATGCATCACCCACAATCTGGAACTCTTTACCAATTTATCTTCGCTCTTGTTCTTCTCTTTCAACTTTTTGTACTAAGCTGTAGACTTACCTTTTCCACCGTTGATTTAATCGATCTACCCTGACCATTTTAAATCACCGGACCGGCTTTCGTTTAGGACTCTAATTCTCCTCAGCACATTTGCTTTGCAGATTGGTCTGGGTGAATTGATCTGTAGTGATGTGTGCTGTGGGGACTTCCCTGACATCATCCTTGGATGAGGAAACTGACGTTAAACCATTATTATTAATATTATTACCAGTCTACTCTGCGCATTAATTTTAAGAGATTAGCAATTTCAGCCGAAAGAAAAAAATTTCTCTGCCCACACAATTTCAAACTGGCCTCGAAAAGCTAACATTTTCTAGTTCTCTGTTAAGTTAGTAGAATGCCGTTACCTTTACTATATCGCTATCACATTGAAGTTTGACCAAGAGAACTAAAATGTGATCAACATGTGAATGATGGAATGTGATCTAATTTAGGTGTGATCAAACGTTCAGTACCAAGGCCTACTACAGAGGCCTGAGTTCAGTTATTGTTACGTGTATGTAGAAAGGTAGTCTGGGCTTAGTAGACAGGCCATGATCAATTGCATTTTGTAACCTAACTAAAGCGATGTGGGAGCCGTAAAATTAGTCATTGCAAAGAAGTGCGAAGAAATAGAGAGCCTCGTTCGCTCAAAAATATGACAAAAATGTGAAACATTTAAATTAAATAATTATAATTATATAATTATATATCAAAATTGTATAATTATATAGGCCTGCTCTTTTACCCTATTAAGAGAGATTTTAGACTATTAAGAGATAAAAATAGGGGATTAATTGATGTTATGGTATGGGACAGAGAGGAATAGAGAAGGGTTATTCTTATCCCGACATTAGCTAAACTTGGATTCAAGGGTAGATGATGATGGTGATCTGTACATTTATGATGCATTTCTAAAAAATAAAATATTCATTATTAAATTAATGACATTATACGAAAAATCGACTCTTATGCACGACATTTTAATGAATAAATATGAATAACTTGTTTATTAGGAAGTGTGCCAAACAACGATTCTTATTTACATTTATATTGTTAAGAAAGCAGCTTTTAACTACCCTTTAAATTTCTCAATCTTTTAGATAAAGCTTACTTTAATTCAACTTGGAATTTATTCTGTGTTTGTCTGAAACACCGCTTAAAATTCTGAAAAATATTTTAAAAATCAGGGTTTGGTCCTTGAAGGCGGAAAATATACAGCGAAATTCCGTATTATATTGCAATATCATTCTGCTGAGACAATGTAGAACTCGTCTACAATGAATAAACTACTGTCGATATTATAATGCATCAGTATATTGACATTAGGTTTCAATAGCTGCAGGATAATGCCGGAGGTTCAGCCAAATGTTAACATTTGCAAATGAGGCGAATTTTTCATCTGGTTAATCTCTCTCTCTCACTCTCTCTCTCTCTATTCCTCATTCTCTCCCTCGTTCTCTTTCTCCTGCTCTCTTCAGTGTTCTGCACTGGACAGAGGTAAGCTACATTAGTGTACATTTTCCAGGTGAGTATAAGATTTTTGCGCAGAAACTATTTTCGTGTCTTCTGAAGAGCGCTCCATCGATCTACAAAAGATCCCGTCAAATTATTTAAGCAAACCTAAATGTAACCTTTACCATGAGACAATACGTCTAATAAAGAGGTAGCTTGCTTTGTTGTCTGCTCTATAATGGCGACTTCTCCGACACGTGTATTGTACTATTGGCTTATTATTATTTATTTATTAAAAATGGTTTGGTTTGCTAGTAGGCCTACTGAATGCTCCTCCGGGTTCTGTATCTCTATTAGCTAACGTTTATTGACACATCGACTTTTCACGTTTAATTTAATATAAGTAGCATTGCTTGAACGCTAAAGTTCAGAAAAACCGCTTTACTGCAAGACAACGCGACATACTCGAGCTATCGTCAGATAGATTAATAGCCTTTCTTACCGCATACTTTCTACAATATAGCAGATGCTTCTTGCTGAGCTAGCTGTGGAAATGTATTTTTCGAATTCTCCGCTAAACAAAGTGACCACAGAGTTTATTAGCATCAGTTGAACGGTCAGCGTTTAATGTCTATATTATCATCTTTGAATCCAGCAGCTGCTGCCAGGGATAGAGGCAGCAGCTGCTGCCCGGGATAGAGGCAGCTGTGACTTCATCTGTAGCTATCAGCAGCTGTACTACATATGCAGCTGTGCCTATTAAAAGCTGTGACCCTATCAACAGCTATGACTATTAGCAGCTTTGACTCTATCAACAACTGCGACTGTATCGACAGCTGTGATTCTAGCAACAGCTGTGACTATCAGCAGCTGTGACTTTATCAGCAGCTGTGACTGTATCAGCAGCTATGATTGTATCAGCAGTTGTGACTTTATCAGCAGCTGTGACTTTATCAGCAGCTGTGACTTTATCAGCAGCTATGACCCCATCAACAGCTGTGACTTTATCAGCAGCTGCGATTTTATCAACAGCAAAGACTTGATCAGCAGCTGTGACTTTATCAGCAGCTGTGACTTTATCAGCAGCTATGACCCCATCAACTGTGACTTTATCAGCAGCTGCGATTTTATCAACAGCAAAGACTTGATCAGCAGCTGTGACTTCATCAGCAGCTGTGACTGTATCAGCAGCTGTGACTGTATCAGAACACATCGACAGACTCATGCAGCTAGTCCCGTGTCCTAGCATATCGAGGTCACGTGACTCTGTAGTCAACTTGTGGACGTAAAGGTCAGCCGCAAGCAATTGTATTGTCATATCTACTGTGTGCGTAGGAATATTTTCTGCTAGATAAGATGTATACAAAATGTCATGTATATTCCGTATACCGTGCGCCCAACAATTGATATAATTAGCCTAATTGGTTTAGTAATATCAATTAAATAGCATTTAGATTTAACAATTTCAAAAGTTAATAAATTAATCTTAGCTTAAATATGTTTAAATTAATTATTAAATGAATTAAATAATTCAATGAATTTCAATTAATTATTATTTAGTGAAATTTCTATTTTAAATAATATTCTTCTGTTTTTATATTTGATTATCTCTCATTTTAAAGTAGAAATAAATATAAAAATGCAAACATTTAAAGAAACATTCAAACCGTTTTATAATTATTAGTTAAAATGCCAAGACTCAGTCAACGATAATAAAAATTACTGAAATATGACGACGTTACTATCAGATGGACCCAGTGTTGTGTCTGGGTCAGTGCAGTATAGACCAACCGTAAACTTTAGGTCATAAAAGGCGACTAAGCAAGAACTGAGGAATGCAATAGGAATTTTTCTCAGATGCCATATTTTCAAATATTAATGCTACGTTGCTGTAAATGGTTAATTAGACTTTTGCGATAGAATCAGATCATATTCTGTCAAGGGAGTGCTCTCAACTGAGCGATAAAGTGGACTGTGCGTCGGTGTGTAGGAATATATACCTTGGACCTGCCATTTGATAGAACACAAGAGAGGGACTATAAGATAGAGGAGAAGGGGGACGGGGTACCCGGTCAGTACTTCAACTAATAACAATGTATTCTTTACTAAATCGTAGAGTATTCCCAGTGTTGTTTCCGGATTGTTTGAAGAATTGACCAACCGGTGGCTGCACGTGTCGTAGAGGGCGACTAAAGCACTAAGATCCATCCAACGTCAGAAAGGGCATTCGGTTGGTGAGCGCTTAGGCTCCAGAAATTGCAACAACAATTAAACGAATGGAAAAGTCTCAAATAGAGGATTGGCTGGTGGTGTGGTGTAGAACAGAGAGGATTTGAGACAGTCTATTGGTATCCCGACCCTAACTAAACTGGGATTCAAGGGAGGAGTAGGATGATGATGAGTATGGGCGGCAGGGCGGGTCGTGTCTTAAAGCATCATCTGGGACCAGATCACAAATAACTGAAGTGACAGATGTCGGATTAGAGAAATCTGAGAACTACTTAATAGTAGGTCAAGAATACTGTCATAGACGATTACAAAAAAATAATTAATAAAATTACCTACAATATTAAACTTACACATAACATTAATTACGCAGACAGCGAACTATAATTATTAAAGTTTGGTATGGCTAGTCTTATAAAATGTTTATAAGTCTAGCTACGAACACTTTTGTTTAGAACAAGGTTTGAGTCAACGACAGTTACGTACGACATTGGCTCAGCCTCTGATCAACAGACTGTTTCCCCGGGCAGCCCAGCATACTAGGAGGTTTTTGCATAAACAAGTCCAGGGGCAGATTCGTCACGCTATCATACCATACACATGTTGGGTATAATGTAGCAGCCTGCCTTACGCATTTAAAGACCATAGCACTGCATTATGTAATGCAGCTATTGGTCGGGCCTTTCATTTGCATAAGTATGCCGCTTAAATACATTTGCAGTTTTTTGGCTTAAATATGCAATAAAAGATAGAAGCGTTAGGTGAATAGTTTGTAGAGCAGTGGTCTACAGAAAGTTAAACAACTATCGTAGGCTACTTCGTAGCTCTACATGAGCAGTGGGGAATTAATTGCCTAATTAAATTTCCGTCGGTGTGGCAATGTAGACTTTACAAAATA
Source organism: Enchytraeus crypticus (assembly GCA_905160935.1). Classification (NCBI taxonomy): domain Eukaryota; kingdom Metazoa; phylum Annelida; class Clitellata; order Enchytraeida; family Enchytraeidae; genus Enchytraeus; species Enchytraeus crypticus. The sequence continues at coordinate 3,961,897 of CAJHZI010000463.1, forward strand.
ATGGAATTAGAACAACCACGTAGTTAAGATTGCATTCTTCGTTGCATTGGCAACACTGCTAGATCCCTCGCTAACGCTATATCTAGTCAAGTCACCTGTTACTAACACGTACAGTTACCGACTTGTCTAATTCTGAATTTTCCGAACCGATTCATCACAAAATTTGAAAATGGTAGAATATTTGCCTGAAAAGCAAAGGCCCAATCGTAACTAGGCCGTGTTTGGCAGAATCCCTTCAGTAAGGCAATTTTTTAAAATTATCTTTAAGAACTGTTTTGGATTATTTCGGTTTATCTTTTATTTTATTATTTTAATCACTTTAGCTTGTATAGTTTGTATATTCAGGTATGTTTTCTACTGCATATAATATTTTTGATAATAAGCGAAAATGTATTTAACATTTCTCTTTTATGTAGGTCTACTTTGCATTTTAATTATAATTACTGTATTACTACTAATTGCAATGCAAATTACCCATAATATTAATACCTGATTTGTTTATAAAGCAATAGCTGGAGCCAGTAGTGATGTCGGTAAGATATTCGACCGCGGATCAGTATGTGCGGCGTTCAAATCCTGGGCTCGCCCGTCACTGACATCGCGTTCTAGTGAGGAAACTGACGTTAACCACCGTCACTTACTACCACTCGCCTTTTTACTTTAATGCATTTATACTGTTGGCCTATATTATATACTGTTTTTCATTTACCGCCTGTAAAGTCGTCCTATAAATGATTAGAGTTGTAGTTGCTAAAAATACTTCAGACCTATTTTTAGACCATGGATGTTTGGCTCACGCACATTTAAAACTGAAAACAACGTTGAAGTAGAGCTGCACGCTTGTTAGCAACAGAACTTCATATGTAGACCAGTTAAGCAAGTTAGCTACAGTATTTCACACAAATTAATATATCAACAAGTTCCTAACAATCCAAAATAAATAAACAATGGGTGATTGCCATTGCTGTATATATGCATGACAACAGCAGTATAAATACTTAATATCAGCAATATTTAAGCAGGCCCAATATCTTAAATCAACAACATATACGTATAGAGAGAGAGAGCTCTACATGTCTATAAGCCGCAAACATGCAGGCTAGCTACGCTACTGTTTATCAACATTTCCATTTTATTACGGTATTCGACAAACGGTTATTCGCTTACGCTCAAAGCTTCAATGCAGTCTTTGTTATTGCTGCATTATTATGTAAAATATAGCTAAAAAGACATTCTAAGTATAATACAATAACCGAAGGCCAGTAACAGTCATAATAAAACTAAATTGCTCGCTAGCACGAGTATTAAATGCTAAATAAACACGGGCCTTGGTTTATCTAGCTGTAGCAAGCAGCCGTGTATTAGCACAGGTATTGAACGGGCTACTGAACGGGCCCATAGCTCATAATGCCGTTGTGCTACTATTAGACTGTAGCGAACGAAACGAATGTACCTAGTCTACTTCTACTGTTAATGATTTTAGAAATTATTATTATTGTGCAGATAACTGAATATTTACAAAGCTCAATGATGTATTTCTTCGCTGATAACGTAGATAAATTATGAGGATTGTTAACATCGTTTAGTCGAGCGATATGAATGGAGACATAATGACTCAATGGACTAATTAATGAACGGAGGTTTAAATTTAGGTTAGTTAGTTAAAGTCAGTTGCTCAAATTAAGGTGTAGAATTATTGAAGCGCGATAGTCAGATCAACTCAGTTGATAAATCTAATTACGATTTTCTGTGATAAGCTGCCCTATCTAGACGAGATTAATAATTACAATTAATCTGCCTAGAATTAAGCCTGAGGGAGTGTCTAGTCCAGTCTATTCCTGACTCGATGAATGCTCTCGTTTGGCTAAAAAGTCTTTCTTGTCAGCTGCGACATAGTACTTTGTGATCATATATTTCTACCGTGCCGTGCGTTGATACACTGTCGTTTCTGTGATCGAAGGTTTTCTGGAAGGATTTGGAAAATTGGAATTGCTGCCTTACCTAGAGACGTTTGTCAGTTGATCTACTGATCTAATGCAGGAACGACTGAACTGTGCAATTGGCAATAAAGCACAGGTTATACTCAAGTTTATCATCTTCATGCATTCCGTCTTAAGCCTCCAATCTTGTGGGACAGTAATCTCCAATGAGTGCGTGGAGGAGTCAAACTGTTTCAATCTTTTAACTTCAATTTTTGGAAGACGAGAGATATCGTTTGGAGTGTTGTCCATAGAATCGTAATTGACTGCTGCCTTTGTAAAAATTACCGTCTCAAAACCTGCAGAATCTGTGATATTACATCGATATTTAGCGCTGACTATTTCGAAATTCACGAATCTATGCAGTTTAGATTAATTAATCGATTAATAAAGTTTGGACAATAGGTTCGGGTTTGCTGTTTTGTAATTTCTGTATTTTGTATTTACTTACTAAAACTGAAAACTATGAGCTCGGCAGCGACTGCTGAACAGGATAGGGGAGTGAAAATTCGTTTTGACGTGTTAGTTCAAAATGAAGAAATAGATCCAACATATTTTCGAGAAAGAAGTAAAAATCATGGCCAAGAAGCTAGTAGTATCAATGCAAATATAGAAGAAAATGAAATCGTAAAGGTAACTAAAAGTATGCAAGAATTGACTAGTAATAATCAAAATAGCGATATTCCATCCATACATATAACATCAGCGGATGACTCTCAAAGCGACAACAACATCCTTTCATCAGTCCTCCATCAATCCAGTTCATGTGCGTCTTCTTCACAGACATCTCAGGCAGAAAACAATGAGCAATCAGTCAAAAATCCTTTGTTATGCCTGAAGCAGTGCAAAGCCTCACCAACCAGAACTAACAAGGAATCGGTTGGGTCAATAACAGGTAAAGAACACCAACCGGATTCTGACGATGTCCCCTCCACGACCTTGACCTTGCAGGATGAGCTGGACGGAGGATGGGGCTGGATGATCGTCCTGGCATCGTTCGTCGCTCATCTCATCGCCGACGGATGTGGATTTTCGTTCGGAGTGCTCTTCAGTGAGTTGCTGGACGTGTTTGGAGAGACGAAGGGCATCACGGCATGGGTGGGGTCGCTCTTCGTGTCTATACCTGCCATCTGCGGTCCCATCGCCAGTGCCATGACCAATCGCTTCGGCTGCCGAGTTACAACGATTATCGGTGGACTGATATCGACTGTTGGATGTCTGCTGAGCGCCAATGCTTCGAGTATCGGAGAGCTTTGCATAACGTTTGGATTGATTTCCGGATTCGGTCTGTCCTTGGTCTTTGTCCCTTCGACTATCATAGTGGCCTTCTACTTCGAGAAACGAAGAGCCTTCGCAACAGGTTATTTACTAATTTAGTTATTTATTTTAGTTATTTATTTATTTTAGATATTAATTTATTTTAGTTGTTTATTTATTTTAATTATTTATTTATTTATATATTTTGTTAATCTGGGATTCAAGGGAAAAAGATGATGATGAAAAGTATTAATTTATTTATAGATTTGTTTTTATATTTGTTTATTTATTTATTAGTTAGTTTATTTATTTAGCTAATTAGTTAGTTAGTTAGTTAATTAGTTAGTTAATTAATTAGTTAGGTAGTTAGTTAATTAGCTACTTGGGTAGTTGGTTTGTTAGTTAGTTAGTTGGCTACTTGTTTAGTTAGATAGTTGTTTAGCAAGTTAGTTGGTCAATTATTTAGTTGGTTTATTCGTTAGTTCGTGAGTTGGTTGGTTAGTTGGGTTGGTTGGTTTATTGGTTGGTTGGTTGGTTGGCTAGTTGGTATATCTAATTGATTAATCATTCTTCACGTTAATAATTACGATTGATCTAGACGATTTTTATCTGTTTCTTTTTTTTCACATTTGGTAGGACTCTTATATTGTTGGATAATTAATTAATCATAAATTATGTTTACTGTACTCTATTATTTAATGTCGGAGCGACGCAACTAACACTTTGTTTAATAGAATGATGGTCTCAGTGAGTATGGTAGTAACCCAGCTGGTCTATGAATTATTTATTCTTTGCTGTAAGCGATTGTTACTCCGCATCTACGTATTAATTATTGATGTACATGTACGTTCAGTATGATATTACATAGAAATTTAGCGTGTATCACATGATCCTATGTATACTGCAAAATTTTTGTCAGTAGGCTTATGTGAAATAAACATCGCATCTAATCAAATCATATTAAGTATCACTATAAATTTCATTATGTCACATTACTATCCTGATATTTGTATAAATTTAGCGAGAATAGTAATTTTAAAAGCTTGTAACGCTAATGTTAACGTCAATTTCCTCACTCGAAAGCGATGTTAGTGACGGGCGAGCCCAGGATTCGGACCCCGCACGTAATGATCCATGATCGAATATCTTGCCGACATCGGTAAGATATTCGATCATCCGGCATCGGTAAGATGTCGGTAAGCATTATTGTGTTACTTTTGAGAAAGTATGACTACCAGTATACGATGCAGTGTTTAGAAGATGAATGTGCACTCACATTACTAACATTAACTGTATAGGCTATGCTGTGTGTAAGTACTCTAACGTTATCCTCCTGATAGTAATTAGTCGTTAAATCTTCATAGGTTAATTGGTTGATTGATTATTGATTAATTGATTGATTAATAATGACTAATTATTAATCAATTGCTGATTGAGTACTGATTGATAGAGCTAATGACTGACTGCTGAATTATAATATAAGACATGTTGAGAACACTAAGATATTGCTAATAGAAAGTTCTCTCTTTATTCCTTTAATCCAGTCAACACTTCAAATTACCCTCTTTTGACATAAGGACTACTTTTAAATGTATTCTGTTGCAAGTGTTTAAAAGAGATAGGTGCTCAAATAATTTACCCACAAGAAAATATTTCAAAATATTACATCATTGGATTGTTATTATGATCATTACTTTTTGCAATTAGCAGTAAGTTTGGCATTTTAACTTTTTCCAAAATCGAATACTAATTGATTCAGCTATTTTTAAGTACTCGGACTTGCAAAGCATTTCTGGTAAAATTTTAAAGACAAAAGTTACAATTTTTTGACAATTTTTTATTGGCAATTGTTTGGTAATTTTTTGACACTGTGTCGGTCCTAAGCAGTTCCTGGTACGAGATCCAACTGACCTTCACCTTTAACATTTACTACAATTGGACCTTGAGAATTGAAACCGGAAATAAAAATATTGTTCATTGGAGCGATTATTGTTTGCGAATGCATTTATCGATTTCTTATGTTAAGGATAATGTAACTATAAACGACGCCGTAGGAAATAAACTAATTCAAAAGGGGATAGATAAACTTTTGCAGAGAATTGTTACAGAAACGACTTTTCATTTTTTATACATAATCAGCACTTTCATAAATTTTCTGTTTTATTGACTTAGCACTTAATTTTATTCATTTATTTAGGATGACGTCCCTGGCAGAATCCTTGAATGATGTAACGGACGTTAAACCTTTAAATAATTAAATAAAATTTACGAAAATGTTAATTAAAGTAGAGCGAATCGCAAAATAGCAAACCGCCGGATCTCATTACTAAAGAAAGAAGAGTGTTACATTTGCTGAGGGATCAAACCGCCTCAACCTTTCAATTACTTCGGTGATTCTCACTCTGAAAAATTGATTTCTATATTTCTTTTCGACGGCTAGAGCTTGCGCTCATTCACTATTCTTTGAGCTGCGTGTGGCAGCAAAGCTTCGAGCTGGTCTAGTTTCAGGACGAGACGGTTATTCTGCTGAGGATTCCCGCGGGATTTACGTTAAGTGCTGCATCGCCGCACACATCTGCGGCGAGTGGAAAACTACTGAAACATATAATATATATATATATATATATATATATATATATATATATATATTATATATATATATATTATATATAATATATATATATATTATATATATATATATATATATATATATATATATGTATATATAATATGTCGGTTGTGAAGTTGCAGTCAGGAATCGTGTGCTCTAGTTAGACGAAGGTCGCGGGTTCGATTTAAACTGTATCTGGTTCCACTTTATACACGTCTTTTTCGTAATAGACGAAAGATATTGAAACTTGTTTCAAATGAATAACCATGTAGATAACGTAGGAACAGTCACTCTAAGAATCGTTTTTGACATGGAAACCGTCACAAAACTGTCACTTAACTATCCCTAAACTGTCACAAAACTGTCATTTAACTATCCCTAAACTGTCATAAAACTGTCACTTAACTATCACAAAACTGCCACAAAACTGTCAATTACCTATCACTAAACTGTCACAAAACTGTCACTTAACTATCACTAAACTGTCACAAAACTGTCACTTAACTATCACTAAACTGTCACAAAACTGTCACTTAACTATCACTAAACTGTCATAAAACTGTCGCTTACCTGTGACTATTCACCTTTGATTTCTACTTTTAATTATGAAATTCAGACACTGAGCTTTGTAGTTTTATCAAGTGTGCAGTTATCGATAAGCGTGACTCTCTATTCGAATATCTACACAAGTAATTTCTGTTGCCGGTAAGTTCGTTTCTAGGTCACTCAGAACTCGATAGCAAATTAATCCTGCAACAATAGCAACACCAGCAACACTAGCAAGTAGCAACACTAGCAAGTAGCAACTCAAGCAACACAAGCAAGTAGCAACACTAGCAACTCTATCAACACTAGCAACTCTAGCAAGTAGCAACACTAGCAAGTAGCAACACTAGCAAGTAGCAACATTAGCAAGTAGCAACAGTAGCAACACTAGCAAGTAGCAAAAGTATCAACACTAGCAAGTAGAAAAAGTATCAACACTAGCAAGTAGCAACATTAGCAACACTAGCAAGTAGCAAAAGTAGCAACACTAGCAACTCTAGCAAGTAGCAACACTAGCAAGTAACAACAGTAGCAACACTAGCAACTCTAGCAAGTTGCAGCACTAGCAAGTAGCAACAGTAGCAACACTAGCAAGTAGCAACACTAGCAACACTAGCAAGTAGCAATACTAGCAACACTAGCAACTCTAGCAAGTAGCAATACTAGCAAGTAGCAACACTAACAACTCTAGCAACACTAGCAACACTAGCAAGTAGCAATACTAGCAACACTAGCAACACTAGCAACTCTAGCAAAACTAGCAACATTAGCAAGTAGCAACAGTAGCAAAACTAGCAACTCTAGCAAGTAGCAACAGTAGCAAAACTAGCAACTCTAGCAAGTAGCAATACTAGCAACACCAACAACATTATCAAGTAGCAACTCTAGCAACTGTAGCAACACTAGCAACTTACCTTAACTAGGACAGGACAGAGAAATTACTAAATCCCAATATAATGATATAATTATTACAAAGAAATAAGGGATCTCCTGGTTTCACTAGACACTATTTATTAGTAGGACCTTGTAATTGTGTCGATTCGGTCTTTGGGCTGTTTTACCTGTATTATGGTATTTTGCCAAGTGTCTTACAGCACACTATGTAAAGAAATACTAAACCGAAGAGCTTGGGTAAATTAGTAGGCTAACGTACGTCAAATTAATATAACCACCTGTTGTATATGTAATCTAAGATACATGTATTCAGTTGGCTTACATTTAAGATAATATTTTAGATATTTAAAGTATTCGTTGTGCAGATCAGGGTAGACGATATGAGTACCGGGATTTATAAGACTACTGTACTTGTGCATATCAATAAGCCACTGATACCACTGAGAATATAGCTAATAATAATAATAATAATAATAATAATAATAATAATAATAATAATAATAATAATAATAATAATAATAATCATAATCATAATCATAATCATAAGAATAATAAATATTTAACGTCCGTTGCCTCATACAAGAATGATGACAGGGACGTCCCCCAAATAGAATTTTGACAGGGTGTTTCATACTTTAAATTTAATCATTTTTGCCGTTAGATTGCACTAAAGTTTTTCCAAGCTCAATTGAATTGAATGGCTGCCTTTCTAATACTATATGATATCACAGGCTTCTTACAGTACAAATGTATGAAATGAAATGTACAATAGTAAACTTGTTCCTCGCATTGTGCTGTTTTTAGAATAAAATTGCAAACTCTAAATAATATAATTTTTGCAGACATGATAACAAGCTTACGGAAGGTAAGAAATGGTTGAACAAATACTGAACGGTAAAACAGAAATTGTTAAAAGATGTTTTGTCGTACTGTATATTTTTGCTACAATCGTTTACATAATTTACTGGCAAAGAAACGAAAGTTAACCTTTTACTTCCACAATTACTATTACTCTATATTATTAATAATAAAAATATTATTACTATTATTAATACTATTAATATATATTACATTATTTTTACATTATTATTATTATTATTATTATTATTATTATTATTACTATTCCTATTATTACTGTTGTTGTTATAATTATTATTATAATTATTATTATAATAATAATTATAAATATTATAAATTATTATAATTATTTTAAATATAATAATAATAGTTATTATTTAAATTTTATTAATATTAATATTATTATTATTACTATTATTATTACTATTATTATTGCTATTATTATTATTATACCACAAGCTATGCTACTTTGAAAGATATAAAAGTATTTGTCAGTTTAGTTTCCTCATTCCTATGCAATTACTTAATTGCATAGGAATTCAAATCATCAACTATTATTATTATTATTATTAATATTATTAATATTATTATTATTATTATTCTCTATGTTCAATATTCTCGTCAGAAAAGTATATTTCAGGGAAGATACTCTAGAGATGATAGGATCGTGTTTTGAAACTAAATCCGAGCAATGACGGTAGAGTTATAGTGGAAAATTGATGGATTTTCGGCAGCACGATGGATATTCAGATTGACGTTTCTTGCAAAAAAGAATAATTTAAAACTTGTTTACAGAGCCGATGCGATTCTTCGAAGCTATTCGAATTATGCTTCCCTGCTATGTCCTTTTTCTGTGTCGTAAGTGTATTTTATTCGTAGGCTTACCGAGTAAGCAGGAGCTTAAGTGTCTGCTGAAGTCGTTTGATGTGGTTTTCATAATTTACTTTAGTTGTGTAGTTATGTTATAGTATAATTCTCAGATATTTCAATAGCTAAACACATGTAGACTCAAAGAAAAGACGCCCAAAGCCGATGAACTGACATGCCAGATTATAAACACAGTAGTTTTGGACTTATTAATATTTTTATAATAAGCAAGTTTTAGAATTGTTTTAATTTTTTATAATATTTTTAAATATCTTATAACACTAATTGTACATAAATTTTATAAATGTAGAATGGGCATGTATATGATTTTTATAAGTAAAAATCATGACTTTTGGATGTATGGATGTATATGAATTTGTAAATAAAAATCAAATACATCCAGCGGCGTATTCATAGGGGGAGGGGATGGGGGGAAGAAGCCCAGTCCTCTCCCCTTAGGTCAGTTTTGCATACGTGGCAGGCAAAAGTGCCCCAGCTGTATAACACACTATCATCATTGTCTATTTTCATTTATTTCATGTTTATAGAATTTCCCGTTATGAGATATGGGAAAATGAGATGATATTGGAATACTGTGAAAAAGGCAGATGGATATGTAGTAAAGAGAGTTTGGAGGGAAGAGCTGGACGTTAAGCTAGAGAGAGGTAGACCACAATTGCTTTAGGATGCCTTGATTAAGAAGGACATGAAAAATATAAGGGATTGGCTGATGATATGGTGTGGAACACACGTCTATTCGTATCACGATCCTAGTTGAACTGGGTTTCAAGGGAAGATGTTGCTGCTGCTGATGATGATGATAAAATTACCCATATGGCAATATATACCCGATATATATCATGCTCTATCGAACACATTGCTCGAGAGAGAGAGAGAGAGAGAGAGGGATAAAGAGAATGAGAAAGAGAAAACGATAGGGAGAGAAAGAGAAATAGAGAACGAACGAGAGAGAGAGAGAGAGAGAGAGAGAGAGACAGACAGAGAGAAGAAAGTGAGGTTGAGGAAGAGAAAGAGGAATAGTCACTATGGTACGCACTCTTCTTACGAACTAAAGTCTAATCGTATAATTACATTTTAAAATTGGATCTTTTCAAAAGTCATCTGCTGTTTCAGATATCTTTAATCTGAACGCAGCCATTTGAAGTCATCTCGATATTATGTAATCTCAACGTTTTATTTTCAATAACGAACGTACAGAGCTTATATTGGTTGTATTGATTGATTAATTAAAAATTAGTCAATCGATTGTATGTTCGATTGATGTAAAGACTGACCGAAAGTTGACTGACTAATGGATTGTTCGTAATTTAGACTAACTATTTGGAAAATGATACCCGATTTGTATTTTGTAATATATTTAAATTAAAACAGTTTAATTAGTTGTGGTGTAGTCATATAAACTAGTTCATTAATATTAACCTTGGAGCACCGGCTGTGTAGCATAGAAATATGCGATGATGTGGAAAATAGGGAAGCATTATTTCTAACCACCTATACTGTAAATTTTACAATATATATTTTCTTTCCGTCATGACTGAAATTAATATTTTGTATAAAAAAAGCTAAGGTTAACGTCAGTTTCCTCACTCGAAAGCGATGTCAGTGACGGGCGAGCCCAGGATTTGAACTCACATCATCTGATCCGCGGTCGTGTATCTTACCGACTTCGCCACTGGCTGGAGCCCGTGGCGAAGCATATGTAGCATATGAATGAATCCTACATACTTGTTAGATATATGCGCGCCAGAAACGTTGCACAGGTATATGTTATTCACAAAATTTTAGTGTATTACCGCTTTGTAAAACTTCTGTTTTATTTCTGAGTATAAATATTATTGTAAATTGGAAAACAACCTGTTGGAAATTAATATTTTCTTAATAGGCCTATATCACATGATTAATAAAGCACAGATGTTTCATTGGCTTCTACTCAATCAATTGATGAAATATGAATTTAGCGGGTTGTTCCTTCCAGTCAATACCATATCCATGATCAAAATAGGACCGGCCAGGCGCCGAGTTTATTGATCGCTAGATGTCGTGGCCGAGTCGTTCTCATTCATTCAGGTCCCAGGCCCCTGGACAATAAAAACTGTTCAATGACAAAATGACTGTAGCTGACTGACTGACTGACTAGCTGACTAGCTGGATATCTAGCTGAATGATTGGCTGGCTGACTAGCTTGCTACTGACTAACTGGTAGACTAACTAACTGGCTGACTGACTAACTAATTGGCTGACTGAGATTAACTATATGGCTAACTGGCTTACTGACAAACTAGTTGACTAACTGGCTGACTGACTAACTAGTTGGCTAACTGGCTGACTGATTAACAAGATGGCTAACTGGCTCACTGATTAGCTAGCTGAGGCTGACTGACTAACTAGCTAGCTAACTGACTGATTAAATCGCTATTAAACGGACTGATTATATACATGTATTACTAACTATTTCAGGGAGTGGATGATTGAGTTGGCCTAACGCGACCAAGTTAATTGAGTGAAAAACATGGTCACAAATGTTAAAATAATGCGGCATAATGCTTGCTAGCAAGATTGACAGATGATTGATGTGATTCAATGAGTAGTTGTTGCCAGAAAGCTAAAGAAATCGATGTCATCGATATCCAAGTAATGAACGTAATGCTTGTAGTTGAATTCCGTATTCTGAAATGCATGATACTTAAGAGATATTTACGTTTACACTTCCAAGAGCTCAATGGCTCATCTACACATAGTATTTCATTTTTTGCTATTTTTCAAGTTCAAGACCATCAAGTATTTCTATGCCACGTTTCAAGGTCTCACAAGAATATATTAATTTATATATTAATTTCTATGTTACTATATTAATTTCCATGTTACTACATTAATTTCCATGTTACTATATTAATTTCTATGTTACTATATTAATTTTTATGTTACTACATTAATTTCCATGTTACTATATTAATTTCTATGTTACTATATTAATTTTTATGTTACTATATTAATTTCTATGTTACTATATTAATTTTTATGTTACTTTTCAAGTCGTTGAAAGTTTAGTCGAAGTATAACTTACTTCTGAAATAGTCATGCAATTTATGCATTTTTTTAATTTATGCAGTAAGATCATGCATTTCAGTAAACTCCGTGTATTTATTAAAAAGAATCCTCAGCTAATGTCCTTCAGATATAAATTTTTTGCAATCAAACCAATTTCCTAACGCACATCTGTCTTTGAAGGTGGCACCTTCATAGAAAACTGTTCAATAATTTTCGCACCTGATATCTGTTTGTCGTGTATGGCAGTAATGCATTCTGGTTTAACATAGACTATTGAAATAGTTTCTTGGTTTTATACGGTGATCAAACGACCCTTTTAAGGCCAACAAGATAAAATAATTTTCAAATATTCCTGAAATTTAGTAATGAAAGCAGGACTAGTGTACAAAAATGAACAACTGAACTTGTAGAATATATATTTCCAGGAAATTTGAAAAACAGGTTTTGGCTTAAACTACGAATGGCATTTGAAATTTATTTTAATACATAAATAAAAATTATTGAGCATTTCTTTTATGGATATAATTTTTGAAGCAGCGTATAAATACTATTGTGTATTAAAACTATAAATATACAGCACAATGTCATTATTTCTCCCAACTATTCATGGGCATAGTCATTGAGGAGGAGAAATATTTTCTGACCTCCCACCTCCTTATATACTCTGCGGGACTGGTTAAATAGCTTGTTCGTAAGCAAAAGAAATTTTTTTCTTAAAACCAGTTCAGGTATCGGTGAACCTAGCAGTGGGCTTACAGTAGAAGCTTTACTACATTGGCCTACGTGCTATAAATCTGCAACTACAAAGTGCTTTGATGACGTGCTTAAAGTTTGATTGTAACATTGAGGCATAACGCTTAGAACGCTCGTGCATATGTTGTTACATTTATTACCATTTAATACCATTTATTAACAAATTAGAATTGTTACATTTATGAACAATATTGGACATAATGAACAATTTGATGTGCAATTATATTATGCTTTTAAAGTGTAATATTTATAAGTAGAATAATTTACTAAAAAGCAATTCAATGTAGGAATTTCTAAACTAATGGTTTATGTGTCGCTTTATATGATAGGGAATTTATTGCATATGTTGGATATGTCTTTCGAATGTACATCAGCAATAACCTATCAACATATTTTGATCTCAAATCAAGACGTCTAAAGCTTCAAGCAGAGGTGAAAGCTTTTAGAGTAAACTTATATATGATATTACATTAAAAAAACACACATTATAGTGAAATGATCAACTATGTTGATATCTATCACTTTTAGAACAACATGTTTAAACCGTTAGGCAATTTAGACCATTTTCTGTGTAACCAGTCCAGTGAATGTCCGAGATTTTTACTCTCAGATCAGCGCGGCTGGGATTCGAACCCACAAGAGTTCAATTCACCTCAGGATATGTCATTTAAAACTTCATGGCGTTACCCCTACGCTATTAAGACATTCAATATATTTTGATCTCAAATCAAGACCTATCAATATATTTTGATCCTTTTTATATATTTTGATATTTACATTCATACCTGTTGTATCCACGTATTTAATGGACTTTGTTAATTATATCGATGCACAGGTGTATCAGTGGCAGGGTCAGGTATCGGAACGATGATATTTGCGCCTTTGGTAGAATTACTTATCGATCAATATCAGTGGCGAGGAACGTTCTACGTGATAGCCGGAATCCTACTCAACATTGTCGTGTGTGGCGCTCTATTTAGACCCCTTCGCTCTTTACCTATCTATGCTGTACCGGTCGTGACGTCATCCAATATGTCTTCGTCTGTCAGCAACTCCCGTTTATCCAATCGCTCAAAACCCGTAGTTGCGTCACAGCGCATCGGTTCCGTCAATAACCTAGAAACATCTGCGTCTCTACCGGTGTTATTTGATTCGAAACTGCCGCCAGATACAGAGTATAGCGTTAGACGAGATTCCGTTGGGAAGAGGACGCAGTCTAATCAGCGTCGATTTCCCCAGTCACTGTCCGCCTGTGATTCCGCCCTGAATAACTTCAATTCTACGATAATTGAAGAAGCAGAAGAGTGCGGGGGTCCGGCTATTTCGACGGATAAGTTAATAACCCCGGTGAGTGAGAATGATGAGATGAGACAGCGGGCCTATACAACAAGTGATAAAATGAGTGACCTGCCATCAATATGCAGAAGTAATTATCAGAAAAATCTCAGTCAGTCTTTTCCTGAGTTTAGTATGCAGACGTATTTGAACGGCAGCAATAAGCTGAGTCATTCCATGACTAAAATAGAAAATCCGACAGTTGCTTCTTCTTATTCGTGCAGAATTTGCTCCGCTGAGCAGCTAAACATTAGTGATAGCCTGAAATCCACCAATGAACGACTTTTGAAGTTGGGTCACAATGGCGACAGTGGACTGGAATCTATGCATGAAGCCGCAAATCGAAAGGACGAATGCACTCTAAATAACAACTTGAACCAAGCTCAGGCAGCAGACACTCTCACCTCGGTCATCAAGGGCAACGATAGCACTAAATTTCTAATATCAAATAAAACACTTGAAACAAAACATGTTAAAACAACTGATAACCGAATCCCAAATAAACCAAACCATTTGGCCGTCACTGCCAACAGAAATATATTTCAATTCCCGACAAATAGCAGGCACGCCGCTGATCGCGGACCAATATTTCTGTCTCGCGGTGACATGTCCCATCGAGGCAGCCTCCTCACGGCAAACTTCTTCCTCAGCAAGGATCCACCGTGTCGCTCAGCAAGCTGCCCAGAAATCTCCGTCCTTCAAGAGGTAGAGCAGGAAAGTTGGCATCACGGTTGCAAGATCTTAAAGAAGGTTCCTTGTATAACTAGATCGGCGCTGAAATCTGCAGTTAGAGCTTTGGACCTGTCAGTATTTCGCAGTCCTGTCTTTATCTTGTTCTGTCTGCACACGGTTCTACTCTACGTCAGCTACGATATCCCCTATGTCTATGGTCCTGTGCGCGCTATCAGTATGGGCATATCTGACAACAAGGCGTCCTTTCTCGTCTCAATCATCGGCCTATTCAGTACCATTGGTCAGGTAATTTGCGTGGTTTGGTTATTTCCAAATATTTTAATAAAGCTATAAATAAAAAATATAGTAATGGAATCGGTAGTTTAAGATAGTTTAAAGTGCATTGATATTACCTATTGTCAAATTAAAAATAAAAGTTAAGAAATTCTCAGCATGTGAGGCTAAGTGTATTACTCAAGGATCATGAGTATAGATCGATTCAGGATTGATTTAACTCAGTTCTATTTAATTAATAAGCTATTATAAGTTTTATAAACTAATTAACTATTTAGCATTACCATACAGATTTCATATTGTAGACCTATGATTAATTTTAAAACAACAATAAAGACAAATGAAGAAGCAGACAACAATGGAAGCGGAGTGTACTTTGAGTTTTCTTTTAGATTACGGGCAAAATAAACCAAGGACGAGCAATCTACCTAAAACCCTATATCTTGCGATTCAGACGCTCAAACCAGTTTTCTATACATGTTGCTGACCTACCTACTGTACTGTGTGTAATTGGACAATATTGGTCACATACCTCTCTAAGTCTGTTTCATTGTTATTCGACAGGTTCTTATGGGCTACCTAGGCGACCAATCCTACATATCAGTGTTACCATTCTACAATACTATGACGACGGTTTCTGGAGTGGCAACAATGTTGATGCCCTGCGCCGCTGCGTACTTCTGGCTGGGAACCCTCTGCGCGGCCTATGGGTTCTTCATCAGCGCCAACTTTGCCCTCACCACAGTAATCTTGATTGATCTCATCGGAATTGAGCGGCTGACCAACGCATATGGCATAGTCTCACTGGCCCAGGGTGTGGCCAATCTGTTTGGACCTCCTCTCGCTGGTAGGAAATGCATGTCTCTTAGAGTAACTGCTGAATATAGGCGTTTACTGCTAAAAATTAAAGAAGCTACTTTTTAATTAAAAATACAGACACTTGAAACATTGATCTTTATTATTTTTTAAATTCAAATAGTGATAGCTACATTCGTATCCCGACCCTAGTTCAATTGAAATTTAAGGGAAGATGATGTTGATGATGAAATAGTGAAAGCTGTTATCTGCTTAGATATCTATAAAGTACACTAACCAAAATGTGGAAAACATCAAATTTACTTTCACCTATAAAGGCAATAATTGCTTTTTGCCTTTCACTAACAAGCAATAACAAATTTTTGAGATGATTAAAATACTATTAAAATGCTATTGTTGTGCACGACGACATCTAGCACTTTAAAATCAATTTCAAAAGGATGTTCAGAGTGCGGAATTTAATAAGCGATGTAAATCAAAAACTGCCAAACTAGTCCAATGAAGGGTAGTGGTCGAATGTATGTTTAGCCTTAACGAGTTGACCTCAGTTCATGTGCATGGATGGAATAAAGAGATGATTGAAGGACTCAAAGAAAATAGAGTTTTTAAAAATGTCTTGAACTTGCAGAAAATTTAGCTTAAGTCATTAACTCAAATATTCGGTTGTGGAGCTCCTAGGCTCCTGAAATTCCTTCAAAATTTTGTAATCCAAATCCTAGTACAATTGAATAAAATTACCTTTGTCTGATGGTGATTAGTAATGGATTTAAGGAAATAGTGCTTTATTCCTAGTAAATAAAATTTTAACCTAAAGTGTTAAAAAACAAGCATCGGTATGGTAAAAATAGCGTAGCTTCCACAGCTTCTTTTAGTCTATCTGACTCATTGCCTTGACATGTTAACTGTACGCTAATGACTCCATTGAATTCATTATTATTATGCAGTATACAGAGCATTATTTCATCATTCTGTTTGCATGATATTACAAGTGATTGTAATTTATGATATATTTAGTGCTTTTCACTATTTAGAATGTCTAAATAGCTCTGAGTAAGTGGTCCAAGTAACGTCTTGAAATTTTAATTGGCTATTCCTGAGATCTGTGATTAATTTCCAATAAAGTTGATTAGGGATTAAAGTCTCGGATATTCACAAGACTGGTAACTCGGATAATTGACTGAAGAACTGCCTAATGATTAAACATTGATGTTAAAAGTGATAGATATCATCACAGATCATCATTTCACTATAATCTGTGTTTAGTTTTTAACTTTAGCTTAACGATAAATTCTGATATGAATAAGGAAATAACTATTAATAGATTTACTTGTTATAAAAACCCTTCGTGACGTACGAATCAGTAATGCTTTAGCGTAAAATGCTGTTACCGTGCTAGATATCATAATGGGTGCTTACTACTATATCTGTGTTGTCTTAATAGGTTGGCTCTCGGACGTGACGTCCTCCTACAACGCAGCATTCTACTCATCAGGCGCAATAATTTGTGTCTCGGGGTTGACACTGTTCATTGCTCCACTATTGGCCAGGCTGGAACGATCGAAACTTAAGCTTTCTGAATCCGTGGAAGAAGCTTAGACGGTGTAAAAGCTTTCATATATCTCAAAAACCTCGTGACGTAGAATAGGCAGCAGGAGCCTGGTGATAGAATGTGGTGGGAGTGTAGACCAACAGGAGCCTGGTGATAGAATGTGGTGAGGCGTAAATCAACAGGAGCCTGGTGATAGAATGTGGTGGGGCTAAGACCATCAGGAGTCTGGTGATAGAATGTGGTGGGGCGTAGACCAACAGGAGCCTGGTGATAGATTGTGGTGGGGCGTAGACCAAAAGGAGCCTGGTGATAAAATGTAGTGGTGCGTAGACCAACAGGAGCCTGGTGATAGAATGTGGTGGGGTATAGACTAACAGGAGCCTGGAGATAGAATGTGGCGAGGCGTAGACCAGGGAACGGGGCCTTGAGATAGAAATAGCTTGGTGGGGTATACAATTGGATTAGATTTAAAAGAAGACGAATATTCTCATCATGCTAGTTCATGTTCTTGTTATATATACCAGATTAAGAAATTACAGAAGTATACCAGAGATTGCCTACTGCCTATGTCGCTTAGGTGTTTTTTTCTGCTGTATATATTATTTGTAATTAATTGTTGCAATTGATCTTACGTCTACGTGTATATAACTTCAGAATACTTCTGTTACCGTTTTGACTGTTAGGTCTAGAACCCTGCCAGGATACAATATCCCACTTGCTATCGAGCATCAAAATTGAGACACGAGGGACGGGTTTAATTAAAAAAAATTAATAAAAATTGTTCTCAGGATTACTAAGAAAGTTCGAATACCTTAGTATCAATTATCTATCTGCAATTGATGTATTCCCGGCTACGCCAATCTACTGATTAACTTTTTGTTCGGCTAGTATTAGCCCTTGTTAGTTCAGCTCAATAATTATCCTTATTGATTTGCCGTTAACAAACGGTTGCTTGCAGTGAATACTATGCAATGGAGGTTAAATATTTATCGCTGTGGTCGTTTAGGTAATGTTAAATATTTGGATATTATTTAAAATAATGTTATAATTATTTTATTCTCTAACAGAGACCTATCTGCTTGCAGACTAATCCACAACTTTCATTGTTTTAAATAATTTCATTATACATTTCTTTCTAATTCAATAGATAATCGGTTCAAACTGATGTTCTCATGCCTAATCTAGTGCACAATATCGCGCGTATTCTGCATGCGGTATTGCATAAATCAATATTTTTGTGCCTAGTTATTAATAATTAATTAAATTAATGAATTATTCAATTGTTCAAATTATTCAATTTTTTCCCTGTGTTGTGTCCGGGTTGTTTGAAGAATTGACCAACCGATGACTGCACGTATCGTAGAAGGCGACTAAAGCACTAAGATCCATACCAACGTCAGAAAGGGCATTCGGTTGGTGAGCGCCTAAGCTCCAGAAATTGCTACAAAATTTAAACGAATGGAAAAGTCTCAAATAGGGTATTGGCTGGTGGTGTGATGTAGGAGAAAGAGGATTTGGGACAGTCTATTCGTATCCTGACCCTAGTTAAACCGGGATTCAAGAGAGGTTGATGATGATGATGATGATGATGAATGAATTATTCAATTGATTTAATTAATAATTTCGTGCCTACAATGGAGTTCCTATCGCTTTGCAACTCACTGTGTTCTTGCTTTTACATTTGAAATTGATTGATTAGAGGTTTCGGTTGATAAGCTTCTTTCAAAATAACAGGCCGCGGGTTCGATACTTCTTCACTTCACTCATCAGTGGAGCCGATGTCTTTTGCGCTAGCTGCAAGCTGCTTTCCGTCTCCAGTATCAGCAGCTTGGGTGTGTTGAAAATTAAATTTTTAAAATTAGTTTTTAAAAGTACTATCATTGTCATTTTCCTTCGGAATTGTATTAGTACGCATTAACTAATTTAAAGGTCAGTGAATTTCTCAATGGCGGCCGGATGTAATAATTCAAGTTCTTTCGATATTTTCGTTCTGTTAAGTCGGTCACGTTTCATGACTCAACTTTTATTATGAAACATTTCAACACTTGATGAATATAATAATAAACAGTAGCTTTTTCGTCATAAGCTCCCTAGTCTCAAACTTGAGAGCGGAGGAGTTTTGCATTTATATTTATTAAATCTCAGGCATTAATTTAGACGTTTAGTTGAAAATAAGAAGTGGTGTATGGATTGTCGTGCTTTAAAGCTTGTACGTTATTGAGGACTGAAGAATATTCTCATTTTGTGTTCTTTTCGAGTAATTTGACACACAATTAAGTAAATTACTTAGGCCCTAAATGTTAAAAACCTTTTGAAATAATATCGCTATTCCCGGGGCATTTAGCGCTAATTTAATCACCAATGAAATGAACTTAAAGACCCGATGGCTTCGTGGAACAAATTTCGTACACATTTATAGCGTAACCTGTCATAATTGTTATTTTGCATAGTTTATGATTTTGCATGCAATAGTGTTACTTCAACATACACAATTATAATAAATAATGCATTTCCTTTATTTAAAACTAACAAGTTTAAATAAGTTAATATGATATACAAGTTTGTTTCTCTGATTATATTAGAAATCATTTTCTCAACGTCATCGGTAACGATTGTTGCGAATTTTTCATCAATCATTTGTATAATTTTGCTACTTTTTCTGCCTATTTCTGTGTACCGTGTGTTTGTAATTGTCGACTCAATCTTGGATGCCCATTATCCATCTTGAAACAGTTTAATGCTCCGAGATTAATCGGAAAAACTACAGGAAATGTATGCACTACATAAGATAAAATGCACGACAAAGCAAAATAATTGTACTGGTAGGTAGACATACTAATTTTATGCCTAATTATTAATGATTAATTAACTTAATTGTCGATAATTAAAGTAAAGAGCTTAGTTGATAGCAAAGTTTCCTATAGAGCCTGATGCAATAGGTCCCGTATTCAAATAAGCCACAGTGTTACTTCAGTCACTAACATCATCTTGCAACATGTTCAACGTAAACATTCTTTAAATTCTAACATATACTAAGAGAATAAAATGTGTATGCGCGTGTTATAATGTTAGAGATAAACGATTAGTGTGTACATTTTCAATAAGTTGGGTTACTAATGCATTAATGTATTGCATGCGCGTGGTGCATGGTTAACGAATTCCCCTTGATAACCAATTAGTTTGAAACCAACGCAAGGTGATCAGATAATGAAATCTGACATACATACATGTACATAACGACAATGAATGATGGGCAAACGGATATTTGATTAAACAGCTCTACAAATTAATCATGGGGAATTAAACAGTGGTACACTGTCAGCCATAAATAACTATAATTAGCTATCATGCATGTTGAGGTTTTCAGGTAAACAGGTACGGTATAATTACACGTATCCATGATGTTAATTACTCGTTTCCATAAAACCTCTTTGCATCAGGTCCTATCCAACTAATGTGGAATGGTTATTAATCTAACTACTAGTTTTTTAATTTAATAGAACAAAACTTCCATTTACTCATATTACCCATCTTCATAGAACTAAATTACTCCATATTTGAAGTCAAATTAACTATCTTCAAAAAGTCTTTGATTAAAGTCATAAAGCAAATCAACAACTAAGTAACATTCCTACACAATATGCCTGTTTAAGAAGAAAATCTTGTAAAAATTATAATATCTAGTACTTATTTATGGCTAAATAGCCTATAAAACACCATAAGACAGATGACAAATTAATATCTTAGGTTAATCGCGGGTGTACACTGCGTCGAGCGAGATGGTTAAATTTTGACAGATGAACAGATCATTGAAGACCTGCATCTGATAGTAAACATGGGAGTTACTATATATTGTTGATAGTTAATTGCAGTCATTTTCTGATAAATATTTGTGATAATTTCTTTCTACTTGAACATTTGTTTACTCTTATACAACTGTTGTCGATTTTCTAATTTTTATGAATATAACTAATTCATGAAATACGAGTCTATTTGTGTTCAATTATTTCTTAATATTTCAACTCCAAGAACAAAATTAACAAACACAACTTTAACGTCTGAACAGCTAGTCAGAGCTGAATGCCTTAAGGACTCAGTGTGATACCTGCAAGAAATTTAAATGCTTGTTACTGTGCTCGTGACTCGAGAGTTTTATTTCAGGGCTAGCCTTCTTCTTCTTCAGTGCACTGCCGAGTGGCAGGTTCAAGGTACATATTCATACTCAAAGTCTGCTTTCTCGCTTCATAAAAGCACTCAACAAGTTAATCCCTTCCCAAAGTCTATGCTTTATCCATACCTTATGTAGCCAATAGCTTAGGAAAAGTATAGCTTCTGAGGTGGTTTCTCGTTGCCCTTCCTCAGGGCCAGCCTATCAGAGAGTAAATTCTTTGACTCTTACAGGACTGATAACATAGAGAAAACTACCTGACGGCTTAAACATAAGGCAGCAGAGGTAATAGATATCGTCATGTATGCTCATTTCATTATATTTTGTTGGCGAGGCGCAAGATCTTCAGAACTGCTGAATTTGAAATACTCTGCGTTCCACGGGCTACAACATATATGGGTGCCAGGGCATACTACATATCTGGACCAACTGTTAGAAATAATCTTCTTGTCAGTCTGCGACAGTCTGATTTATCCCTTTATAGCTTCCAGAAGAAGCTCGGTACTGTTCAATACCATCGAGCATACAACTAATTGCATTTGTAGCGCTACTGTGTCAGGTTGCATAAAGCAGAGCGTATATAAACGTACTAATTAAGTTACTATTAATATTATGTGTTTATTTATATTATTTCTATTAAAATATCAAGTAGATCCATAAAAATGCATTATATCCAGGCCACTATACAATAGATCAACTATACGAAGTAAGTATTGCAAGAAATGACACAGAAAAAGCAGGAGAAGGCAATTAATGAGAAATTAATCTTCGAAGCCATAATTGCCAAAATTAAAGGTTACATTACAGTTTTTTTAAAAGCATAGCTTTTGTGAAGAGAACCTGTATGGAGCACATTTTTGGTGATAGTGATGGCATGTAAGTAGAAATATGTACCTAGGACATAGTCTGCTATTTAGTAGTATAACAGAAACTGAAAGAAGTATATTCAATTTCATTTTAAAATAAAAAAGCAAAATCAAACCACATATTTGACCCAAGAATTTGCATTGTTTGCAACTAGTAGTTAAAAATATTTTGATAACTGTAGAACTAGCTATATACTCAGAAGATAACAACAATTAGAGTGTTCGAGTCATCAATGACAACATAAGCACTATTGAGACAAAATTAATCCGGCAAGCAAAAAGACAGTCCAAAAATAGTGCAAGTTCCAAAATACAGAATATCAGTCCAAAGATAAAGTACTGCAAAAGTTTTCATTAGAGTACTCTAAAAGTATAACACACATTAAACGTCTGTTTCTTTACTGCAAGGTCTGAGACAGGATGACTGAGAATCAAACAGCAGCCTATTCCCTATTAGGCAAGCGTGCTATCAACTCATCATTCATACTGGTACAAACCAGTACCAGTACTAATATAGTACATACCTACCCTATTAGCCATTAGTATTACCGACAGGTGATTTTTATAATA